>PVKB01000170.1:0-152095 GCA_004027205.1 Ctenodactylus gundi
CCCACCCTCCTTCGTCCCTGGGCAAAGGCCCAAAGATATCCCCCTCCACCCACCTTTGTCCCTGGGCAACAGCCTGAGAAGATTCTGTACTTTTCCACTACGCTCCTTTTAGACCCCTCCCCTACCTAAAGCTGCCTTTAAATTCAACGCACTGCACTCAGTAAACGACTCTTGACAAGCAACTGCTTCCTTGAGTCCCACCTCTTTCTCGCCCATTCTTCATTCGCAGGTTTCGGCTCCCCTCGCGGCCCCCGAATAACTTAGGCCCGAGGGTCGGGTCAAGTCCTGGCAGCAGGAGCTGGATTACTTCCTATACGTGCCAAGGCCTCAGGTCAGGACTTTTCTGTCCCAAGATGTGAGATGATCTGGCTAATGGAAGACATGAAGGGTACACAGGACACAGAAAGTCCCGTTACTGGAATGTGGGCACACGGTTTGTGCACCAACAGGGACAAAATTAAACCCTGCTGTGGACAAGGTTCAGGCTGAGCTATTATCCTTCCATTTCCAAAAACCTAAGTAGTTCTAGGTTTAATCCTGAAGGCCAAAGGGCAATGAAGGGGGTACTAAAGTAATGACTGCATAATTAGCAGCACTGTCCACTGAAAAAAGTGCTCAGAGCAAGACGATAGCCATAACAATGTCTCCTGTTCACCCCATCCACTCTTTTCATCTTCATATGCAGTAAATGTTATTCATTGAAAACAGGTACACCACACACTGTAGTCAACCCTCAATGAGACACAAACTCTTCTCTCTAGATGTGCGCAGCCCACTAGAGCATGGGGGAGAGGGGTCTGCTTCTACAGTGACTGTGATATCACCTTTACAAGCCCAGCTCTAGTTCTGACTTTACTGCTGAGAGGCGATAATGTTCATACCCACTGGAGCTTTAGGAAAGTAGAAAGGAATCTTTATGTCAGACTCTAAGCTGAGTCCCTCCTCCAAATAATATCTTTGGGAGGGCAAGGGAATGACAACGCCAAAGCTGAGATATCTCAGGTTATGTCAAGTTTTTGTTTGGAGACACCTCTACCTATTTAGAAGAAATATATCCTGAGTGGTAAAGGCCCAGGTCGTCAGGATGAGCTATGCACAAGCTAGAATTTACTTGAGGGTACAGTAGGCACTCAAGACAGACACGGACTCAGCCAAATGTGCAAAATAAGTCATGCAGTCATCACAGGTAAAAAGTGAAGGAGGGTGGCTGAGAGGCCATGAAGGCATGAGCACATCAGTGTCTCTCAAAAGACAAGAGTCGTTTAGCAACTGTCTTGGCAGTTGGGTGCTTCCTTCATGTTGAGACCTCCTGGCCTTAAAATAAACCAACTATAGCATGGTTTTGAGGAAAAAGAAAAGCCCTCGTCAACCACAGACCAGCTTCTATAGCCAACCTCAGCTGGAAAAACCTATCAATGGGTATATTAGAGATTTGTAGGATATGATCCCTAACAAGCTGGTGCTCTTCCTTCAGGGAGACTGAGATATCAGTATGAAAATATGTGCCATGACTATCCTGCTTTCAACTTGAGAAGGACAGGAGTTGGGGATTCCAAAGAGGGCAGGGTTAAGCATCTGTAATTCATCCTATGACTGGAGGCTGGAAGCTCAGGGCCAAGATGCTCCAAGTGGGAAAGCTACAGCCTGGGAAAGAAACACAATGTGCTCCCTCATCTCCATAGACACTCACATAAGCAGGAATGTAAAATATCACCCCGATCTACTAGAACTTCCTGTTTCCCCCATGTGCACATACACATGTGGTGTAACCTAAAAGCTCTAAGCTAACACATATGTACTAGTCTTTCTTCAGTCCTTTCTTCATAAGTGTAAATAGGCAAGTGTCAAGGCACAAAAAATATCACAATCTTAAATGAATTTCATTTCTAAAAATGCAATTGTCTATTCTTTCCAATCCTTTTAAGCTTGCTTAATACTTTTTAAGTAACCTATTTGGTATTTGACACTGATGTTCTGCACCACACAGGATGACTATGTGGAGTTTCTGCCTTTTGTTTTACTGCTTACTACCAGCCAGGTCCCTTTCAACTTATCGTTTGGCCACCAAATGTATTCCTCAGTAAAGATGTTCTCTTTCCAATAATATGCTCAAATCCCTTCTGATCCAGTTTGTTTCCCATTTCCTAATCTTAGAGGGGGTCAGTGTGGCAGGTAGTATTTCTGAAGGTTAAATATACCACAAAAGCTGGAGCTATTAAAACACACAAACTTGACTCTTGAACCTTGCACTTTGCTTAGGAATTTTCTCATAATCCAGTCACAATTCAAAAATCCCAAGCAAGGAGTGGAGCACTCCAGGCAGTTTTCTTCTGTGAGCTCTTGCCACCCAAAACAATGGCAATTGCTCTACATTCCCCAGCACCAAAATCCATGAAATTACGGGGTGATTCCAGGACATTAGTGAAACCACTACTTTAAAAGGAAGTTGTTTCTGATGACAAATCCTACATGAACTATTTACACGCACAAGGCAATTTTGTCCTTCACAACATTATCTGTTCATTTCTGTTTTAATGCCTTGTTTGCTCCCATGATGTGGAATACACCCTCTGCCCATGATTCCTGCTGGCCAAACTTTGTTTTAACGATCAAGGCCTAGTGGGTGGTCTAACTTCTCTCCCCTAATTCTCTCAATCTTCATCAACCACTCCTCCCATCTTACCCCTTCTACTATGAAACATCCTTAAATATATCTCTTGCAGTAGCTAGTATCCCATGACACAGCAGCAATGCAGAAATATGCTTGACATAGAGCAAGATAATGTGAGGAAAATCTCCTATTATGGACAGTAGAGAGTACAACACACAGCTGAGTATATGTAGTTTTAGGAGAGAGAGAAAAACCTAAGCGTGAACCCCTGCTCTGACACTAGCCATTGGTCTTAGCCAGATCATCTGTCCTTCAGGAGACTCAGTTTCCAACATTTTCATGGAAGTGTCGCAAACTGAAATTAGCTGAGGTGGCAGCCACTTTCCTACACTCTGAAGCTACAAAGAGAAGCATGGTAAAGCCTGAGTGGGTGCTGTCTTAAAACAGAGTCAGCCAGTAGGTAAGTTATAGTAGCTTCTAAGAAAATGGTACAAAAAAAAAAAAAAAGCATTTGGGAAACAGAGGAGGGGGGAAATTGGTGAGGGAATGGGCTGGAGGCTGAAGATACTCCTGAGCTGCGCACATGTGCCCAAGGCTGGGAAAGGGTGATTGAGAAGATACTGAATATTGAAATAGAATAAAATTGTAGGCGTCATTCAGTTCAGATTTAAGAGTTTAGAGGAGATGGGCAAAGTAAATTGACTCAAATTTCTTGCCAAGGAGACAGGTGCAGGGCAAATGAGGACAGAGTGACGGGAGGAAAAGAGTTGGATTGGGCAGTGGAAGAGATTATCCAGTACACGAGCACAGCAGGTGGTGTCTCTTAAGCCCATCTCAGCGTCCAGCAGGTACTTCTTTCACGACCCCATTGAGTTATTTTCCTGTCTTCCCTTATAGGAAGTTCCTTTATAGGAAGCGGGTTGAATAACGAGCCAGGTTTGCGGGACTGAAGCGAACAGTGAGGACCGTCGGGAGGAAATTCAACAGGCTTCCTCAGAATCATATTGATTGGCCCTATTTGAGTTTTAATATATCTTAGCACAGCCTGCATTCCTCCTCTGGACCATTCCTGCGAGATTATAAATATCTAACCATCTCCTGGAGTTTCCCAGAGGAAGCAGGGCAGACTAGACCGTTTCAACCGGAGGCGGCGCTTCCACGTTCTGAGTCAGTTAACTGCCGTCCAATCCAGCCAGTCCCCCTTCTGCAGAAGTCTGAGCCCCCAGTCATCATTGAGCATGCTCACTGCGGGACAGACAGGTGCTCGCTGTGCGTCAGGAAGGTGATCCTTCAGCTGGTCTCTAATTTAGACAGAGCACGCGGAGCACGGTGGCATAGCCTGTAATCTCAGCCCTGGGAGCTGAGGCCAGAGGGCTGCCAAGTTCAAGTTCGGCCTTCAAAATCTAGCAATTTAGCAAGACCCTGTCTCAAAAATAAGAAAAAGGTTGGAGTGCAGTTCAGTGCAGAATCTCTTGATTCAGCCCCAAGTACCATGGGTGTGTGTGAGTGTGTCACTAACATATATACTTCCATTGTTCTAACAATTTAAACTAGGGAGATAATCAGAAGCCCATAAAAGGATACATATCAATTGAAGCATCTCTTGATTTTTCAAAAAATGCAGAGACACACTAATACACTTAAATTCCATTATTATGCATTTTTAAAGTTATAAAGGTGTTTTGATATTTGAAGTATATTTAACATATAACTAACATATAATGTTGCTAACAAATATAATCACGTTCTCAGTTTTGAAGCATACACACACATATTTACACAGATGCACGTACACTACACACACCCACACACATACATTACAAGCTGATAAACACACATACCCCAGAGAAAAATTACCAGGATGACATAACTATCATTATCTCTAAGTAAAAGAATTAAAAATGATTTCCATTTTCTTTTTCATTTTCCAACTATCTATAAATCTTTTTCAACAAGAAAAAATATTAAAATAAAAAATGAAATAGATCATGACTTGGAAGAAGACGCACAGGGCTCGGGGAGGGAGCGCCTTGGCATGTTCATTCCATCAGGGAATGGAGTTTACGTCGACATCTGAGCTCAGCAGGGATCAATCTTTCCATCTCTTACAGTAAGACGACTAAGAGTTCTCCTCCCTGTCCACTGCCTCCCCTCTCCACATGCACATATATGCATATAAACACGTATCTTAGGCTACACTTGCCCCAAAGGGGACACAGGCTACTCATCTTGCTATATTCCCTCTGTTGCCAGCAGGTGCCTATAATATTTTTGCTGCCTTAAATTGATCAGTGTATTTTTAATTAATTCTTTGAATGTTGGTTACCAAGTAGAGCTGCGTAATTGAAGCTATGTTATGATCCTCCGTTCTCCCACCTGCCTCTACCTTCATTTTTCTCACACCACAAATCCTTTCATTCATTTTAATAGCTTTCACCAAATAGCATTGTGTTGTATGGAACAGTCATAATGACATATCTAAGTTCTTTCAAGCTAAGACTCCCAGATTTGAATTAATCTAGGAAAAGTTTGGGAAATCGCTATTTATTTATTCCATGATTTCCATTTAACTCTTCTGGGCAATATATTCTCTGCTCCTTAAAAAAAATGTATTCACTTCTAAATGAGGGCAAGAATTTCATTTTCCTGGGTCACCTATTGCCCTGAATATCTGTTGTTGCTAATGCTTAATTATAAGATGAAAAATTGGAAGGAACCTCTCTTCTAGTAGAGTCCCACAAGCCAGTTTGCAAAACATTATTTGTAGTGTATCTCTAATCAGGTTTTCAATTTTAAAAAAAATCTCAATACTTAATTTTGTAAGTAGAATAACATGTCTGGGTTATTTCTTTCTTGAATTGTATATATGTGCACTAACTAAGATTTCTTAAAAGATGAATATTACACTTAAATCATGCTATAGAGAAAAAAAAGCACAATATTTTAGATATAAGGCTCTATGCTTTACATATCACTGTGAAGAGTTAGTTGCAGACTTCAGAGACAGCTTGGACATGTGTCCTACTACTGCCACATACAGTCATACATATCTTTAGGTACAGATTTAGATTCTTTGGTAAAACAAAGACAAGGTGCCTAGGCAACTTTAAAATGTTTAGCCCATAATTTCCACTAATTACTGTCTCCAACATAGAGCGCTGCTGGGAAATTAAAATATAAAAGCAATTTTTTTTGCCTTGTATTTATTGAGTAAGAAAAAAAAGTGGAACAATAAAGAGATACACCAAGGAAAAGCTCCCTGCTCGTAATATATTAAAGACATTATTTTAAATGTGCTTCTTTGCTCCTTGTGGACCAGCCCTTCCCCTGAACACAGAAAAAGCACAGATTCTGGTCCTAGAAATACTGTGCAATGCTCACCAACCACCCTCCATGTATCCAGGCCCACTTCTCTGTAGGCTTTCTTCTAAAATAACAAAATTCATTAGGCATTTTAGGAAGAAATTATGCCATATTGAGACAATCAAGGTTTCAATTTCTAAAAGTAAAATGAACTGCAAGAATAAATGTGTTACTCTGGGTATGAATTTTGAAAGGTTCTGAAAACTACAAACACTAATTATAACTGATTTTCACCAAGGATAATCTGTCTTCTCCCCCTGCGTTTCAAGTGCACTCTTAAATAGAACTGTTGTATAGATGGGATAAATTTGATTCATATGAATTAAAGATATTATATAATTGATGGTGCTTGAGAAATCACAAATATATCTACCTTTGTACCAAACTCTTCATTTTGGCTCAGTGATTAAAGTACTTGCCTAGCAAGCTCTACGTATCCAAGTTCAATTCCCCAGCATCACATAAACTGGGTGTGGTGGTGCACACTGAAATCCCAGCACTTGGGAGGCTGAGACAGGAGGCTTGAGGTGAGTCAAGGCCAGCCTTGGCTCCATAATGAGTTCAGGACCAGCCTGGGCTACAGAGTGAGACCCTGTCTCAAAGAAAAAAAAATCCTCTTCTCTTTCCCTAAATCTCTGGTACCATGCCTCCTATGTCCAGTTCAGTTTTTCACGGGCATAATTATAGCACTTGTTTTTTAAATCTTTCTAGTTTTTCTCCTAGCTGAATGACTTAAAGTTTCTTGACTGATATTATTTTTGCTGCCCGGGGAAAATTAGTATGTTACACATTGCTTCAAACTTCTGTACCATCTTTCTCCCTAGCTTCAATTCTGCAGAGCCTGTTCCCTCCCTGAGTAGCTGCTATGCTGTTCCTGATTTCACCTGTTGGTACGGCAGTATTTTGCTCTGTCTTCCTCGGAGGGTCCTTGTGAGGATATACACAGACAACAGGTAAACTTTTTTCTCTACAGGTCATGAAGTAGTACAGAGAGTCTAAGAATCTGGATGACCTGGGGTCAGGTCACTGCTACACAGAGCAGACATACTGAATACCCTTTCCCAACCTCAGCATCCCCGTCTGTAGAAAGGAAGTCCCCTTAAGAACTTCATAACGCTGCTGCCAGAATTCAATAAAGTCTCACAACCAGCATAAAGACATCAGCATATTACTGACATAGGCCCCTTAAACCTTGTTTTGCACCCATTAAAAATTTGATTAAACATCACTATTCTCACTACAGATTACTGGATGTTAAGTGATTCGTGCTTCCTATAACTCTTTCAGAATTCCTTGAACTGCACTATCAATATCCCCAAACCTTATCTCATGTATACACTGCAATAGATTATAAATCTATTAACTGCTGGTTAAGACTCAAGACCTTACTCTTCCTCTGCTAAAAAATCTTTCAACAAACACAATCATGGTTTCTGGGTTTCAAATGCTGTTTCCTTTTCTTTTTTCTAAAAGTTTGGTCGAATGCAAACATTTTAAACTTGAATTCAGCATTTTTCCTCAGCAAGGCAATCAGTATATTCCAACATAACTTGGCATAACTTTGCACAAATGTGATAGTCAATATAAAAGTGAGTTAAAAGCAGCAAAGAATCTGAAATTGTAATAAAGTAGAGGAGGGGGAAATTTTAATGGAGTTCAGGACCAAAATGGAGCTGTCCAAATCCATTGTTTATATGTGGACTTAATTTCACCAGAACTGCTTGCTCAGCTTACCATAAATCCAAGGAAAAAAGTCGCTTTCATGTGAAAAAATATGAGCTGGAATTGAGAGATGCCGCAAGAAAAAAGTTCAGTTCTCATCTGTCACATGAGCAAAATTATTTCACTAATGTTCTCTCTGATTCATGACTTCTATTTTATGACAGTTTCAGTTAGAATCCACAAAAAAAAAAGAAAAAGTCTTTTTTGTAGGAGAAGAGAAAGAGCAATTTGCTCTTTATATTAGGCTGAGAAACAGCAAATGAGTTACTATCATCGCCAAAGATAGGACATAGTTGGCCACTATCTTTCAGTTGGGGGAGCACTAATATATTCCTAAGTCTCTCCAAAGACAGCAGGAACTGTGCAAATCCTTTCTGATGGCTGCTATGTGTTGCTTTAGTATAGATCTTTGACAGGTGTTTTTGGTTCGATGAATATAAAAATGCCTCAGATGTGCAGCATTACCTTCACCACACTTCACCTTCCACTCCTCCACCTACATTTTAAAATTACTTCCAACAGTGGGGAAAGTGAAAATGGAATTAGAGCACAGCCTCTCACAACCCCACACATTCTTAGTCTAAACCAGCTGCCTCCCTTTGTGGACAAGTCTTGCCAGCTGTCAAAGGAAACAAAATTCACAGTGAAAGGATAGGAAGCTTATTTCTTCCTGTAGGAGGCACTTCCCTGCAATGTTTTTATTAATACACCTTCCACTGGCATAAGCCATGCCTGCTTAAGATTTGGGAAAACAATTTGGGTTTCCTCCTGTTGTGTTGTACAGGAGGATGTTTCCTCTCTAGGACAGGTCCTCGAAGTCTTGAAGCTCATCTTAAGTTTATTCTGTTCCTTACTAAACAGGACAACTTTATTCCCTAAAGCCAATCTCATATAGAAAAAAATCACACTTCTATCCACACAAGAAAAATATGTCACAGATATCTTGAGTAACACCAAGAAAATCAATCTGGAGGAGACATACAAACCAATTCTTTCTCCTATAAATTCCTAATGCAGCTAAAATATAGACTCATTTGCAGATGTCCAACAAGAAAACAATTGACAGCAACATTTTTCCCAAGAACCAATTTTCATAGAGTGAAGCTGCATCCCCACCAGCAAAATCCTCTAAAGGAAATTTCCTGTCCTTACTTGACATCCACATCTTAAGTATATAAAGTTGTTCCGAAGGCCAGAAAAGTCGGTGGGTTTGGTAGTCAGGAGCTGCATTTCTAAGCAGAGTCCACAAAGAAATCCAGTGCAGCAAGAAGATCTCAATCTATCAAAGATGAACTTAAACCACGGAGCTGTACATTCAGTGCAAGTGCTACGAAGTAATGGTTTCCCATCAGAAATGATAAATTCCATTGAATGGCATCATAGATCCTGAAGCCAGATGTTCTGTGTTTTCATTCGATAACAGAAGATGAATGTGTCCTGCATATATCATCCAGAATTTGACTCTTTATGAAATATTGAACAATTTTTCCCTTTGCTTTCGAGTTTATCAAAGCCAAACACATAATCCGTTTGGGTGAAAAGCAGATTTTGAGTTATTAGTCACTGACTATATTTTCTTTATTACAAATGCTCAGGCTTTTCTCTTCCTATTTTCTGAGTCAAGACGTTGTAGTGTGACTTAAGCTATAAAGAAATCTCATGTCCCAACATAAAGCTACTAAAAATGAGCAAAGAGCTAGTCTGCTTCTGGAAAACTTAGGTGCATTCATTCTCCACAAAATTCCCATCATATGTCATGAAACTCAACACACTGTGCAGATGGGAAGGACTAACTATTGAAACAATTAACTATTGTGAGTCATTTCCTCAATCTGCTTTTGTTTTAGCCAATATGTCAAGTGGTGACAGACACTTAAATTTCACAAGCTCTACTGTCTTTTTGGAAACAGTATATTACAATTGACATAGCTCAGCTTGATAAATCTGCCAAACTAATGGCGGAGCTTCTTTCCTTCTACTTTCCAATGCCAAAATCAAAGACATTATGCGGAACCTATTCAACGAGAAGAGCACAAAGTCCACTTTATTCTATCTGAATACTCCTACTTGATCACCCGCTGACTTGTGGTTTCCCATTTCCTTTGAAATGAAGCTAAAATGAACACTAAAAGTTTCACTTGTTCCATCTCCCCATCTCAGAAAAAGGTCTTCATGGAGCCTGAGTTTTTGCCATTTGCTGCAGCTTGTTCTAAATGTGTACTACTTTAGATGAGTTTGGATGACCAAAAACCACTTGTCCTGCTCTAACTAAAACATAATCTTGGAGCATGACTTTGCTATACACATACATCATGTCATTAGCATGTCTACGAAAAATGGAAACAAAACCATGGTAGGTGTTCCATGTCAGTCTTCTTCCAATCAGGAGAAAAGAGTCCTAGGCAGATTGTCTGGCACAAGCTTGCAGCTCACGCTTTTTCTCCTTCATTTATGGGGCGCATAGCCTATGACATTCTAGGACTCTTCTCTGAACAAAGCTGGAGCAGGTAAGAAAGTCCTCAGGATCTTGCACAAGGCAGAAGCCACGCCAAGGCCAACTCTCTAAGGCCAGAGTGGAATTATAAGGCCTGAGGCAGCTCAGTAGCCACCTCCCAGCAGGTGAGGCATGAGCGTGCCAAACATGCCAAGGCAACACCCACCCAAGAACAGACAGAATAGAGCAACTGGGAAGCAGGAAGAAAATGATATCTGGAACCCCAAGTCATCAGAACGTCTGCCCAGACTTGCAGGACCCCAGAAAGCACACAATCAGACTAATAGGTCTCATTTCAAATTTGTAATCACTGATCTCAAATGGGCCCTAAATGTTCCGGGCAATCACACAACACTTCTCTGGCATACTTACTTCCCTACTCACAGACGATGGTCCACAATTCCCTTCTCAAACCCCTCTACCATCACCTTTTCCTTCTATTCTGATGACCTTGTTTTTCTCTAATTTTTAAAAATGGGGGGGAAAAGAGAAACCTAGTGAATTTCTACCATTGTGCCTACATTCCTGTCAACATCGGTACTCAATAGTCCGGTGTTCCCCAAGTGAACGTGCTCCTTCATACACACTTGTCTAAAACTAATTCTTCTACCTGAGCACATTTTTGATCTTTTGTCTTTTTTAAGTTAAAATGTTTATGTCCACTCAAAATTCATATGTTCAAATCTTTTTTTTTCATACAAAAGAAGAATATTTCAATTTTAGACCATCCCCTGGATGATATAGTAGGTAGTCATTAACAATTAGAAGTTCAAAGACTATAAAAAATACTAAATATATCTTTTTATTTTAGATTTGCACATACTTATACAGGGTACTATTTGATCTTTTGATACATGAATACATCATATAATGATAAAGTCAGGATGATAGGCATACTCAACCACTCAAGTTCTTACCATTGTCCCCTATGTACAATCAAATACCAGAAATTTTTTTCTTCTTCCAATTGCATCCTTGTACTTGTTGACCACCCTGTCCCCTTCCTCTCCTCCTCCAGGCTTTCCTCAATCTCTGATAACCCCTGTTATACTTTCTACTTTTGTGAAATCAACTTTTTTCAGATCTCACAAATACTACAGCAGCGCTTGTCTCTCTGCGTCTGGCTCATTTCCCTTAAGAAAGTGTCTTCCAGATTAGTTGGTGAGAAGTGTCGTGTTAAAATCCTACCCCCCAATATGATGATATTAGAAGGCAGGGCCAAAATTGGGAAGAAATTGGATCATACAGAGGAGCCCTCATAAATGACATTATTGGCTTTATTTTCAAACTCCCAAAGAGTGCCCTTGTATTCTTTAAGCCAAATGAGAATACATTGCAAAGACAAACATCTGTGATGCAGAAGAGGACCCTTACCAGACACCAGATCTGCTGGCACTGCAATCTCTGACTTTCACCCTCCAGAAGCAACAAAATCAACCTCTCTTGTTTATCATCCACACCACCTATAATAAATCTATAACAACTTGGTGGATCCACAGCCAAATGGCAGCACGAGGATAGGAATCCATCAGGGTGTTGCCCTTGCCTCTATCATCAAATTTCCTTTTCAATTGGTCTTCACAACATGTCATTCAAACCTAATACCAAGCTCTCCAAGAATAACAATGCCATGATTTCTGTTAGGAATTCTGATTTAGTTGGTCAGAAATATGATCCACTCTTCAATATCTTGTGCATTTCATGTGAATCAAATATGCATTCAAAATTGAAACACACCTATGATGGATTTCTCACTAAATCAGGTAATAAAAGACCAGAGAGGAGAAAGAGTCCACTCAATCCTAGAGAAATTTTAATGGCAGAGGTAAGACAAAATTCCAGCACCACTGCTTCCCAGGCCAGTGCTCTGGGACAGCATCAGGCTGTGTGTGTCATATGCACACACAAATGTAATCACTGGCAAAGGCCTGTGAATGCCACCATAAGGAATGAACTTGGTAATTGGTCATGTCCAGTGAGAATATTGGCCTTTTGGTCTCCAATCACAATAGGACGCTGAGATGGTGAGTGGGGGAAGGAGCATGAAGAAATCCCTGCAATGGTAGCCACAGCAGATGTTCCAGAAGTTGGAGGATGGTGAGGTCCCTGGGGGAGGGTGCTGAGCAATACGTGAGATACAGTGTGATAAATGGAGCTGTCTTTTTCCCATTACAGAAACAGAGAAAGTTTCAAGAAACAAATCAGAAACCTAGAATGATTAATTGGGTGGTCCACAATGAGTCCTATTGTGTTTGTCTACAAATCCCTTTGCTCTGCAGATCAGATACACCAGGTGCAGAGAAACACCTGGCTATGAGGAGCCTTCTGGATTCCATAGAAGCCCAGTTCACACAAGGTGAAAACAGTTTTGTTTACAGGTAAATTGTAGGAGGAGAATTTAAGTTAGGGAGAAAAATGATGCAGTAGAATAAGAACAAAAGCATTCCCTTAACGTCAGCCCAGCTGCTGTCACATCTCTTGCTTGGCTTCCTTTGTCCAGACCCACTTAGTATCAGTGAGGAACAAAATACTTTAAGGAAGTCATAACTTCAATCTTACGTCTTCTCCCCCACTGATTCAGCTAGCTAATTTGACTTTCCCTATAAATACATTTCAGCTTTAAAAAAAATGAGCTTAGCATCAGCCATGAATAGCACAGAAGTTGAGCCCATATTCCTGGAGCCAAATCCCATGTTTTTCACTATCTATATGCCATTGAATAAGTTATCTGAAGTTTCTGTATCGCTCCATTTGTCCCATTGATAAAAATAAGGCTAAGAGTATCCACAGAAAATCGTTGTGAGAACCAAATGAGACAGGGATGTCAGTTACCTGAAACAGAGTAGCAATTGATCAACACGATGGCAAGGGAGTTTGCTGTTGGTTTTCTTTAAAGTGTTAGGCACACTGAGGCTGAAGGAATAGTAGCACAGCAGTTAGAGCATTTGCCTAGCAAGCACAAGGAATTTGAGTCTCCTGCATCACATAAGCCAGGCGTGATGGTGCATGCTTGTAATCCTAGTACGTGGGAGACTGAGGCAGGAGGGTGTGTTCAAGGTCTGCCTGGACTATATAGTGAGTTCAGGACTTTCCTGAGAAGGAAAGAGAAGGAAAGCTTGTCAGGAAAGAAAGAGAAGGAAGGAAGGAAGGAAGGAAGGAAGGAAGGAAGGAAGGAAGGAAGGGAAAGAAGAAAAGAGAGAGGGAGGGAGGGAGGGAAAGAAAAAGTGTTAGATGCACTTTAGCAGTGTTGTTTACCAACAGATGAATTTTTCAGTTACATGTAGTTGTGTACTCTTACTTAACGCTGATGAGGTACACTAGTATTTAGGTAGCTAATTATGTTGAACTAAAAAAAGCAACATGGTTTGATAAGAAACCTAGACTCAAATATCAGTTCTATTGTTTAATAATTGCAAGCCTTAAAGATGTTATTTATTCACTCTGTGCATCATCTAATTTACAAAGTGAGAAGAAAAAATACCTTTTCAGAGTTGTTATGAGAATTTCAGGACACACTGCAAAAGCCTGGTGTCTGTAACAAGGCATAATTGACATTATCGCACATACGTGTGTTGAGGGAATGAAGCTGCTCTCCATTGTTTCCATTAATTCAAGATTATGTTTCTCCACATTTCTTTGGGTTTGTTGTGTTTTCTCATTTTGTTTAATTCTAAATAAATGTAGATGATAAGATTTAATTGTACATAAAGCTAGAATGGCTTTCTGGAGGGGTATCATCTGCTGAAATAGGTTAATGTAGGTATAAATCCTTTTAAAATATTTGAAGAGGGCTGGAACGTAGCTCAACGTAGTGGTTAAAGCACTTGCTTAGCATGTGCAAGGCTCTGGGTTAGATTCTGTAGCACCACATAAAAAATTAACTAGATATAAGGGTGAACGCCTATAATCCCAGCACTTAGGAGGCTGAGGCAGGAGAATTGCCAGGAGTTCAAGGCCAGCCAGGACTACATAGTAAGTTTAAGACCAGCCTGGAGCACAAAGTAAAGACCTGTCTCAAAAAAAAAAAGAAAAGAAAAGAAAAGAAAAGAAAAGAAAAAAAAAGAAAAGAGAAGAGAAGGAAGGAAGGGAGGGAGGGAGGGAGGAGGGAAAAAAACCTTCAGGAACAAAATATAAAAACCTCTTTTAGAAGGTTTTATGAGTATCTTCGCTAAGGATAAACAATTGAGCTTAGATTAATTGAAATTACAAGGAGAAAAGGAACAAAATCTAAGTAAAACAGAGTGTATATGATTAGTATTTCCAAAAATGTGAAAAGAAAATTGGTACATTGGATGATTTGGTCTGTCTGGTTTCTAAAGAGTTAAGCATTTACATTCATTTGCCTTATTTCCTGAAGTAGTCACTTAAATTCTATTACCAAAGACAACATATCAGTATATCTAAAAGCAAGACATCCTTACAGTCACATCTGTTTTTAAAATGTTGATAGAGCCTTGGGCTGGGTTCCTTCAAAGGAGAAACTGAGGCAAAGATTCAGATGTAGCAATTCACAACAGCCAAGTTGTTCCACGGAAGTGTGGAACATAGGCACAGTGCGGTACTATTTAGCAATGAAGAAAAAGAAAACCATACCACTGGCAGGCAAGTGGATGGAACTGTGTGTCCCCATGGCAAGCAAAATAAGGCAGTCTAAGAAAGGCAAGTGTCACGTGTGGTCTCCCATAGGTGGAATCAGGGGCAAGTGGGAGCCAGATACGAACGTAGACTATTAGAAAAGAGGAAGGGAACCAGGAGGTACAGGGAGGGAGGGAACGGGAGAGGAACAGGAGGTGGGCAGGACCAGCACAGCCCTGTGTGTGTGTGTGTGTGTGTGTGTGTGTGTGTGTGTGTGTGTGCGCGCGCACGTGCGTGTGACACTGCCATAATGAAACCCACTATTACATATAATTAATATGCACTAAATTTGTTCAGAAGATGCTCCCAGGCAATACTGGTAAGAGAGACAGCAAAAAAGAAGGCGAAAGGACCGGCGAGGCTTGTTCCACAGAGGACAGACAGCCTGGCCTGGTCCTGCCCGGGGCTCCAGAGGGTAAACTCTATTTCAGAGCAGTTCCAATGTGAAACAAAGGGGTGGAACTCTTCTGCGGCTATCCCTACTGGTCCCTGGCGATGACATGTGACCACCTAGGTGCTGCCTGCAAACCAGAGTGGTCCTCCTACGAAGAGTCTCAGGAGGAACATGCGAAGACCCGGGGGCAAAGCTCACAGAAACCGGAAGAACTCAGGGCACAGGGAGGGAAGAGAAAGAAACCAAAAAGATGAGCAACTGTGAGCGTTCCTTTAAATTATTCCAAAGTGATTTGTTTCTTGCAAACTCTAACTCCTCTATTATGGATGTTATCAACAAAAAAAAAAAAAAACATGGAAACAGTTGAGATATAGATCATCCCGCGTGAACAGTGTTGTATCAGTTCGAGCTAGATTAAGATAAATTCAGCAAGGAGCAAAGTAATAGCTTCACATTAAAAATTTTTATATTATACACATGGTTAATTCATCGTGTGCATGTAGATGGCATAATCCGAATTGCTCTTAGTTATGACTGTGAAACAGTCATACCGTTTACAAGCGTAACAGTGGTTAATCCCTATAGATACACTTAGAGTAAGCATCTACATGATTTTTTGTAGATTTTTTTCCCAATGCAATTTTATTTTGATCCTATGTATTCAAATGTAATGTTATGCCTATAGAAACCCAAAGCAATAAAATCATCTGTATATGTTGTATGCCATTAATTTTATCTTCACTTTTTAATTTCATTTGATAATATTGTCAGCCCTCAGCAGACTGAGACTTAACAGATGTGGTGCAGCCCATGGCTACTTTGGGAAGCACTGTTCTAACCAGGCTGCTTCCGGGTGCCCCAGGTGGCACAGCTCTTGCTATTTTGGGCTCTCAGGTAGACACAAGGCTGGAAAGAAAAGGGCAGGAAGAAACAGGGCTGCACTGATAATAATGATGCCATAATCTTGCTCTGTCTAAAGCACGGCAGCACACGAGTCCAGGTAGGCTACGAAGTCAGCTTCACAAATTAGGAAAACTAACTCAGGTTGCCTTAGTTCTGCAAAGATGGGAACAAATTTTCTTGTGACTGAAACCAAAAACAAAGATTAAAAAGTAGGGGTGCCATCTGGTGGCAATATCAACCAACACCAGGTCCAGTGCTGCCTTCATCCCCTCCACCCACCCAAAGCAAGCCTCTCCCCGACCCCTCAGGCCCTCTCAGTATTTTTCAGAAGTCCAATACTCTTTCTTTCAAAAGCAGAACTCAAGAATAAGAAAACACCCCATGCCTGGCCCATTTGCCTTCCCAGCGGAGCTCCATGTGGTGAGCCTGGCTTCACGTAGGCCGCTTTAATCAGGGGACATAAAGATTCTACCTGCTTCTGGCCGGAGGGAGGCCCTCTGCAGAGCAGAGTCCTTTTGTCCCCTCCACCCGGCTGTTTTTCTCCATCTCTCACCTGTCACAGAAAGCCCTACAGAGCAGGAAGGAGCCCGGGGGTCAGCTCAGGATTAGTTTCACTGTGTGCAACAAATGGATGGGGTCTGGGAGTGCTTTTAAGGCAAGTGCTGCCACAAACAGTACTGCTTGGAGGAAATTATGGTCGTGAGGAATTTAGGAAGTCATCTGTCACTTGTTTTCAAGCAGCTCCACACACACAAAGCAGGAGGCACATAAGAATGCACTCGGTTTTTTTTTTTTTATCCATTCTTGGAGACACAAATCAACATAAAATAACCATTCATACCCAAAAGTTATCTTTCTATTGAACATATGTCTTAACTCCTGCTTCCAGTACTCAGTGAAGATGAAGAGGAACATAAAGACTGTCCTCCTCTCAGGCTTGAGTGATGCATTCATTTACTTTGCCTCAGATAGCAATTTTTCCCAACGTTTTTGCCACAACATAAGGCCACTGAGACAGCACCTTGGAGTTGCAAATGGCAAAAATATGTTCCAAATACACTGACAATAGTAGTTACAACAAGAAGATAAGAATTGACTCACAAAGCTTGACTTCTAGATTGGCTTCCAGTACTGCTGGGCGCAAAACCTAATGCCACCTGGGTATCTGTCTTTTTCTCTGCATCTTAACTATACTTCCTTTTGTATGTGGCTTTATTCTGAAGGCAAGCGACGTCTACATGGTAGGAAAAATTACAAGCCACCGGGGAGTGTAAACTTCTGCACCCCTGGCACCTTTGTCTCCAAGGAGCATAAAGTAATTGTCATGGTCACTCAAGCAGAACAGTCTCAGGAAAAGTTCTCTGATTGGTCCCACTTACCTGCTCCTAGCACCACAAAAGATTGCCATGACAGAACCACACAGGATTGGGGGTGGGGGTGTTAGGAAGAAAAGATTACAAACCCATAATTTGGGACAGAAACTAGACACTGTACTGATCTACATGAAAGAGAAATATCTGTTCCTACATTTTGGAGCCCAGGACAAAGCCTGGCTTGTGACAGTACTGTGCATACAAGGTCATCTTCATACTTGGGGGAATCTACTAATTACTAGTTCAAACTGCCACATGGTAAACATTAAAAAAATTTTGTTTGAATAGTCTGCAACCTGCACACAGACTGAGATTAAATTAGTCCGAGTACCACAGCTGGCATCTCTCAGATAGGGTGGCACAGGGTAAGAGCCTAAGGAAACAGTAGTCTCTACCTTTGTCATAACAAACTCTGTGATCCATCTCACATGTAGCAGAGACTGGAAAAGGGGGAAGTTTTCACATTTATGGAGGAAACCGAGACTATATTAACAAAGATAGATAACATCCTAGGTTCTAACCCTAAAGTTACTCCCATAGTCCTATGTACCTTCAAGCAAGTAATTTAGCATTTCCAGTTAGAAAAGGATTAAAAAGGAAACATCTGTGGGCAAAATCTATATAAGCATGGCCAAGGGCTTCTTCTTTATCTGTTGGTCCAAAGCCAAGCACCAAAAATAAAGGCAAACATTTCTTATCCACAGGAGGTAGGTAGCTGTTAGGACCAACCATTTCTCCTAGGATTTCTACAAGGTGCAGGCACAGACCCCCACCCTGCTCTGAGCCACCACCCTTGGTTACAACAGAGCTACCGGGACGGAAGGCACACTTAGCAGGCACTCAGGCTTGGAGTGAGGGGTTCCTCCCTCCCAAAGCCAGAAAGGCAAGCACCAAGAGATGCTTTCTTAGACTCCTGCCAGCTCTACCACACCCTAATTCTCTGTCCCTCCAAAGGGTGCCAAAGAGCAATTTACATGTGTCCTGGTGAAAAACTCAGAGGCTGGGGCAAGGCACATCGGGCATCCTGGATCTCCCATGGCTGGTGCTGGAGCAAGTGTGTTTACATCAATTACATAAAAAATTACATAGTAAAATAACTGTTATTCAGCAACAGTAAGTAGGCAAGTTATAAGTGAAATAGTGATTCGCCATGCTGAGCTACCCATAGACACACTTTGACTGGAGAACAACTTAAAAAATATAAAGCTAAAAGAAGAATATAAGGATGTCTTCCACAGGGACTTTGTGTGACAGCAGAAGGCAGAAGACAACTACTGATAATTTAGTCTTGCAGTGACCTGAGTTCCTTTTGCTGCGGGGACCTGTCTCTATTCTATATATTTGAGAAGTTTGCTCTCATTAACCAGATCCGTTCTAGAAACCATCATGTGCTTGAACTGTCAGAGAAGCTGAAAACCTCCTCAAGAAAATGCTTAGATATCCAAGGATCATCACAACAGGAGAGGCCACCACATTGATGGAAACACCTGAGGTAGGGTTCTTAGGGTCCAGGATTCCTCCCATAGGCATCTTGGTAGTGGCATGAAGAGTGTCTGACTCCATCCCTCCATGTCCCCAGCAGGTGAGACAGCACCACAAAGCTAGACCACTTTTAAAAATGGTAATTTTTAGTCTGTGATGTATTAGAATCCTTAAATCCAGTCCAATTTTTTTAGTAAGTTCTCAAAAACAGTTATAATTCTTTTCTTCTTCACCCGTCACTTCTTTATGTCATGCTCATTATTAAGAGTTAGATGGCAAGAGGTCATATTCTAGGCTAGAAGGCCCTCAAGAATGTCAGACCTTAGACAAACATCCATTTTTCATAAATAGACGCTTGTCACCATGAGGCCCTGTCCTTACAAGTCTACGTATTTCACGTCTATCAAGCGAACTCTGTATGTGCAAGGCAATGATCTTGCCTCCCTTTCACACAGTATCTGTCATTGTCCCTAGCAGTGCCAGCAAATGATCCTCACACCAACTCCTCTCAACCGTCATGAGGCTCTTCAAACCCCCAGCACCAGCCACCTCCCTCCTCGTGGGCAGCCCCACCCATCCTCTCACCCTCTCCTTGCCTCTGCTGCCGTTTTCTTCACGGGCACATTGAAGGTGCTGAGTCCTCATCTTCTCTCAAAGCTGCACCCCCTACACAAGTTGCATCAGAACTTCTTAAGCGGTCACAGCTCTGTAGTCCTACTGTATCCATCAAAAGCCTCGCCATGTGTCCCAACACGACACAGTGATCTGCAGTCCTTCTGGTTTTACAGAGAAACTGAGACTATTTGAAGGTAAGATGAAGAACAACAACAATGGAAAAAAAAAAACTGGTTACAGACTTGGTCTTAAAGCCTAATCAAGAATAGTAAAGAACTCCTGTCAGGAAAAAAAAGAGTTTACATTTCCCAGTGACTTTCTAGAATTGAGGTAGAGGATACCACTCAAGGTTTAAAAGATTTATACAAGAGATAATTAATAGAGGCTCAAACCTCAAAGACCTATTTTAACACTAGCTCCTTTGCAGCCTTCCCAGGACTCCTTAACATCTCCTCACACACAGGCACACACATCCACACACATATGCATGCATGCTTGCACACACATACACACACGTTCTCACAAATACCAACACATACATGTGCCTCACTTTCCATCTTTCTATCTCTTAGCATAACATCTGTCCCATCAGAATAATGGCCACCACCTGTCATCTGCCAGACCCTGCAGTGAGCATTTTACAAACAATATTCTATTTAACTCTTCCAAGCACTCTTGGAGCCTCATTTAATACATGAAGAAGTTTCACCTGGTTTTCTTTCTTATTTCTTATTTGACCAGCATCTGTAAAGAAGCTGTAATTCTTCACATTTTTCAAGCAAGAAAACTGAGGACCAAAGAGTTTAAATAACTCGAATAATCACAACCACCCAGCCAAAAAAAATGTTGCAGAATGGATTTGAAGCCAGGACTCTTTGTAAGTCTCCAAGCCTAGAATTGTCCAAGATAAACTGCCTATTTCTAGAACTCATCTAGAGTAAAAACTACAAAAGTACACAATTGAAGACTCAAGAGGACATTTAAAAAACAGAGAGAAGTAAATGGACCCAAAAGCTGGAATGAGTTTGTTGCTACAACCTAGCATAAATTTAAATGTGAATTCCTCTAAGCTAGCTCTGGTGAAACTTATCAGTACTGTTCTGGTCATATGACTAATCAGCAAACAAGAGCTACATTAGAGAGTTAACTTTCCGCATCTAGCAGATACAGTTGTTATATCTCCAAGGATAAATGTGCAGTGTGCTGTCCCGAGATATTAGAAAGGATGTATTTTCTCTCTGTACATGTATCGATGGGAAGTTCCTGGAACTGATATACCCATGGGATGTAAAGATGATTTAAAAGACCTTGCCCTTATCGGGAAATACATCCCTTTTGCAAGCATAAAAAGGCTAGGACAATAGAGAGAAAGAAAGCAGACCTGAAGGGACTAAAGAAAAAAAATTAAACTTTGCTGAACTACTTTGCCATCTCACTGGATCTTCTCCGCAGCTCTGTGAAACAAACATTAGCAGCCATAATTTTACATTTGAGGATGTCAAGGGCTACATAATAACTAGAAGAATAAAATCCACCTGGATAGAAACTAGAGAGGTACAATTTGAACCTGGATCTGCCACCCCCCTGTAAGGAGTCAGAAGAGAGGGGCCTTGTCCCCATTTTGCCTCTTTCTAGTTGTGTGGCGGATCCAAGGCAAGTCACAAAAGCTCTCTGGATACCTGACTCATCACCTGGTGAAAGGAAGCTCTGGGTTGGTGAAAGAGTGAAAAAGAAATAATGAGTAGGAAACCTTTCTGGAAAAGGGGAGAGCATTACATAAATTTTAGACTCATTATTTCCTGTTCATCTTTCACAGCTTAGCTCAAAGTCAGTTCCTCTGGGAAGCCTTCCTAACATCCTCGTCACGACCGGATCCCTGTGGTACACCTTCTCCTTTGTACGCCTTATTAGAGTCATGATTTCAGATCCATGCGCTTGTGGGCTGTCCTGTCTCCCTCTCTCACCTGCATCTCCACGAGGGCGGAAGTGTGCCTGGTGTTGCTCTGCAGTGTTGTGACTCCAGCGCCTCGCACAGTGTCTGGTACTCAGTAGGCAGATGATAAATATTTGTGGAATAAATGTGCCGATATGGATTCATGTCAAATAATACTTTATAATAAAATAGAATTAAGATGTATAATTATAAAAAGAAAAACTAATACCACACTTGTCACCTAGAAGCCACGCCATCTAGTCATCCTAACTCTGCAGAACTTAAAGGTAAAAAGAAAAACATCTCTTCTGTGTGGAAAATGACTGTCATAAAGTCCACACTACTTGACTTTTTAGGGAAGGTGGATCCTCCCTCAAGCCATCATCCTGACAATCAGGCATAAAATAAGGCGAGGGATGACAGCCGCTGGGGCACCTGACAGCCCCCGAAGTGACAGCCAACAGCAGGAGGAGGTGGCAGGGTGTCAAAGTGTGGGCTGGCTCTCCAGAGCAGCAGTCCAAAAGCATGGCGCATGGGCGGCACCATCCACACACTTCCAGCATCCCCAGGGACACCCTCCCATCACTGGGTGCAAGGCTGCTGTTTGCAGAAAGGCACCAAGTTTTTCAGTACAGGGAAAACAATGTGTGAGCACTCAGTGTAAACAAAGGAACATCTCAGATATCCCAGCAATGTCTGTCTGCTAGTGTGAAAACAAAAGACTGTCTCAGCAGGAAATAAATCTCTCTAAAGTGGAAAAGATATGTCACTCCATGACTGCTTTACATCACCTAGTTGTCAATGATACACAGTTTCCTCAGGCATACATTAGGACCAATTACTTGTGCTTAAAATCCCTCCTTCAGAAGCTTTCCCATCTCCTACCAAGATCATTTGAGTGATCCCCCAAAACAAACTTTGGAGGTCTTTGATATTTTCCTATAATAGTGACCTAAAGTCAGAAACAATTAAGTTGCCATCTCTTGTTACCAGCCAGAAGAACATAGAACCAGACAGCAACTTTCAAAGTAGGAAGGTGGGGGTAAGGAGCAGAGGATGAGAGTGAGCTCACAAAGATGACGCTATGGCTGTGTGCAGACTGAAATGAAGAAGATTTTTCTTTAGAAGGGAGAAAGGAGTTTTTTTTTTTAAAATCACTCATTGCTAGGCCCATAGCTTAGCATCTATGAAAAAAGAATAACAAGAGAAAGGCATACAGGCTTATTTAATGTCAGTTTTATAGACCAGTGGTGCCTTCCCGGGTGAAGGCCCTGAGAAATGGGCAAATATTTGCATTTTCATTGTAAGTTTGATGAAATTAGTAGCTGTGGAGAAACCTGACATACAGAAGGGCCTGAGCTAACCATAATGAACTGGAGGATTCAGCAAAGCCCTGCTGTTCAAATTCTTCTTGGTGTCGCTGTGGCTTTGAGGAGAAAGATGTTCTTTGCTTCCAGACCTAGGAAGGGCATCACCGAAGTGAAAGGCTTATGACCTACTTGAGAGCAAAGTCCCAGGATCCTTTTATGTCCTGCAACAGGGGAAAAGGACATGGGTAAGATCAGAGAGACCTTTCTACTACTGCCGTTTTCCAGATACCAAGGTGCCAAATTTTTGGGAAGCATGTTCTAAACGCCATCGCCTAAAATAGCACAAGAGCACGAAAGTCCCCATAAAAAACAAGATGGAAAAGAAGTGTGCACTCATGATTCAAATCCATGCATCCATTCATGTACTCATCTTACTGTTACGCAACCACATAGCCCTCCTGCGTCTCTTCTGTCGCAGCTATGATGCAGGGAATGACAACATCCACCACACGGGGTTACAGCGGGATTAAACAGCTCGCCTATCTAAGGAATAGTAGCCGGTGTATAGCAAGGGCATTTAGCTGTTAATTATTCTTATGTGAACGTCATCATCATTATTAATCACCTCCTGTGTTTTGTACCGAGCCGGACACAGTACCTAGAGCAAGAACCCAGACATAAGAAGATGATGAGGAGCTTAATTTTGGATAAAGAGGAAGGAAATAAAAAAGATGGCTACGGTATAGAAAATGGCAGTGAAGGGCCCTTTCGTGAGACAGTGAGCAAGGAAAGCCACTGGGAGGGGTCCGTACTCAAGAAGTCAAGAATTCATTTCTTTCCTCCTGCTAAGACAAAGAATTCATTTCAAGAATAAAAAGCAGAAAGTGCAAAGATCTCGGAGCAGAAAGAAGCACGACATGCTCTGAGAACCACTGGGGCATCCAATGTGTCTGGAGCTGAGGAAGCCAAGGGAGAGTGACCTCGGAGGGAGGAGGGTCACCCAGGGAAAGGCAAAGTGCCTGTGGGTGGAGCCCTTTATCCCAATATCAATGCAGAGCAGTTAAGTCACGGGCCTCACGCTCTCAAAAGAAAAATACACGGCATAAATGCTTGGACCATTTTGTGAATGTCACACTGAATCCAAACAAGAAATTAACTCATATCTACGGGGCTTATTCAGTGCACCAGGCACTGTTCCAGACATTGATTGACCAGATGCAGCAATCATTTAATTCTCACTGCAGCAACACAAAACCTATATCAATATCTCTATTTTACAAAAAAAAAAAAAAAAAAAAAAAAGACACTGAGCTTTATGTCAAAGAAAGTGAAGTTACTTGTCCAGAGTGACCCAGCCAATGAGGCAGAGTGTGGATTCGAACTTAGAGCTTTCTGGCTCCACCACTCATTATAGCAACAGCCACTCACTAACTAGAAAGCATTTCCTACCAATCAGACTTCATCAGATCAGATCTGTTTCCCTTTGGCATCTGACACTTCACCTTTCTCTCTTGGCTACTAAGAGCCAAGACATTGGCAGATCTAGCTGTAAAAGGCATTCAGTTGTTGTAAATATAGAAGACACCACCAGGAAGACCTGTGCAGGTGACTCCACTCAGGCTGACTTTACAAATAACTGTTTACTGTAAAAGAGAAGTTCAGAGCTGTTGAGCATCTTGCAAATAGAAAGCTAATTTGCCTTATCAATTTTTGCCCACTGGGCTTGATCCCGGGGATAATTTGTGAGTCCCTATATCTGTCTCATATATATTGTAGTCTTTTATCATATGGGTGCAAGATATATTTCTTGCTGTCAAATCTAATCAAAGCATCTAAGGAAACCAAAGCAACCTTATTTTCTTCCTCAGAGATCACAGCAAATGTCCTCTTTATATTTTTTAAATAAGTTTTTTTTTGTTCTTGGCTACACATCAAGGCACTTAAATTAAGGACAATATATCTTCATTTCAAATGTTGGTTGATGCCACATAAATGTTTGCTTTTAAAAAAATAAATCCACATCTAAAGCTCAACATAATGGGCACTGTATTATTAACAATTTAAATCAAAGTTTAATGCTTTTGACATCCCAAAGACATGGACCCCACAGTACAGCCACCTCTGGTAATTGAAGAGTAAACTAAATGTAGGCTTCTGAGACAGCTAATCTGAAAAGGTATGACACAGATGAGAATATTTAAATAAGGAGATTATTGATATATGCTTCCATTCCAATATACGGGAGGAATAGAAGTTGTTTAATTTTAATGTCCCCAGAGGTTGACTTTGCTCGTCACATTTATAAAATATTGAAAGACAAGAAACGGTACAGATGTGAATTCCGCCATTGGTTTTTTTCAGTTGCCCTTGAAAGCAGCTGCCATAAATCTTGGATGAAGCCAAATAAGGCTGATGATTTTGATCTTCAATTCATTCTTTTCTATCCTTCAAAAGGTAAATGATCCTGATGGAATTAGAGCTAGGCAGAATGGCTTTCCTCTGTGATCTGCATAGCCAACGATGCGCGCTGCCATCATTAGCGCGCTGGCGCCTGGCCCCTCCCGAGACCGTGCATGTGCACTCGGGCTTGAACGGCATTTCGAGCGAGAAAGACATTTAAACACTGAGCTGGGAAACCTTCTGCTTCCCTGCCCTGCCCCCCTCTCTGGGTGGGCTCGGTAGAGAACCGGAGTGTGAAGCGAAGGTAAGAGAATCGCATCCAGAGCTCTCTCACCAGTTCCTGGAATGCCATTTGAAAAAGCCTCAGCAAAAAGAGATTTTTTTTTTTTAAAATCAGACTGCAAAGAGTGCTACAAAAAAGTTTTTGGGAGAAGTGGTATTGAAAGCAGTCCAGGGCATCCCTCGCAGGAAGGACTGGGCCCTTCCCGCTGAAACATGCAAAGTGGATGAATCTTTCCCAACCCTCTGGTAAAACATAATGTCACTTTCTTAGGTCCCCCTCAGTCACACTGAAGACATAGCATCCTGTCATTGGGGATGGCAACAAATGTATTTGTGTGGGTTTGCCGCTCGGCGTCAGACCGCGAGGCAAGCCCAGTTAAAACAGCCACGGAGAGAATCATCTATCTTCATAAATTCAGCTGCAAAGAGAAATTCATCATGTTTACTGTCTTTAAGGAAGGAGCAGGTCTCGTAATAAAATGTTTTCCAGCCCAGATTCTATGTATTTATAGGGCCCTTTTCTTCCTGCCTTTCC
Source organism: Ctenodactylus gundi (assembly GCA_004027205.1). NCBI lineage: Eukaryota > Metazoa > Chordata > Mammalia > Rodentia > Ctenodactylidae > Ctenodactylus > Ctenodactylus gundi. The sequence goes on from PVKB01000170.1 coordinate 26,053, forward strand.
CAGAGCCTGGCACATCCTGAACCACGGGCTCTACCTTCATTAGCATAACATAATAAATAAGTTATGTGTCTCCGAATGAAGAACTGCTCGGAGAGGAAGAGAAACAGAGATCCTGTCCGCGGGTAAGTAACATCCTTGAAAAGCTCCAGGTAAAGAAACCGCAGCGCTGAACATTTTCGACAGGACAAAAAATAAACCTGCAACAAAAGACGAAAGACTCGATTCTACATCCCATCCCCGGCTCCCTTCTCAGCCCCAAACCACAGAGAATGTGGAAATGTGTTTATTCATTTAAAAAACATCTATTGAGTATTGCTATGTGTCAGGCAATGCAAACGTAATGAAATGGCTCAGACACAATTTTGTCTTACCTTAAAACATTTTGCTACTGTATACATGTGCAAAAACATATGTGCTCACAGTGGGAAATTGATCACTTTCTTAAGAGAAGTTTCCCAACCCGGCTTTCGGACCCATCCTGGTCTTTTTCTCCCTAACGAGGTAGAGGGAGGTGATGACAAATATCTTAGACCGAGCTAAGAGCCCGGAAAGTTCAAGGGCTAGAGGAAATGTCTGGGAGCCGCTTCACAGCCCCTTCGATGGATATTTTGTGGAGTGTCCTTCAGCTTTACCCTATAAGTTGTTTAATTTCAATTCCTGCTGGCACCCTGAAAACTTTGTAACATCATAATACTATTGCCTATTTTCTTGCTTGCTTGCCAGTTCTTTTGTTTTGTCTCATGTTTTGTTTTTTGAGACAGTGTCTTCCACTGTAGTCCAAGCCTCCCCTGAACTATGTAGCCCACGCTGGCCTCAAACCTGCCTAGCTTTAAATGATTTTCTAGGGGACAGAATATTTGTGAGATTTTTTTTTCATTTTTGACTGTTGTTGGTTGCTTCTTCTGGTTGTTTTTGGTGTCACATTTCAAATGGGGAAAGACAGAATTCTGAAAATTAGTGAGACAAAGGGAGGACTCTGGAGTCCAATTACCTGGGTGTGAATTTTTCTCTACCTTTTATTAGCTCTGAGACCTTGGGAAAGTTTTTCAACCTGTTATAGCTGACTTTCTTTACTTATAAATTGTGATTGCTAATCTCCTCTCACCTCATAAGGTTATGATGACAAGTGAGAGAGATAAAACTTGTAAAACACTCAGATGAATGTCTAGCACATAGTAGTATGAAATATGACAAAACAATAATTTTGGACTGATAAAATTAAATTTTATTTCCAACAGAGGAAAGACAAAAAGCACTGGATGATTTACAAACACTTAGAAAAAAAGACACTAGCTAAAGGAATAATAACAGGGATGGTACCTACAAATCTCACTCCTTTGCAGGACAGGACTAGGACCTGGGAGGGCTGGGAAAGCCCAGGAAGGCTGCATCTCTAGACATCCTCCCAGGACACTTGCTCTGCTCTCTGACATTGAGAATAGCTGTCATACTTTTCACAAAACTGAAATACTTTAGAAAGTAAACATGATAATGCTATTTATACAGCTATAAACCAGAACTTAATCAGGAAACCTGGGGATTTCCTGGACCAAGCAAGCTGTGTGATTATTACCCCTGTGGTGTCCTCTGGAGGACAAAGTGGTGCGCTTGGGTGGTCACACTGACTTCTTCCTGGTTAAACAAGCACATCCCAGAGGAGGTGATTTGTGAGAACACCTAGGGCTCTGTCCTCCCACCTGTTCTCTTCCACATTTTCAACAATGACCTGAATAAAGTTACAGGCAGCATATGAATCAAGTTTATAGACAGCATAGATCAGGGTGGAATAGCTACTGAGAGAGATGTCAGAGGAAGGATTAAAATTATCTTTACACCAGAACATTAAAGCAAAGTCAAGTAACTTTAAAGGAATAAATATAAAATCCTACTTTCAGATTCAGAACAATAAATTACACAAAGGGAATTCAGGGAAGTTTCCAATCTTTTGTGTGAGCAACAACCAAAAAAATAAAAATCCTATAGGTGGTAGCTGACCACAAATTTAATTGAAAATTTTAAAAGGTACCATATTACAGAATGCATTTGTCCTGTTTTGTAGTAGAGAGCTTTATTGAGCCAATAAGCTTTAAATAAAAAATATCAGTCCATTTCTAATTCCACTGTAACACAAGCTGATATGTAAGATACAGCAGGAATTTGAGTCCAAATCAGCATGATGGTTGATGGGAATGGTTTGGTTTGGTTTGGTTTGGTTTGCACAAGAGATAACTCCAGGGCCCTTTCCAGGGAGCTGCCCAGGAATTGCCACCTCTCACTCAAAATGCTTCTCAGTGCCAAGCAGACTAAATATGCACACCAACCAGCACTGCATACATTTTTGGAAACTCCTAAGACCCAAATTTGAGCATCTTTTTTCCCCATTTTAAGGATGTAACCTTCTTCGGGGCAGTTCATCACTCCCTTCATGTCCCCAGGTTATTGTGAACTTTGTATCTTAGCTGATCGGCTTCATCTGTCTTCTATTACCAAACTAAGTGCTCCCTAAAAGGCAAGGCTGGTTTCTGTAGGTGCTTAATTGTTTTAAAAAGAAAAACTTGGGTAAACAAATGGATGAATGAATGAATGAATGAATGAATGAATGAAAATAAATCTATACTGGTCCATCTTTCCTAGGAGATATTTCTACCATCCTCTTTAGCAAAAACCTCTAATCAGAAAGGAAAAACAAATGTTAGAAGGGACTCAGGAACCTTTGCTTAAAATATTCCTCAGTCCTGATATAATTCAATCTAAGTGTTCTTCTCTGTGGAATCAAAAGTTCAATTCTCCTCCAAATTACAAACTAATGTAACTATTTCCCCTTCAATATAAGATCTCCTTTGTCAACTGAAATAAACTCATAGCCATAGGAAATCTAATGTTTCTGTTGCATTGCTTTTTAGAATCTAAAGCAATGATGATCGGACACGCACTTCCTTTGGAATATCAGCACAGGGTCACACATATACTTCCCCAGTGAGTTAGTTATCATAGTTGTAAAAACCAAACCCTCTGTTGGCTACACTAACACTGATTTAAGACTCAATTCTCTGAGCACACAATATAAATCCTTCCAGCCAATGTCTACTGATCTGGAACTGGAATCCAGGAGACAATCATCTTCAAAGAACCTTATACTGCAGCTGATGTAACGCAGTACATTTAGAGAACCAGGTTTCTTTCCTCTTTTTCTGCAATGGTAAGGAAAAAAACAAAAGTGCAGATACACATGAAGAAAGAACATTGCAAAATAAAGCTGGACCAATACCACATTTTTAAAAATTTCTCTACTTTGGATATCTAAATTTCATTTATCTCTTCTCCAGCTGTTTTTCAAGAATGTTATAAAATTATATGATTTTTTAACATATCCATATCTGTAGTTTATGGAACATAAAACACTATTGATATCCAAAAATTTTAGCTATCTATCCTAGCACAGATTCTTGGGTTTATTTATCACTAAGCATCTGTTAAACTTTTCACACATCTCATGGATAAATGATTAATTTGATTCTGGTTGTTTAATTTCAACTGAGCCTCAGTATAGTCTTTTTCAAGTCTAACTTTTCAGTTTTCTTTTTTTGTCTGTGTTAGTTTTTGCCAAAAAGAGAAAAATACTTTAATCCTTCGCTTATTCTTAAATAGAATGTTTAGTGATTGCTGGCAAATGATAACTCATAAAGTCAACACAGTGACTCCGGCTGTGATCTATGGGCACATAGATCATCCTGCAGTGGGCATTAATCATCACACTTGAAAACAGGCTGAGAGAGAGGACATTCCTTCAATCGTGAGTATTGCAACTCAGAGCATTGAAGAATTCTTAATGTGAGCCATTTCTTCAAATAGTAACGACTGTATCTTCATGTAGAAATATTTTGTAGCCATATTCCTGACTGGAATAAGGCAGCACCAGAAAAATCACAACTATTCCTAAATTCAAAAGGTAGTTCTAAATGGTTAAACAACTAATAGCAATCAAATACTTCCCAAAATGATTCAATCTTCCAAATAAACAATTTCCATGACAAAACCCAAAGCCGGCCCCCTGTGTGCACTGTGGTCTTGACCAAATCACTTTACATCTTAGTTCTTAATCTACTCTACTCTTCTGTTAAATATAACTGTGAGTTTCATAGTATGACAGGGAGGGTAACTCAAAACTTAGGCAAAATATCAGACAATACAGTGCGCAATAGAGCCTCAAAAGATTGTCTAAAATATTGTTACTTTAAAAATTATCTTAAACAACCATGGCACTCTTAATGTGCTTGCAGAAGGTGTCTGATTCAGCATTCTACACTATATATAAGGATGAGAGAGCAGCACCAAGTTCACTGTACCAGAAATGCTGGCTCTAGGTAACAGCCCCTGGAGTCCCCATTCCCACCAGTGGAGTCCAAGCATTCCCTCCACAATGACATCTAGAACTAAAGGCCAGAACTTGGTACTTGCTCCCATTGGACACTGATAGTTGTGTTAGGGCTTGGATCTAGCATGTCCAACCAAAGGCTTATTTATTTGGATGTACTGAGATACCTATGGAATCACGTACTGTTAAGAGGTGAGGCGTGGTTAAAAGGGGCAGAACAAAGGGGCTTGGTCCAGAGTGTAGGTTACTGGGACAGGACCCCGAAGGGAAGCTCTACCCGTGCTCCCTATCCTGGCTTCCTGGCTTCCATGCCATGAGCAGCTCTACTGCTATTCATGCTTGCTCCATGTGCTTCCATCACTGCCAGCTGCCCAGGAATAGACTGAGACCTTCTCAAACTATGAGCTAAAATAAATTTTTCCTCCTTTATATTGGGTATTTTGTCCCAGCAAAAAATAAGTAACTAACACAAGCTCTAAGTGTTCGAGTAAATAAAACTATCTCTTCCCCATTAAAACCTTCAGACATCTGATCTGCTAGTACTGTGCCAAATAGGTTTTTGTGCCAATCATCAGGTTATCAGGCATCATGTAAATTGAACATATCAGTAAATGACCAACCTCTTCCCATTGTAGGGAGAGACACCATCACTGTGTAGACATGGTTTTTATACATACTCCATTCCGTTACAGTGAACGGGATGGTCTGTCTAGTTCTTTTGTTTCAAATATTTAGTTAGCACTCTATAATACCATATTAGATTATAATATTTGTAACATTAATGAATTGAAACTACATTCTGGTAGAACTCCAGGTGTGGGGTTAATCCTCCCCACATGGGTAGAGTCAAAAGACTTCTTAGACTCCTGATTATACAGACTTTATGTCTGCATCTCTGAGGTCTGACTAATGATAAATCTAGGCATCCAACTCTGACAGCCACCAGCCATTGACTTGCTGAAGCACAGCCACGTATGAACACTTCTAGTTTCACAGTTTGGGTGGGGTTGAAAGCACTGCCTCAACCAGGCTGTAGAACAGTGGTCCCCAACCTTTTGGCGTCGAAGACCCTTTTCCCAAGGATGGAGGAGTGTTGTGCTTGTTGTGCAGTAGGGTGTTGGAGGATGCCTTTGAAACGGTGAGCAGCAGCTGAAAGGGAGAAGGGAGGGAAGCTCTGCCTCCTGTCAGAGGTGTTGGCAGAGCTTCACTTACACCCCTCTCCTCCTACTCGCAGCTCATCTTCCCCAGAGGCTCCATCTTTCCAAGGCCACAGATAAGCATGAGTCTGCAGCCTGGGGTCTGAGATCTCTGCTGTGGAGGACTCTAGGACTACAAGCACCCCTGATTGATTAAAAGATGGCCCTGTGTGCACACAGAAAGCTTGTTTTGAGAAGGTAGAATGGCTGGTGGGCCAAAGACAGAAAATCAAACCTTTCAGTTATTGTAGTAAAAGTTGAAGAAATTCCAAAAAAAATCCTATTGTAAAGTGAAGTGAAATAATGCACGCAATAATGCTAGCTCAGTAAGTGTTTGATAGTAGGGATGTCGATACTGCTGAAGGTGATGCTATCCCTAACAAACTACGGAATCCTCAAGAACTTCCAAGTATAAGAACTGCATTTTACTTATTTTCATGTTTCTCATTCTAGCTCAGTGGTTGGGAGATAGAAGATGGTTATTGTTTGTTGAGCTGAATTGACAAGATTTCAACAAGGAGTTGCTCCTGATAAGAACAAAGAAAAATCTAGGAAAATAAAAATCTCAAAGCTCATGGTGAAAATCAAGATGTGCAGAAAGATAGAGAAGAAGTTATCGTGAGGCAATATTCCAGATACAGGTCCATGGAGTGATTAAGCATTCTTTCAAGTTCTCCAGTCATTTCAAACTAATATGAGACAAATCATTGGTTTAAAACAGGGACCTCTTTCCTCTTTAAAGTGTAAAATTCAGTATTTTCCTCAAGTAGAATGAGTCTTACAGCTAAATGGAAAAAAAAAAATTAAGGAAGGAACTAACATTCCGGAACTCTAAGAGTCCTGATGGCCGACACACAGGAGAAGAAAGGCTATCCTGACATACCAAATCAAACAACAATTTCAACAATGATAAGCCCTAATTGTTTTAGGGTCAACTGTATACCGTGTTCTTTGTATCCCTTAGTAACCCAATTTTACTGGATTCTTTTCAACAATCCAATATTATTACCCTCCTTACAAAAGAAGAAATTGGGATTCAGAACATTTAATTAATTTCTCACATGGCTACACAGTGAAAGAATAATACTTGAACCGGGATCTGTGCAACTGGAGACTGAGCATTACTGCACACCAGCAGCCTGTTATTAATCTGGGAGTGGGTGGAGGAATGTGCTCATAGATGCTACTATATGCCTTAATTTCTCTCCTGTTTCATAAGCATTGCCTTTGCTTGTGGGATTTTTACACTGGGACTAAAAATCAATTGCTAAAATAGAATGATCGTGAACTCTAAAACTAAAAATAACACCTGTGAATACCTGGCAGCTTCATTTTTCTGTGGCGAGATCTTCATTGTGGCAGCAATTCTTAAAAAGATTGTGGCCCAAAGAAGAACATGCATCCAAGAACACAGAACACTTACTCCATGACTGCAGTAATGCCTTTCTGGTGAGATAAATACTAACTAGGTACGAGGGGGATTATCACTGTCTTTCAAATATGAGTTTTTATGCTACAGGTGAGGATAAGCAAGTGCAAGAGAGGAGGAAATGCTTAAAAATATCCATGTATGCAACAAACAATGTAAGCACCTGGTGATAACAAACACAATGGTCTCTCCAGGGTAGCACCCACACCTTGAACCCCACATCCCCACAGAGGCAGAAAGGATTTGGCTCACAGCCCCTGGTGACCATAACTGCAGACCCATTGCATAGACTCTGCAGGGTCCTTATGATTAACACAGATCTTACACAGTGGAGGATCATGGCTGGTAAAGGCAACAATCCTATGTGTATGTGTGTGGGGGGGGGGGGGGGGGGAGGTGCCTCCATTTCAAAACCCACTGCCTTCTCACCAGAATTCAACTAATCCAACTGCTCCACTCATTTTTCCCTGAGCATTAAGTGATAATGGATCTTGTATTCTCATTGGAACTTTTTCTCACAAAGATGTAATACTTTCAATGTCGTTCTTTTCTTTTTCCCCATAATTGTAATTTTTCTCTTAGTATGTATTTGTGGGGAACTGGTAAGTGTACACATTGCATCAGAATTATTTTTACTTCTTGTCCCCTCCTGCCCTCCTGTCTGCCCCTCTGCATCCTCAGATCTGCTTCCTGTCTCCACAGTCTATTTGCCTGTTTTCTATCATTCATCTTTTATTTTGCTCTTTAAATTATTTATGCTTTGGGTTTCTCATTTAAGAGAAACCATGCAATATTTAACCTGCTGTGCATCCCAGATTTTTTTCTTTCTGGTACATCTCAATGTTCAGTTTCCCTGTGGTAGAAAGCCCCTTGCGTACGCACACACTAGCAGCCACACACGAAGGCCCACACCCACAGCCCCGCGAGATACCATATTCATGGCTAGGGAAGATGCTCTTCTGTTGATTTACACTATTTGTCCAACTCAGGCTTCTGATAACGCCTTGCCTTCTACTTATCTTAACACATTCGCCTCTGTCCAAAAATGACTTCCTTTAAGTGAATGAGAAATGTTTTTCTCTAAAGGCAGGTAGTCAATTTTTTTTTTTTTTGGGGGGGGGGTGTCTTGTTCCTTAAAGAAGAAGTTGAAGAGTTGGAGTTAAGCATAAGCATTCCGTTTTTATTTTATTTGGGATCATAAGGGTCTTTTATATTGAAAAAAAGAAGATAAAGTGATTTGGCCTTTCCAATCTTACATCAACCCTGAGGTCCTGAGTTCAACCTTGCTCCAAAAAGAAAAATGTCAGGGCTGAAATGCATCCAATTTCACCTCATTTTCTGGACCTCACTCTTCAAGAAGATGGATTGAGATGGCTCAGCTCTCTAAATGGGCACAACTTATTTGAGAAAATAAAAAGGAAGCCCCTGTTGTAGGGAGCTGCACCCACGGAGGCAGGTTTGAGGCGTTCAGAGCAGTCCTGGGTTTATAGCTGCCTGGGCCAACTGTGTAATTATGCAGAGCACTATTTCTACTGGCAAGGCACATTGATCCTTCAGTGCGCGCTTTCTGGCGTCCAATAAACTAGGACGATGGGTGAGCAAGGTTTTCCGGATCCTGGAACAGTGAAGGGCTAATTAGTTGCATTTGCAGATTAATGACTTTCAACTAGAAAGGGCGAATGCAAAGGGATAAGCCACAACCACAGTGACAGAATGCAAATAAAAGTATTTATAAGGGCAGGAGGAGGGGTGGGGGCCAGAAAGGGCCATCGATCGCTTTTACCCTGTGCACCGTGACACTTTCCTAGGAGGGAGGGCGTTCCTCCAGCCCGACTGCCTTCCACAAAGCTGAGGCATAAACAGAATCTGTTGATAGATACAAGCAAGGCTAGGAGGAGAGACAAAAAGAAATTCTCCGCAGAAAGAGCAGCAGGGATCAAAAGCTTCCCTCGCCTCGCCCCAGCCAGCCTTCGCCTTCCCTTTGTCAGCTCAGCTTTCAATTTCAATCCTCTCTCCTTCTGCCCTGTCTCTCACCCCATCTATACAAAGCTTGCCTGGAGAGCTTGCTAGGAAACTTCCCAGCCAGTATACAAAAATCATATGTTTAAACTCTGTTTCTTGTCATTTCCTGAGATGACAGTTTGCGTCTCTGCTTAATGAGTTTGTCTCAGTATTTTTAATCCTGTCTTCCATGTAAGTGCAGAGGTACAGCCTTATTCCATTGAATATTTTAGTAAAAAACTCTTTTCTCCATGAAAGAAAGAAAGAAAGAAAGAAAGAGGAAGTGAGGAAACAAGACTTGCACCGGGATAGAAATGAATGGTTCCTAGACTTTGGGATTGTAGTAAAAACGTCTTAAATGAAATTGAGGACATTGATACAGGATTTGAAAATTTTTATTGTTCCAAACAACTCAGTGACAAAGAATTTATTGACCATAATAGTCATTGTATAAAAGAAATGGATGTTAAATCCTTGGAAAGGTAGCATGCTTTAAACGTAGCTAGCTTGATGCAAGGTGTACTAACACCTCATTCGGCCTCCCCTTTCCTCACACATCCTCAGGATCCGTTCCCTGAATGGAGCACAGAGCACACGGGTATTCATTCAGCTTTATAACCAGATGCGAGGAGTCAGAGTCTGCAAGCATACATACCGCACCTTCAGCACAGCATTTCTTCTTTTTTCCCGTAGCTATTCTCTTTATTAGCACAGACCAGTCTTTCTTGATCCAAATGCTACCAGCAAGCAAGGTTCTGACCCACCTTTAAATCTGCATTGCAGTCAGTACTTTTCTATTGCCCTTATCACAACTGTTATAAACAGATTTTTGTTGGTGGTGATTGTCTTTTTTGTTCACAGTTGGTCTCCATGTTCGAATACAGCACCTGCCCATCATAACACAGGTTTTTTTTAACTGGGTAAAATTATAATCTCATCCTAATTTCTCCTCTGCCACTTGATTTGCTTAGTACCCTTGGTAAACTCATTTAATCAAGCTATTTCCTGCTTCATCAAGCTTGCTTATGGGATGAAACCAAACGATGCTTGTGAATGAGAGAAGTCAGCTGGAAAATCCTGTGTAGCCCAAAATCCGAAAAAAAAGGATGAATGAATGAATGAGCAAGAGTTGTGTTGTCTTCAAGTTGTGTTTTTCCACCAGCACAATTCTGTTATTTGTTTTTAAATTTCTGACTGCCAAGTAAATTTCCCCATCTAGTTAAATTATAATTAATACTAAGATTGATTCCAAATTTTCAGAAGAGAGAAAAATAATTGTCTGTCTGGTTAGGCAGTTTAGTTTCTAATTCCTGTCCTTTTACCAAAGAATCACAGCATCCACTTTCACCATCTGCATCTTAGTCAGTAAAATGAGGAACATAAACTAGACCTGAAATTCCATCCAGAGGGAGGGTCTCACCAGAGTCCTTACATAAGAAATAAGGAGTATGCAGCAAAGACTTCATGCCATTTCATACACATCCTGAGAATTTGTAACTTGTAAGGCATATTTATATACTTTCATTCACTTTAATCTTTTCCAAATAAGATGACTTAGGTAGTTAAAATTTTATTGGGAGACAATCTCATTCCATTTTTCATAGTACGTTTGACTCTCTTTCTGATGTGGCCAACTGGAGCCATCAACTAGAATGCTTTCCTTTGGTTTTGTAACAGCTCCTCCAGCACGGCACTCTATAAAGGCTTTTAGTTATTTCCATACTTGTGCTACATATGAAAACAAAAAAAGAGAAATTCTGCAAATTCAGTTCAAGGAAAGTAGACTGAGTGCTGTAAAAGAAAAATCACATTCAAGCCAGTTAAGCAAGCAAAGAACACTTTAGTTCAAGATTGTGGTAAAATGAGAGAGAGACTGAACTCAATTCTGCCAAAAACAAAGGCAGAGCTGGGCAGGTGGGATGCTAAAGCAAAGCTGAGTTCATGGAAAAGTCCCAGAGGACATTAAAGGAGGGAGAGTCAATGTGACTAGGCCATCTGTACTTCAACAGTTGTCATTTATTAAAGCTAGGAAAATGAAGGTAGGGACCTTATCTTTGTATGTGGGGTACCGGGATCAGTTCCAGGGACTTCATTCTGAGCTACATCCTACAACCTCAGCCTTTTTCCTTTTTCTTTTCTTTTTTCTTTTCTTTCTTTCTTTCTTTCTTTCTTTCTTTTTTTTGAGAAAGCTTCTTGTCAAGTTGCTAAATTGCCCAGTTGTGATCCTCTTGCCTCTGCCTCCCAGAATACTAGGATTCTAGGCCTACTGCACCAGAAATGATCCCAACTGACCTGCATTTTCTTGATAATGACATCACAAGGAGATGGCTACTAGGTCCTGGAGAAAAATGTTCTTCAATTGTAGGTTTATATCTTGTAATGCCAGAGAAAGAATTTATGACTGCAGATTTTCTATAATAAATGGGATACACAGGACCTAACATCCGGAAGATGCCCATCCCAAGTTTAGCCAAGCTGAGGAGAAACGTTATGACCTTCTTTGTTGGAGCTGACATGGCTACGATTAGAGTTGCTTCCTAAGGCTCTGCCTTCATGAAGCTTACAATGCTCATCTGCCTTCAGAAAGCTTACATCCTTTTTATTTCTTTTTTTAACACTCACACTAAAAACAATCATTATAGAGATTTGAGTACCTGTTCTTCTGTAAGTAAACTATGTGACCATTCATTATTATAGTCCAAATTCTAGTAGCATGTAAGCAAACTAAACCTTACCTTGCTTCAACTGCCCAGCATCTGTCTTGATCACTCACCTCTCTATCAATGTGTTCTTGCCATTTTTATGGAAGTAAATATCTTGCAATTTTTTCGAGTTTTAGCTAACATTAGTTGTACATGTTAATGGGATTCAATGTGATATTTCTACACACATCTATACAGCACACTCTGACCAAGTCCATTATTCCTTCACCTACACTCACCCCAACACACTGTCCTCAGCCTTTGCTAATAACTACTCCACATTCACTTTGACTTTGTGCTTCGCGTATAAGAGGACAGACGTTATTTATTTTTCTGTGGCTGGTTTAGTTTGCTTAATGTTCTCTATTTCTGTCTACCCATTCTACTGCAAATTCAGAATTTTCTGCTTATGACTGACCAATATTTTTGGCATGTATGTAGCACATTTTCTTTGTGCGCTCATCTGTTGGTAGACACGTGGACTGATTTCCTTGTCTTATCTTCTATAAAGAGAACCACAGTAGACATGAGCAAACAATTGCGTATCTCTTTGGTGTACTGATCTCATTTTCTTTGGATAGAATGCTGGAAGTGGCATAGCTAGGTCATAGGTACATATATTTAATGACTGCCTCAGACCAACAAGGTTTGACAGGCAAGCTAAAAATAGGATCTCAGACATGGGTGTAACCAAATTCCCAACTGAAAAAAAAATGGATGTTTTTCTCTTCCTCCTCAAATGCAGTTATGAATCATATGTTTTATAGTGACGTCCTAACTCCAAGGGGCTTCTCCATTCTGTACAAATCTTCCCATACCTACTGCTCATCTTCACCGTTCAAATGTCCGGATACACCATCAAATTTATGAGTAATGCATTATTTTAAATCTAGCTTCTTTCGGTGTTTCCATTTCTGTCACTTGCAAATCTGGGAATTCTTTGCATACCCTGGAGCTTTCTTTGTAGGACTTTTCAGCTGTACTTAAAATATGCCTCCCCCCCCGCCCCCCCCCCCACACACACACACACTGCAACCCGCTTTTGCTGCATTTAATCACATGGTAAATTTTAAAAATGAGTCCAGATAAAGAAGGCTCGTTAACTTTAATGGGTCACTTTTATATTTGGGTGAAAGGCCTCAAACCCTTGTAAATTAGGCTGGAGTTTATAAGCCATGACCAACGTGATGACAAATGCTGATTTCCTAGGGTACTCCTTCACCACTCGAATCCTCACACGCGATGAGTTGGTACCACCCCTTTCTGTTATTATTTACACAATGACTTTGGCACTGTCTTGATACATGGGCAATATACTTAAACCCATGACAGATCTTACAGGTTAGGTAGAGCTGTCTATTTCCCTTATTAGACTTCTACTTAAAAATTGACTTTAATAAATATGAGCATGCGCACACAGAGAATTAAAATCATACTTTATATCCTGTTTAAAAAATAAAAGCAGACTGAACAGAGGGATTTGGAGTTTCCCACGTAACTCCTCATTATTGAGACCGTGTGGTTCTATGTCACAAATTATACCTCTGTGGTAATATTCCTCTTGAAGCAAACCGTAGAGATCAATCAGCTCCAGCCCTAACACCCTTAATCCCTGTTAGACTTTTATAATTTTCTGCCACCAGTGAGTTATTGCTTGACAAGTGTTTAAATATTATACATTGTGAAGTTTAAATAAAGAAATTATTTACACGGGAATATAAAAAAGTACATTACCAATTACAGAGTTCCCTGGACACTTAATCATGCAGTCAAGTGGAGAACCCTTCAGGAAGTCTGTCCTCCACCTTGTCCCCATAATGAAGGGCACCTCAGGAAATACACATTTAATCCTTGCAGCCACATTTCAAGCACCTAATCTCACTCTGCAGCGCACTCTGCCACTTCTTGTCATCCAAACAAAATGCAGGTAAATGATGGAGAAGCTTAGCTTAGACCCTTTAAATATTTACTGGCTAGTCGGCTCTTAGCAATACACGCTGTAGTGTTAGACTCAATTTCACCCTTCAGTGGCTGGCAGACAATTTGGACAGGCTTACTGAGAAGTGGAGGATCTTTACTTGCTTTGCCTTTGAAGAGAAGCCATTCCCTTATCATAAGTGAATTAGTTTAAGAACTTTCCCTGCTAGTCCAGTGTATCAACAAATCAACCAAGCCTGCTGCCTGGGCGGAGGGCTCACTTAACCCATCTCTGTTTGTTAACAGGAGAAAAGTCCTAAGGAAGGAGGGTCTCTTGGGCTCTACAAGTTCTGGGGGATGTGGATCCTAGTCACACACAGGTCCCTTGCTTCCCAAAGTGAAGCTGGTGTAATTTGCTATATACAAAAAAAAAAAAAAGATTACTCTGAGTGTGTGTGTGTGTGTGTGTGTGCGCGCGCGCGCGCGCGTTTCCACAGAAGGAACCTGACTCCACACTGAGTGAAAAAGGAAACATTACTCCCTAACTATGCCTGAGGTTACTATTAAAAACAATACTTCCAAGGTCAGGTGGGTCGGAGACAAATGTCAGACTGTTAGCAGTGATAAAAATCTTCCCTCTCTGCTAATTGTCTGGGTTTGCACTGGAAGTTAGGGGATCCTCATTCTTTAAAAATGAGTTGAGGCAGCCAGATGTGATAGTGCACCTACAACGCTGATACAGGAGGATCTGAAAATTGAAGTCAGCCTGGGACTACCTAGCAAGACCCTGCCTCAGAACAGAGAGAGAGAGAGAGAGAGAGAGAGAGGAAGAGAGAGAAAGAGAGAGACTATCAAAAATACATAATAAAGTTAAAATCTCATTTTTAAATATATATATATATATATATATATATATATATATATATATATATATATACACACACACACACACACATTTTATGCACTTTAATGTTTGTGTGCAACATGTATGCACACTTGTCCACACATAGAAGAGGTCTGGATAGATCGCTCAAGTCTACTTGCAAATACCACTCATGATTACCTTGAAGAATGACATTCAGGGAATTAGAAATAAAAAAGGAATTGCACTATGAATTTTAGCATTCTTAGAATTTTTACAAGTGAATACTGCCACAGCCTTTTCTTCAGTGTTAATAAACAAGCACTTCTCCCTGCAGAAGCTTCATCGCAGGGGCACATCCAGGCATCAGGGCTGCCAGGCTGCAGGTGGGAGAGCACAGCCTAATCTCCTTTGCAGCTCAAAGGGGCAGCTAATCTGACTGAAGTAGCAAGGAAGCAGATTGCAGGCATTACTGGTAGTCTCCACGTGAGTCTTTGAGATCTCATTCTGACTCGTGCTCTGAGTGTCCTGATATCATTAGAGACCCAGCTCTCCATGATTTTAGCTAATAAATCAGCTGCTTTCAGAGTCCAGTCTTACCCTTCTCTTTTCAAGCATTTTTTTCTCAAATATAAACTGTGTTTTATTTGGCATTAGTCTGTTTGTGGCTTTGTGGAAATACATAAATAATGTTTTGTTGGATTTCTCTTAAAATTATTTATGAATAAGAAAAAGAGATTAAATCCCCTTGGCCCAATTCTGCCTCAAGGCTCCAGCAGACAGCCCTCCAGACATCAGAATGACATGCTGGTTGCTTTTCTGAAAGCAAAGGAAGGCCCAGTGCCCCATAATTACTCTCTTGGCAAGATTGGCGTGATATCAGAGCTAACACAACAGATCACATGAAAGAACAGGTTAGCACTGATGCTGCTATAAATTGAAATGATAAACTTTGGCAAACATGGAGAACAGCAAACTCAATTTGACAGTCCTCTCAAAGCAGACAGCAACAGAGGGAAGCTGACTAAATGGGATTAGAATCCATTTTATTTGATTATTACATCATGGGATGAAGCAACTTGTAATGCAATTCCCCCAAATCGCTAATGCAGCATTCACAAAATAATGGTAGAAATCAAATTATCATGTTGTTCTACATTCAAAATCACTGATTTTCAAGCTGGAAGGGAATTTTGTAACTTCCTTTGGCTTCCCGAACTAAAGCAAACACAGGTGGAAGTCTGATATGTAAAACATCCACACAAGCTTTCTAGCTATGATAGGAAGAGCAGGCTGTGGCTATCCACCTGTCCCACTTCCACATATTTCTGGCATCCCAAGCTCCTCTGGAAGATCCCTGAGGGAATAGCCTGAGTCTACTATGAAGCATTGTGAGAAATCATCCCCACCTTCCTATGAAAGATACAGACCTCTTAAGATCACTAAAAACAGAGCTAAGGAAGAGAGAAGGAACAGAACATCATACTCAGACAAAGATCAAAATTAATAGTGCATATTTTGAAGGGACTGATGACAGCTTTTGTTGAGCATTTGCTACACAGCAAAAATAGTGCTAACTACCTCAGGAGCATGCATGAGCACATTTAACTTTTTATAAAATCCCTATGAGATATATACTATTCTTGGTCACTGTTAAATGGATTTTAAAAATACTTAGTGCTTAGACAATCCATGGCCAGTGCAAAGCCACTTAGCCAAGAAGTGCCTAAGTAAGGTCAAGTTGTCAGCCTCGCATCAACAGCAATGTGCCCGCCTCTGCACTCTTCCACCTGGGCCGCCCAATCCCACTGCCATATTTTTAACTCCATTGCTCCACCGATAAAATGGCTGAAAGGCTGCATCTCGCTGGTTAACCACATTCTGTGGACATAAGTGCACTCTTCCTAGGGGAATTAATATCCCCTGGATATTAGATTGAGACTGCCACAATGACAGCCTCAGTGTTGCTAATCTAAATCAAGCGAGCCAACAGACAGACTCCTCTGTCAAGAATAAATTCCTCCATCCCAAAGCTGTGACCAAGTAAGACAAGATTACAGATTTCTTAAAGACAAGAACAAATGCCCAAGCAGGCTTGAGAACAAGAATACACACCTTCTAAGAGCACAAACACACAAGGACAGATCGAGAGAGAGCGTCTGAAGACAAAAACTGACATAGATAAATAGAGATTGGAAGACTAGCTAGGAACAAGTCACAAATAATCCCAGCAGGGGCCAGAACAGACAAATGAGGCATGAGTCAGCAATGAAGTATTGCTACCAGGAAAAAAGGACAAATATCCTGGAGTATCCTGGCAGGAGCTCGGCCTGCAAGAACTCTAAAACTAACCTTTCAATGATCTCTTCATCAGCTTAGGCCTGAAATGTGTTCTGTGTCTGGAACTGGACATTGTATGTTAGTGAAGAGTAAAAAGGCAAAAGTTTTTTAAAGGCACAGCAAAACTGACGAGAAAGATGAAAAGTAACCTGCATGAGATTATACTGAGAAGAAAGAAAACAAGATCTCAGCTGCATAAAAATATCCCTGCAAGAGAATGTTGGCTGAGTGAGTTCTACTCCTGCACAAGAACACACGAATAGTTGTCATGCGACTGTCACATGTGGACATCTGAATGGGGACAACCAATTTGTGCCCTGACAGGAGTTCAGTGTAGTGAAGAGCGAGACATGTGAGTGAGCGGTGAACGTTTTGGTGTGGTGGGTACTACCGTAGAGGCGCTTGTGATGGGTAAAGGGGTGCAAAGAAGGAAGCAGAAAGCCTAGACAGCGAATTAGGAGTGTGGGGGCAGGCAGTTCAACAGTCTCGAAGGAAGAGGAGAAGATTATTCAGAAATGCAAGAAGGGGAAGAGCTTTCCAGGCAAGGGAAATAGCATACGTGAAGGCAAGAGCATGGGGGGGAAGCTAGCACATTCGGGGACTTAGAGTGAGTTCATGAAAGCCAGAGATTATCATAAACGATGAAAAGCAGTAGATAAGCCAGGGTATGTCTGAGGCTAGCTAATGAATAAGTTTTTTCTAAACAGGTGAGGCTTACCTTCAGCTAGCTACAGCATTTTGTACAGAAATCAAAATAAGCACACATAAGTTACATCCCTGGTTGCACCCTCAGACCTCCTCACCACCCAACAGCTAAAGGGTAACCCCGGGCATGGGATCCTGACCCACTTTCCAGCTGCGCCATTCTCCGTTGTGATACCATTGAGGTTGTTTAAAGTGCTCCATTATCACCTCTGCTACCACTTGGGGGTTTTATTCATAGATGAAAAGGATCTACTGAAGAATTTCAAGCAAAGATGTGTCACATGCCTAGAAAGCAATTTTAATTCATGACTGTCAATGTAACCAATAACAAATGAAACATCTCTGTAGAGATTTATAAAAGGTATAGTTTTGAGGTTTTTTGTTTTGTTTAATCCTATGGGTTTTGATACTGCTTAGCCTATGGACAATTGCACAAGGTGACTCCAAAAAAAGTTTTCAGTTCATTTAAAAGACTATCTCATGGTCAAATGTTGGAAACCACTGCCTGATTAAATGTTCTTCTGACATCTCTGAGGGGGATGAAAGAAGAGAAAGAGTCAGCTAGAAGTGGGCCTTTTTGAGTGACAACCTCTATCTCACAAGTTACAGAGGCAGGGGCTTTGTCTTGTGTTGACATTCTTTACACAAAGGTATAGCAGGTAACCCCTCATGGCAGGTAACACCTGGCAGTGGCATCCTGTCCCAGAGCTGTCCACACTGCTGCCTCTCTTCACCAGAGACAGAGACAGGGCTAGCACATACTGACTACTTCATATTTCCAGGTGAAGGCAAGAGGACAGCTGCCACCGAGGGAACAACAAAAGCCCAAAGTCACGTAGCAAAACCAGAGCCCACAGGGGACCTAAATCCACATTTCACCTTACAACCTCACCACTTAAACTATATCTTTTAAAATATACTACATTTTATCGAAAATCAATCATTTCCAGATGATGTTATAAAAAATAAAACCTCAGCTTTCTTTCCAAAAAATTTGCATTTCCTGATAAATCAACTGTACTCCTGACTTTTCCCCTGCTCATTTTTTCTTTCTCAATTATCTGTTGATCTACTGCTCTATAAGCATTTTTCTCCTCATTTAACAAAGATATCACTTTTTTCTTCTGGTTCTTTTAATGCTCACCTAATTAACAGTCAAGCAGCTTTTTATATAAAACCTCCAAGCTTTAACACTTTTCTTTCTGATTAGAAGCTTAAGAAAAAAAAAACACTTGAGTTTAAAAAATACTTATTGCCAAGAGTTTTTATGCACTCAGCCGTTAGGCCATACATCCTGTACTAGGCCAGTGTGACTAGCAGCTCTAAATCTCCAGAGACTATGAGAGCTACGTTCCCTTAAAGTGGCCACGGGACGCTTCATTGCAGAGACTTTTAAGGCCATGCCGTGGTGCTATCTTCAGGAAAAGCCCAGCTCTTCTAATCCATTTTTGCTGTGCTGCCCTCCAGAGTTCAAACTTTTATCAATTCATTAAAAAATCATTGACTAAGCGACAATGAGGTGCTAAGCATTGAATTAAGTGCTGGAATCTAGTGATGAACGGAATGCACAGCCCTCCTTCTAACGGTGTTTATACCCTCGAGCCAGAATCCTCTATTTTGGTTGCCCATCCACTAGTGAGCTTTGGCAATGAACATCTAATCCCAGCCCAACTAAATCAAAACTCCAGGGATGAGGCTCATATTAAAATATTTAAAGGTCATCAAGTGATCTGAAGGTACAGCTAACATTAAAAGCAGGACATATCAAATAAATAATGTGAATAGATGTAAAATTATAACATCATTAGACTATAAAGCACTTATCAATGACCATTTATGAGAATAGCACCAGCTGCTCATCAGAAACTACAAAGACAATATGACCATGGATCATAACCTGAAGAAATGTTAGCCCTCCTGGCAATCCCTTGTTCAAATGGGTCACAAGTGAACACTGAGCGTTCGGGTGAATGAACCTCCCTGGCTCACGTCACGCTGACATGTAGGCTGAAAGGCACAGCAAGGTGAAAGCCGGACCCTCCCCAACACTGGCAAGGTGTCCAAACAAGGCCATCTGATGGAAATTCAGTGCTTGGGGACCAGCTGTGGTAGAGGAACACGGTGTGATAATTGGGACTAACAATAGATGTCCAGAAAGAGGAAAAAGAAAGTCTGATCCACTGGATCTGTTTGCAGATTTAAAGAGGAAAATAAATTCTGTAAGGCTCTAAGCAAGATTGTCTAGGATTTGCTAAGGGATACGAACAAAATCCTTATATAATGAGCTTCTTTAAATAAACAAGCAGCTTTCTGGCTTTACAAAAACTTGTGGGTCCTGGAGAGGTTACTGAAAAGTAAGAGAGGTGGTGATTTAGACTCGTCAGAGCTACTGAGAATGGCCTTCCCAGTTGAGCACCTTCTGCTCTCACTTGCTTGAAGCCTTGTCCCTTGTGGATGCGCTTGTTTCATTTGGCTATTTAAAAACAAAAAAGAATCTTCTAGCATCATTTATTTGATTTATACTCTATAGGATGGCACTATGTTTTTAAACATCTCTTGTTTACTCACTATTAGGATAGCCTTCTCTTTTTTGATCTTCTGTCGATTTAAGCTATAAATTTCATTTCAAACAAATCACTACAACTACTGTGTAATTATCACAGAGCAGATAATGTCTAATATTAAGGATCAATGGTACACGGACACATATACATCTCTAAAGAGAAATCACTTTTTTAAAAAAAAAATCCCTTGCCATTCACTTTTTCATTACGTAAAGCTGAGCGTAGTGGCATAAGCCTATAATCCTAGCCCTCAGTGGGGGCTGAGGCAGGAGGATTGCCATGAGCTCAAAGCCAGGCTGGGCTACTTAGTGAGTTCATCCTAGACTACAGAATTAGACCTTTTTTCATTACAAAATTATTGTATCATACTTTTTAAACATGTACTCAAAACCTCTTTAAGAATTAATACTTTCTAAGATCTCAGGAAGAAAGGAGCTAAGATGGAGGTTTTCTCTGCAGGGAAATAAAGCCTTATCTTTAATAAACACAAATATGGATTTATTTTCTTCAAAACACAAAATCTACATAATGAACCTACCTCGTACCGCATCCTTTGTTTCAAAGAACACATTCTAAGTCTGGTTTTCTAAGGACTGACACAAGAAACTTTGCCTGATCTTGGCTGTTAGCTAAGACTCACAAATAATGTTAACCTTCTTAGATTAAAATTTGTATTATAAATGTGAAAATGAGCAAAAGATGAGTCTGTGAATAGGATTAGAAACCAAAGCTTCTTCTCTGTATTTTTATTCTAAAGGTAAAGCCTTTGGCACAAAGCTTTCTTTAGGCATGGGCCAAGTCCATGCTTGGCAGATTCTATGAAGAGTATTGAAGCCTGCTCTACTCCGCTAAACAGCTTGGAGAATTCTCTTGCTATGTTACTTAATATGTCCCCATCGAAATATCAATGCTTGGATCTGCCATCTTGAAACAGTGCATCCTTACTCTATCCATTACAATGTGTAGTCAGGTGGACCATGAGTCAAAACTATGTTCAAAATTGGAAACATATTTAGTATGATTGACATTGATTGCAAAGACCATGACAATCTCCCAATCCTTATGCTATACCAGGGCACCAATCAAATATTCTTAGGTTCATCTTAAAACACACTTGCTCTTTAAGAGTTTCTGGTAAAATGTTATCTATCCAATGTATATAGTAAAAATAAAAAAAAATTTAAGAAGCACACTCAGGGCCTGGTTAAGATTTTCAAAAGAACTATAGAGATACTAGACTAAAAACACAAAAGTCAATATTCAAAAATTCTTCGATATTTTTGTTTCTCTTTCACTTGTTTTCTTTTTCTGGAACATGCCTTACATAAGTTGGCCATGTGTAACCATGTAACCTACTATGGTTTGCGTGTTTCCTGGAATTTTTATATTAGAAACGCAATCTCCAAGGTCATATGTTAACGGTATTTGTACCCAGGGCTTTGGGAGGTAATTAGTACTAGATAGGTAGAGCACCTTATTTCACTTGTGACTTAAGAAGTTGGAGATTTAAACTAGAATGCTTGCTCTGCCTTTCCATATGATTCCATATCAATCTTAAGACTTTGCAGAGCAAAAGACTTTTGACAGGTACAGCCTATTGGACCTTGGACTTGATCTAAAAATGACAAGAAATAAAAGTCTTTTTTATGCTACTCAACTTATATTATGCAGTTGTACCAACAGAAAAACCACTATCACACCAAATAAACTTCAATCTAAGGTTTCGCCTCCATTTTCCATTCAAAATACAACATCAGAATTTACAAGACTAATTTTTCCCACAATAAGTTTATTAGTGTAGCCCAAGGACCTACCACCCTTGCAGAACCAAATCACCGAAATGAAGTCTGTTTGGTTTAGGACCTGGAGCCTCCAAAAACAAATATGCCAATAGCCTTTCCCAATCATCTTGGTGTTTGGCTTGCAGAAAATGTTTCAGTCTCAATTACACAAGCTGCTAAACAGAAAATTGTGTCTCAGTAATGTGTTCATCCATTCAGGTTCCAATTAAACCAAAATCGTGTTCATTAAGGCAGCATTTTAAAAATAGAATTAAATGTAAAAGGATAGATTTGGGCTTTTACAGAAGTTTGCAGTCAAAGATACCAAGCTAATACATCTAAAGATGTACTTGGAAAGTCTTGAAGCTGAAAGAATCCAAAAACCTTCCAGTCAGCATTCCTCAGGCAGGAGAGGGACATATCACAGAAGCGATAGCCCTCTTCTCCCAAGATCACTGAAAATGCTCTTTTCCTCCAAGTAAATTCCACTTTGTCAAACCCTAGGAGGGTCTTACACAGCACGAGTAACCTGCCCTAAAGTGATTCTTCACTGAGACAGCTATCCTAGGACGCTGCTGCAACACTGACCCTCAGGAAGGGAAGTCAGTGAGTACAGGCGGGGAGGCATAAAGCTTTCCCTCTTAGACTCAAGGCCACCTAGATACTTGAATGTCTTAAGATAATAATCAACATTCATTACATACTCAGAGAACTGTATTCTTTTGAGAATCGTTAACTAAAGGAAATAGGAAAATAAATGTGCTTAGCATTCTGCACATGAAAGCAAAAATGGACAAAGGGTCCAAAAATAATAGCTCTGTGTGCTTGGCATTTCGCCTAATACATTGGGCTCTCTTTCCACCACCGTGACCTGGGAGACTCACTGATGTAGGTCGCATCAACAGGCACCCTCTCCCTTTGGCTTCTGGCTGGTTCTGCCAGTGGGGGACTAAGACTGAGGCAGGAGAATTGAGGCAGGAAGCCGAGGAAGTGTGGAAAATAACAAAGGGAGCAGAGATGAGATCAGAAAGAAGGTGAGGGATGAGAAAGATGGAAAGAACAAGTCAGAAAGATAAATATGATTCCACAAGCCTACAGGAGGCAATAAAGCAAACGACAGAACCTGGAATGGTTCAACCCGGTGGGGAAGGCACGGTGTAGGAAAACAGGTCCAGTTGGCAGAGCTGCTCAGTCTACGGTCTCAAAGTACAGGACTCTGCAGGTGCATTTATGTCCCTAAGTGCCTTATATTCTCAAAGGGATTTGGTTGGGGAGTCTCCTTTTCAGTCCGAGGTCTTCATCAGACTCTGAAAGCTGCTTTACACATGGCCTAAGAAATCTTGCTTGCTAGGGGCCACAGCTGAAGAACAAAGTTTCTCAGTCCTCAGGTGCAAAGCGAGAACAAGAACAAAGGGACACGAGTCTGCTGCAGTGCCACTGTGCAAGTACACCATGATAACGCAATCCATTTAGAGGAGAATGAAGGAATCAGTAGGCCATTGTGACCAGAAATAGTTAAGTGTTTTAATATGACTGGAGACACAAATTCATATGGTATTTTATGATTCCTCCCATTCACGCAAAACTCATTGTTCGAAAGTGCTCACCAAAATCTTTGTCAAAAAGAGTATCTTAGCATAAAGGATCATTACACATTCTCACCATATTCCCCCAGACTTGAATGATACAGAATTATGCTTCCACCCCCATCCAGGGTGTGCATAGGAAATCTAGCAAGTAGGAACATAAAATAATGACAGGAAGAAAACAAACCAAAAGCTAAAATTATCAGTGGAACTGATTAGCATATGTATAAGAGACACTTGTACAGATGTGGAATGCTTTCTTTAGACTAAGTTCTAGGAGCAGTGATTCTTAATGACTTTTGGAGTTGTGACTTACTTGCTTTTTATGATCATCACTAAACTCCTCCTAAAGGCATATTTTTAAATGAGAAGAAATAATTTTATTCTTAGGCATTTTTATTTTTAGTTTCCCTGAGAACCCCCCTAGAGGATCATACCTGTCAATACAGTAATCAGGAGTTAAGAAAGCAGAGGACTTTTATTTAAAAATCCAAAAATCCACTGACTATCACAAAAGGTGTTGACAGAGCTGGGAGGTGGAAGGAGAGTCACTCACACACGAATCTATTAAAACCTGTACAGGATTTTCTCCCCATTTTATTGATACGTATAAGCACAAAATTTAAGGTTTACAATGAAGTTGAGCATTCTGTGCACCTACGTATCTTGCCAAGGTGACAAGGACATTTTTTAATGGACCTGAAAGAGATGAGGTGGGAATTGACTTGTTTTTCCACAAACACTTTTATTCTCTTCCTTTTAAGGAAGTTATGAGTCCAAGACTTTGATGATTTACCTCACTGCAAACTCCACTGGGCTAAACCATTTCCATAGGCTTTATGATTATTTGTGCAAATGTGAAAGAAAAGCAGCCACATTTGCCATTTATTCCAAACCAGGCTTTAATTCTTCCTAGAAGATTTTATTAGGAGCTCTCTATATGGTCCAAATGCAGAGTAATACACTCCTCTGGGGAAAAAGTAATTCTTAGAATTGAAAGGAATCTTCTCTATTGCAGAGGAATGAGTCACCCACAGACGTAACTGGGAAGTGTGTGCCATAGGCATTACTCCCAAAAATCTTAAAAGTGCATTAATCTTCATGATCCTTTTGCAGCCCCTGATATTGATTCAGTTATCAAACAAAGGTGCTAAAAGAAATATCAAGTACTAGATCAGGTAATAGGCCAAAGAGGTTTTTCCTATGCCCTAAGAGGTTTTTCTCCTCAGCGATTCTTTTCTCAGAGTCGGAAAATGATGGCTCTCAAAAGGGGCAAGCATCACTTCCTCAGACAGGAAAGTCTCAGAGGATGTGGTAAATGCATACCACCGATAAAAGCAGTGAGATCTACCATGAAACTGGAGAACATGAGGTCTCTATATACATCAAGCAACTGCCTACAGACTAAGAAACACTCATTTCAAAGCCAAAGCTGTTTGCCCCATTTAGGAGGAGGAGCCTATAGGAGAGAAAAAGCCATCTGATTTGTCTGCTTCTTTGTCCAAATTAGCTACCTTGTCTGGTCCAAGCCATTGACTTCAAATTACAAATTGATTAGGATCCATTTTGGCTTTATCTACAGAATTATTTATACAACCAACACTGTTTCTCTCTTAGGGGAAAACATAACTTTCAAAACTCCTTTTAACATAAAGATGGCATTTTTGGGTCATAATAAAATATAAAAACAAGCAAAGCATTGTAATATCATTGCAGAGAAAATGATTAAATTCCAATTAGAGGAATTGTCATCGTTGTATACTGTATATCCAATTGAGTCCTGCATCAGCCTCATCAGAGTGAAGCACTCAGACACAGAGAAAGGGGAAAGGGGGGGGGGGGGGCAGAGAGACAGGGAAGAAAACTCAAGACAATAGAACGAAAAAAGGAATATCCTTACAGCTAAACAGTTTACTTTTCAAAGGCAGCACAAGGGCAAAATGCTTTATGCAAAGAGAAAATTAGTTTCCAAAGTGTATGCATTCTACAAAGAGCCAAGTTAATTATTCAAAGCAGAGGCCCGTGAATTCCCACAATTTAGTCATTCTATTCTGACACATTCAGGCCCAGCGAGCTGCTTCTTATCACTAAGACTTTGATAATTGGCTTAGACGTATCAAATAAACTTTCTGGAGAATTCAGTGGTAAGCAGGTATGACATCCTAATAGGGGTTTTATTAGCCCTTTCTCTATGCAGTAATGTATTAGCAATCACTGTGACATTTTCTGCTCTGGGGGGGTTTGGCCTTGCTCCTTTTTTACACTTGCTAGAAAATAAATTTATTCATGGTAGAGATCTAATCCAATACGCTACTTTGTTTACCCTGGTTTCTAAAGGAACAGGCCTCTCAGAATTAATGAAAAGTGACATATACATCATAGAAGAAAATGCTCTATCTTCAGCCACGCGTAACTGAATAGTACGAATCCCCTCTGATTCCGCCAACTTGGGAATTCCATCTTCACAGCTGTGCTGGCCCTTTCCCGGTCATACCTTTGTCCCCTCTTCTACCTAAGGAAGAAAAGAGAGAGAAAAAGAAAACAGAGCCAGTAGCATGGGTAGATGAAATGCTTCCTCTTTAGTGGCAAGTATAATTTTTAACCATTTTTCTGAGAGAAACTGAGTACCATCATGTTAAATAAAATACAATGGACTCAAAGGATGAGCTCTGCCTGTTTCTCTCCTAAGTGAAAACCAAGGGAAGAGAGGGAAAAAGGGCGGCACAAAAGTGGAAGGGAGACTCTGAGAGAAGAGGACAGAGTGACTGGGAAGAACTAAATATGCTTCGTGCTCATGTAAATATAAGAAAATGAAACCTATTATTCTGTATCAATTAAAACCCACTAATAAAATTTCCTTGGGAAATACGTGTTATTGCACCTTTACTCTATAAGGAAGCATCAACAGAAGTCATCTACATGAAACTTGCAACCTAGTGTTTGAGATTTTACCATTACCTTGTCACTTTCCACATTTGACAATATTAATATAGAAAAATAAACAAGAAACCTCTGTAACTCATTTTAACCTTCAGTTTTTTATCCCATCCCTCACCTAAACTCTTTTGACATTATATATGGGACAATTTCAAAGTATTACCAAGAGTTAGAAGACAGTCGAAAGTCTCCTTTACTTGTTGGGTGATTCCTGAAATTTCCTAAACCTTCTGATGTGATGCTGTTAAAGTTCAGTTATTTCTGTGACAGATACTAAAGTTTGATCCGTTACCTGCCTAATTTTATGAAGAGAGTATTTTGTTATTTTCATTTTGCAGATGAGAAAAACTCTCAGGAAAATGTAATAACCAGTCAATTATTTTATAGCAAGGAAGGTGATAGCTATTAATATCTATTAATAGAAATAGTGATAGTATAATATTCATGTACCTTCAGAGGTGACAGGAATGACCATGACATATTCTCGGCGAATATATATTCTGAGCTAGGCACCATGGAAGAAGGTATTTTCTATATACAGCCTTACTAATTCTTGTAACAACTCTTAGACAAAAGTATTAATTTCATTCTACATGTGATAAAATTGAATCTCAGATAATTTATGAAACTTGTCCAAATACACATAGCCATGCCACACAAAACAAAAGTGCAGCTGACGTTCCAGCCCAGAGGATGGCCTCCTTCCAGACACTGCTATGGCAGCCCTTGGCTTCTGTGAGGTAAAAGTAGTATCTGTGGGCAGCAGAACAACAGTCTCTAGTGAAGACCTGTGAATAATTCCCTTCCATCACAAAAGAGAACTGGAAGTTGCAGGCGGGATTAAGGCTGGTAGTCAGCAGCTTTTAGACAGATTATTTGGCATCCTCCATGTGAACCCAGTGTCATCATGGGGTCCTCAGCAGCAGAGAGGACCGGAGAGGTGAACACATAATACACACACTGCACCACGTGTGCAAAGAAACACAATTGCCTAAGACAAGGAACTGGTTTTCTTCTAGAGCCTCCAGGAGGAATGCAGCTCTGCTGGTGGCATAATTTTAACCCAGTGAGACTATTCTCAGACTTCTGATCTTCATCACTCTGACACAATAAATCTGTGCTGCATTGAGCCCCTATTCGATTTTTACAGTAACAATCATAAACTAATATAGGATCCCTCCAAGTTAGAGAAAGAAAAGAGATATGCTGAATAATTGTGTCAGAATTAGGTAGCCCTGCCGAGTCAGTGGAATGAGCGATAGAACATCTTAAGAATTGTTGAGTATGGGTGTGGTTTGTTCTTTGGTATTTTGGTAGAATTCATGTTACTTTTAATTCTTATTATATAAAGAAAAATATCTTCAACTATTAAAGCACATGCTAGAATAAGATATCAGCAAAAGAACCATGCCTTTATCACCACAGAGGTGTTAAAAATGAGATGTGTAATGAAAGCAGGGTCGGCTCTAATGAGGGTGGACAGTGACTGCTGCCAACCTGACACACAGGCAAGACTGGGCATTGCTCACACAGGGAAGCAGAGGAGAAGGTGAACCCACAAATTATTTATGACACATACCTTGGTTTCCCTCTCCTCCTCTTCTCCCTGCTCCACAGAAACTCAGTTCACATTGTCCCTCAGGAGAGGGGCCATACCCAGCCCTCAGTATGTGTCGGTTTTATTCCTCTTGCAAGTAAGTGATTTTTTACAAGAGTATTAACTTAATCCTGAAAATGAGACAGGAGGTAAAATACACAAGGATGCTTCTGGAAAATTTTTCTCACATTTTTCAAAATATCCATGAGGAAAGATGGCTGTTTCTTCTGGTTTTTGAATACTAGTCTTTGCTTGGAGTTGCTCCAGAAACTGACATAGGATACAACCCCCCCCCCCCTTTTTTGAGACTGGGTCTCGCTCTGTAGGCCAGGCTGTTCCTGAACTCACTATGAAGCCCAAGCTGGCCTTGGACTCTCTGCAATCCTCCTGTCTCAGCCTCCCAAGTGCTGGGATTACAGGCGTGCACCACCACGCCCAGCTTATATGGTACTGGGGAATAAAACTCAGGTATGTAGCGCTTGACTTAGTGCTTGCTAGGCAAGTGCTTTAACCAGTGAGCCATTCCTCCAGCCCCAGACAAGCCAAATTTAAAAAGAAGGAAGGAAGGAAGGAAGGAAGGAAGGAAGGAAGGAAGGAAGGAAGGAAAGAAGGAAAGAAAGAAAAGCAAGCAAGCTGATATACTTTGGAATGTACCATGGAGAAACAGGATTTGGGTCCCTGATGTTGTCATTGAGCCACTGAAACTTGCAAAATTCTAGACTTGTTTATGTGCTAATGAATGTTCCCTATTTTTTAAACCATTTAAGATAGAATTCTCAATTCCTTGGAAGAGATATTATCCTAAAAGACAGGAGGAAAATTATTTCAGCAATTATCTGTGTAAAATATTAACAGTGTGTAGTTTGTTCCCCTTTCCTATGCTGACCAACTATGCCTCTAAGCGATTCCCAGTGAGCAGAAACTGTCATTACAACTGCCTTCAATAAGGAACGGATGTGTCAGCATGTCAGGAATTGTTAATTCTTGGTTTAAAGATTCATCTCTGAAATTTCTCGCCCTTAAACATTGGACTCATTCAGTAATTCTGGAGATAAAACTTGCGTTGCGGTTGGCGTCTAGAGTAGTAGAGGTTAAGAAAGAGATGTAGCTACCATTAAATGGCATTTAGTCAAGAAACCAAGAATGCATACTCTCGCCCCCCTTTCTGATTGGTTCTGAGGTTAGTAAGTGCTCAACCATCAATGGCAGAGAAAAGCAACGTGATACTTCGTTATTCACCAAGCTTCAATCCCAAGCCCCAGTATAAAATTCTTTGGTAAACAACACAGGAGTGCTTTGGCCTACAAAAAGTTACTGAATTTGAACTCAACTCCAGCCTTCCATTCGGAATTTAAAACAAAACATTGAAAAGGTGATCGCTCCCAGGTATGCACAGGGCAGAAGAGGAAAAAAATGAATGGTGAGGGGTTTTAGATCCTGCCAACAGGAAGGACCCTTCTGTCCACAAGTTTTACAAACACGAAAGAGAAGAGAGTCCTGCCTTTATGAGTACTCTTTTCCTTTGGAGAAACGTACTATACTCAGTCATATATCCTAATCACTGTCATGATTCCAGTGAGATTGACAACTTTCACGGAAAACGACAAACCAGTGGAAAATGCAAAGCTGACAAGGAGTAGAAGTTCTCTCTCAGGTTTCAGTATCAAATCTGAAATATATAAGGCTTTCCTTTTATGAGGTGGTCAACATCATACTACTCTTAAAATACAATGTAAGCTCCATTTTATAGCTGATTTTTACTTTCCCCTATGGCCTGGATTGTCTGTTATGAACTATTATATTTGTAAGCATTTATTTCCCACAGCTCTGCTAAAAAGTGAAAAAATCATAACAACCAAGTCCAGACAATATTCAGAATAACAATGTGATGTAAACAACTTCCTGGAGTAGCTGTCTCATTACACACAGATGGCATCTGTATGGTAGCCAGCATGCTCATGGGATAAAACAGCTGGTCTTATTGACTTTGGGCAACTTCACTGGGGGATTTGGTGGTGATTCTTTTGGCTTTTATGCATCCCAGAGTTCATTAGGGTACTGCCTGAAGCCATCAAAGGGTCAAGACAATGTGCTGCAAATAGCATCTGGGCTTCACGCTCAGATCTCCCCAGGTACATCAAGCTCTTTTACCAACCTCCATGAAAGCTTGTTTCCTCATTTCCACTTTTTATTATACTTGTTTTAAGATTTAACAGCTAAAATGAATATTCATCACCATTGTACGCAAGTTCTTTCCTCCATCGCTTTCTAACTTAGCATTCTAGATTTAAATCACATTGCTGAAGACTCTGCTTCAGAAAAATGATTTCCTTTTTCTATTTTCCTGTGAGACCCTGTGCATAGCCACCATGTCCCCAGTGGAAACATCTTAGCAGAGGATCCAGTTCAAACTACTCATTTTCATCTGAGGAAACCTAATTCCCCAAATACTGGAAATGGAGAACACAGTGTATCAGTTAGGTTTTGCTCTATAACAACACTCACCCTGAAAGATGACTTAGTATTGTGTGATTTTTGTGGACTGCCTGGACAGTTCATCTGCTGGTGTTCCCTACGTCCTTCATACAGCCACATGCAGCTACAGGTCTACAATGAAGCCGGTACTGTGGGCCAAGGCATCTTGTTCACCCACCAGTGGTATATTCTCCAGCAGACTTCCTTATGTATGGTGGTCTCAGGGAAGCAGTCCACGAAAATGAGGTTAATAAGTGAAAAGTGAAGCCTAGACTTTGAAACTGATACGCTATCATTCCCATTAAAGTATACTGATATATTAAAATATAAATGATATAATAACATTGTCGGTGGGACTATAAACAGGTACAATCACTGTGGAAAGCAGTATGGCGATTCCTCAAAAAAAGAGTGGAAATCGATATTCCATTTGACTCAGCTATACCTCTTCTGGGTATCTACCTGAAAATATTAACACCATCATACAAGAGTTGTACATGTATATCCATGTTTATAGCACTGAAATTTATAACAGCCAAATCTTAGTAGAAGAAGCCAATATGCCTAACCACAGACAAATGGATAAAGAAGATGTGATATGTATACTCAATGGAGTATTACTCTGCCATAAAGAATGACAAATCTGGGACTGGAAGAATATCACAAAAGTTAAAGTTCTTGCCTTGAAAACTCAAGGCTCTGAGCTCAATTCCCCAGCACCACATAAGGCTAGGCATAGTGGCACATGCCTGCAATCTCAACCCTCAGGAGGCTGAGGAATGAGAATTGCCTTGAGTCCCAGATCAGCCAGGGGTACATACTGAGTGGACCGGCCAAGGCTACAGAGAAAGACCCTGTCTCAGAGGAAAATTAAAAAGGATGACAAATTTGAGTCATTTGTAGGAAAATAGATGGACCTTGAGACCATTATGCTCAGCAAAATGAATCAGACCCAGAAAGTTAAATATCTTATGGTTTCTCTAATATTAGAAAAACAAACTATAAAAAATGTAAGAGATACAGAAGAAACTAAGAAAGTGGACTTTGTGGAGAGGGAAAGGGAAGGAGGGGGGTGAGAGGGTGGGTAGGGGAAAACAATGAAATATGTAAGTAAAAAAATAAAAATAAAATCTGCTGTTTAAAGCAGTTTACAACACCAGCTCGGGTTCCATGGTGTGGAGAGACAGGCCCTGCTGCTGCAGTAGAGCAGCACTGAAGCTGTGCTGCACAGCAACTCTGACACGCAGGGTGGGGGGGGCACACGGCTAGGGAAAAACCCACCACACAGACAAGGGAGAAGCCGGTGCCAGGTTGCAATGGTATAAAAACATTCCATGGAATCCAGAACAAAGGCTCCCTACAACACGCTGCCTAGGGGGTTGAGGGTGTGGCTCAGTCATAGCGTGCTTGGCTTGCATGAAGCCCCAGCATGAAAAATGCAAAATGGTCCAGTCTGGGGACAGGATGGAACAGAGATCTGCATGTATGTATTGAATGTAGCAAGAGGGAGTCAAACAAATCAAAACAAACTTGGCTATTCATTCCTGGATACAATCCTAGGGCAATTTGAAAGAGCACAACCACAGGGTACACTAGTACCAAGGGAAATCTAGGAGTTGGCTGTACGGCAGCCTACCATGTTGGCCATAAGGGCAATTCTCCATTCTTGAGTTTTCTCATCTCCTTTATACTACCAAACTCGACTTTCAGCATGCCAAGTTTGGGTTGGTATCCTAGAGACTGCCCCCACTAATCAAACACTTGTGAAAAGATTTTTCTAATTTGCAGAGATAAAATGTGTATTTGAAAGATGGCAGCTAACAGAGCTGCACAATGTCTCCTCATAGTCCTTTCTAAGAAGTTGAGAACACAGTACAAAACCATCTGTTCAAAGTAGCTAGGACAGGAAGGCGCACCTAAGAAATTGAAAGGAGGCCACAGGAAGATCAGAAAACCTGAAAAGACATCATCAGCAAAGCTAAACAGCAGTCCAGAAAGAAGCCCTAGCCCGACTGCGAACAGCTCTCAGATGCCAGCATCCAGAGTAAAGCCCACCCTGAACCTGGAGCCTCTGAGTGAGACAGGAGAGGAAGGAGAAGCAGGCCCAGGCTGACTGAGCAGAGCCCTGAGCTGCTGGCGTCACAGATGGAAGAAAACCTGCCCAGAGCCTAGAACCTCAGACCAAGGATAGCACAGATCTGGGAGAAGTGGAAATTCACAGCAGCTGGTAGCCCCAGCCTCCAAAAAATGAGCCTGAAGGTAGTGCATACTATAAACATAATGTGAGCTTTCCCTAGGAAAGGCCTCCTGGAGCCTGGATCAGAAGCAGCAGTGCTTGGAAGCCATAAGAGGCAATGGTATAAACTGAAGCCATTTTTCAAAAAGAGCCCAAGAGTGAACTGTTTAGAATAAAAGAAAAATCAGAAGAGCACATCAGTGTTTTGGGGGTCGTTCTTAGCCAGTGCCTAGGAAGAAACTGGCATAAGAGGCAGTTCAGGAGAGGACAGTAAGATCACCAACCCCTGGAGAGGCTTGGGTGGTAGTGAGAACACCTCCCAGGGTGGAGAGGCCTGCCCTCAGGAAAGGGAAGCCAGGAGAGATGGGAGAGCTTTGCTGAGGGACCTGGAAGGGAACAAGGCACCTCAGATGCCATCAGGCTGTTAGGTCCCCCTCACTGCCTACTCTGAGCACAGAACTCAGAGGAATTTCAGCTACACCGCCCCCCCCCCCACACACACACACACACTCCCTCATACCCACTCAAATATGCATCTCAGCCAGGCCTTTAAAGTGAGGTCCCTCAACAACAGAAACATGGGAAGAAGACAAGGGAACAGGACACACATAGAAATGCCTGAGACCCCAGAAACTAATGTCATGGGTCCTGCAATAGTGGAACTCATAGGGAAGGAAAGCAAAAGGCAAAGAAATGAGTCAAACATCCAGTGCAAACTAGATATCCTCAAAGAATTACAAGCAAAGATCAGCAGGCTTAAAGAGGAACTTACCAAACATATAATGGTCCTAATCAATACAAAGCTAACAGAGCATATAAAACCCACAAATAAAAAGTTGGCTAAGATAAATAAGGAAATGCAAGATATGAAGAACATTTTGTTAGAGAAGTGGAAGTTTTGAAAAGAAATGTAGCTGAAATTCAGGATATGAAAAATACATTTGAGAGAAATGAAGTTGACTTGAACATTGTGAGAAAGAAAGAATTTCAGACCTTGAAGACAAGGCTAAGGAAAGAAAAGCTATAAATAGGCACGACTCCAAAATTAGAAGTGAGCAAAGTTGCTGGATACAATTGCTGATGGTTGACTCAACGAGAACCAGTCTCAGAATTATGAGTGTGGGGAAAAGAGCAGAAGACAGAACCCCAGGTATAATGAATTTATTCACTGTAAACATGTGAGAAAATTTCCCTGATCTAGGAAAAGACATTAATTTTTAAGTATAAGAAGCTTATAGAACACCAAATAACCTCAACCAACAATGAGACTCAGCACAACATATCGTAATCAAAACCTCAGAAATACAACATAAAGAGAGCATATTAAAAGCAACAAGAGAAGAACAGTCACTATTTTAACAAGGCAATCCCATTCAAATTACCACAAATTTCTCAATGCAAACTTTAAAGGCTCAGTTCCCTGGAGCCAAATCTTTCAAGCCTTTAAAGACAGCAAGTGTCAACACAGGTTGTTGTATCCAGCAAAATTATCCCTGAAAATTGAAGAAGTAAAAATTTTTCATCACCAAAAATCCCTAAAGAAATTTGCAACCACTAGCCCAGCACTGCAGAAAATACTTGAAGGAATCTTTGAGAGAGACAGAGACACAAGCAGCACCAAAGAACATGGAGAAAAGGAAACATCTAAAGAAAAAAATGTAACAAAAAATTGGTATTTGAATCCTTTGATTGGTATCCTACTAAAACAGTAACATCTGTCTCATAAAATCTGTGAAACGTCCCCCATGTAATTATTATTTTTCATAATATAATAATTTGCAAAACATAATTTTACTCAACATGGGAATTCGGTATAAAATCTTTTTTAAAATATGTATATGAATTTATGACTCGATAGATAAACTAATAAACCAAATCTGGCAAACTGTTAATAATTAGTGAAATGTAAGTAAATAATTTTTGAAAGCTTAAAAAAATTCTGAAAAAAATACTAAGTATGTCATATTTATTGCTTTGTGATATACTTTTATAATACAGACAAGTTTATTTAATGTAGCAATTTGATATAGACTTAAGTTCATTTAATGTAGAAATTCACTTACTCAGTCTTTGATGTAAATTTATTCTAACAAAACTGATGGATGTAATAAGCTGAATGTCTTTTGTACGTACAAATATTTGCCTTTCAGTACTCAGCTAAGGAATTTGAAATTTAACTTCTCTCTTTTTCTTCCTCACATTTTCTAGCCTTATAAATTTCATTATTATAGTTCTTTTCTTATGTGGACTGGAGGGTGAGGCCATGTTGAAGAATCTCAACAAAGATATAGTAAGATACAGAAAAAAAAAAACAACTTTTTGGCAAATCTTCCCAATAAAGGGTTCTGCTGGACCCAGAAAAGAGGCATCAAGATAGGACCACTGCAGCGCATTCTAGGGGTGGGAAGCTGAACTAACGAGTGGTGATATGAGTGGTGAAGTGAGTCAGACACAAGATAAAATACGTTAAATGTCCCATGGTTTCGCTGCTATGGGAAACCCAGCATACAGGCATCCTATAGAACCAAATGGGTGTGACAGTGGGAAGTTACTGAGGGATGAGGAAGATGTGGGAGGACCAAAAATGGGGAGGGATTGTAATGTTGATGTGATATGTATGTGCACAAAATACTGAGGGTCGTTGTAAATGTTACGTATCCCAAATATATATTAATAAAAATGGGTGGGGGAAAGTGTATTTGAGGATCTGAAGGCTTGAATTCCTGCTTCAAAGCAACATGAAAGTCTAACTCATATTCAAAAAGTAACATGGAGAAAAGAAGATTCAATCAGAGAAGCTCTGTAATATAATGAAAAAGACCAGTGACTATATTTAAAGTCAGTCTCTGCCAATCATCAGTTGAGGTCTTTGGCAACCCCTCTTCAGGGAAAGACTCTGTCTCTCTAACTCTCAATTTCCTCATTGGCATAATGACCATAACTATGTTACATAGAAGAATTAGAAAAAAATTAGAAGCATTAGAAAATAATCCTAGCACATATTAGTACACAATAAATAGTAAATCTCAAAAGTAATTATATATTACTCAATACTGTTGTAATTTATTTATAAATATACACTTTAATATCAAGTAACCCAGCCTCCAATTGTTGATTCAGACAGTGAAGACACCCTGTTACCTGGATCCTGATAGGATAATATTATCATGTTTTTTTAATCCAGCTCTGACACCCTTTGAATGTTGTATGCCACATTCTCTATCAAATCTCCCAAGCATCAGTCATGTCATCCACTCCTGTATTACAACATACGTGTTCATAAAGGACTAGGAAGAAGAGAGAAACGGGCTCCAAGTGCAAACCAGTCATAATTTCTCATGACCTGGATGGGCTGCGTCCACCGAGGTCTGAGAAATACTTCAGTGTTTCCCCAAGATATCACTAATGAGATCTTGTTACATACATCTATTATGGAAGTCTTAATAACAGTGATATTAGAGGCAGTTTGCTCACCATAACACGAACATATTGTAATTAAGAGTATAGATTTACCTTCCATCAAGATTCCAGAGAAGTATCAATGTTTTGACAAATAAAGTGACCATATAATGCACGGATAAGATGGAAGATGCGTAATTTATCTTAAAAAGAAAAATAATTTATTTTAACAACTTATTAATAGTAATACTTCTGGTACAGTTAACCTTATTTTCCTCAAAAATAGTGGATTAAATAACATATTTTCCCTCTTTCACGCTTTCTCTTCCGTTTTACAGTCTTCTGACAAAACAGACCACATCAAAGATTAGAAACCGTAGCTACTCATCTTCCCACTAGAGAGCGGTAAAATTGGTCTTTTGTAGTTTAAATTGTCCACTCAGACATCTTCCACAAAGAACAGGCTTCCACATCCTCACTTCTTACTCATAGAAAAACATCTCATAATTGTGGAAACATTAATCATAAATGAACCTTGCTCTGAAATCTACTAGAAAGTTTCCAGTGGGAGAATTCTCCTGAAAACCAGAAGATATTGGGATTGAAGGACATTCACCAATCAGTAATCCAGACCATGGAATCAAAAACAGAGACATCTGTGTACCCTTTAACCAGAACTGTCCACTGGAATAGATACTCATCTGTGTCTACCAGGCCGCCTTAACAAAATATAGTAGATCTGGACACTTAAACAGCTAAGCAGCACTTTTTAAAGTGCTGGAGACTAGGGAGATTAGAGAATCAGCATGGTTGGAAATATCTTTTGCTATGTCTTTACATGGTCTTTCCTCAGTATCTGCACTTCACAAACTTTTCCTCTCTGTATAAGGGTACCAGCCCATTCAGATTTGGACCTCACCTTTACGAATTTATTTGGCCTTGATTTCCTCCTTGAAAGCCCTAACTCCAAATGCAGCAACATTTGAAGTCGAGACTTCAATACATGAATTTTTAAAGGGTGCCTAGCAGTGATCAATAAATACTTAAGTAAGTAATTGATAAGCAATTCAAGGCATGAAGGCAAGGAATAATGGGACAACAATTCTGCTTAGCTGGCATACAAACTACTTAAGGAAATATGGAGAGATACAGTCAGATGAGTAGGTTAGGATCATATGGAGACCTCAAAATTAAGGTATGCATATTAATTTCATCTGTAGGTAGAAGTTTAGATAAAGAATTCTGAGCAGACAAATATCGTGGTTAATTCTGCACTGTGGAAAAAGTATCAGTGCAAAAGTATGGAGACTGACTTTGCAAGAAAAAGCTGAGAGGGAGAGAAAATTTAAAATCCCCATGATAATCCAACAAAAAAAATTAGAGTGTTTATTCTTTACAGAACTGTTACTAAGATGGCAATGACAGATTCTCTGTTTGGCAGAAGAGAAAAATGAATCCCTTACCAATAAACCTCCAGAGACTAGAAGACTAAATCATAATTTAATTACTGGTAAGTTGTAGAACAAGAGCTAGCACATGGGACCTCTAATTCCCAACTTGTTCTCTTCATGTGTATTTTGTAAATCAATAAAAAATAAATAATTTCTATACAGGAAAACCTTTGTTCACCAATGTATCAGCTAGGGTTCTTGGAAAAACACAATAGGAATATTCTATATGGCCTTCTGTATGTACAAAAGCTGGAGGGTCCGGTAGCTACTGAGACATGAAGATAGAAGAATACCAGTCTGAGACTGAAGTCTGGACATTCACTACAAGACAGCTGCCACAAGTCTAAGCCACAGATTGGTACCCAGAGTCAATGACAAAGACCAAAACCCTGGCGTGAGTCAGCACTGGAGATGGATGCCTAGAGATCGTGACAAAGGCCAGGATTCTCCCAGGAAGTTGTGTTGCCTTTTTTCTTCCTTCCCTTCTACTCAGTTTGAGGTACCAGTCGATTGATTATTTCCACATCTGGGTTGGGTCTTCTTTCCTCATTCTGCTGACCCACATCAACCACTCACACCCAAAGCTCTATCCTACAGACCAGCTGAACATGTCCTAATCCATTCATGTTGACACAACATTTTTAATAGGTCACATCCAATAAATTCAGTTTTTTAAAAACTGTTACCTACATGGTGTGACAAGCAAAAAGGGAAAACTAAATTTGATAAATTCCATATTAATGTTTCAAGCAGAAAGGAACGAGATGAGCTACATTCTGCATGGTCACATATGCCACAGGAAAGGGATCTTGATAGTTGTGACTGTGATCCAACAGGCCATGAGAATAAATCCTGCCTCAGCCACATGTTAGTGTTTATTACCTAAACCCCATTCTTCTGTAAAATGAAAAAAAAAAAATCCCGTGATTATACATGCAAGGTTCCTATTTATAGCAAACATTCAAAAATGGAAGCCATAATTCTTAAATGCACACTTCTCTGTACCTGATATTCTTATTACATCAAATTGGAAAGCATGTTTTTTTAAGTAACACCTATCTGTTGAGCAGAGTTCATGCTAGTATTTAGAACCAGACATGGTTCATGTCTACGAGAGCAAGTCACCTACTCCCAAGAGGGAGGAAGAAAGCTTACTTTAAACAATGAATAAGAAAAATTTTACCCTGTGCTTTTTTGTTTAATTTCAAACATACAGTCACAGAGATAAAGAAAATTCTAAAAATTCATATATTATCTCTCTTAGAAGGTCAGGACTGTATACTCAGTCTTTCAGTGGTATACTTTTATGCTGATTTATGAAGGTACATTCTGTTGATTACAAATGAATTATGTTGCTTGGCAGCCAAATGCAGGAAGACAAATATCAAATCTCAGTAGCTGCATTTCCTGCTATTTTGCAAACAGAGATAAAAGATAATCCCTAACTAAATACCATTACTTCCAAAATAAAAATCATCTTTGAAGTGCACTGTGTTGAATAGGAGAGGCCAGGTTGATTCCAAAAGTTTTCAATAATTTGACGTAAATAATATTTATTAAAAGAACTTGTGCTCCGTGCTGAAATTGACAGGAGTGGTGCTTTTTGGCTCAGCATGATGTTAATATCTGTAATTAAGGAAATGCTTAAAGAACATCAGCAAAGTGAGTGTGTGGTCTGATAAATCTCTCAGCAAGTAAATTTACTGAGATTCGTTATTTGTTTTCAACTAAAGACAAACAAAAAGTGCAAAGGTGATGCAAAAGCATCACCTCTCTTCATGCAAGTTCCTGACTCCCAAGCCCTACAACCACGTTTACACATATTGGTACCACTACTGCCGCCCTCTCCATCAACAACATTTGTCCCTTCCAACACAGGCCATTCTCCCAACTCACTATCTTCACCTCTACAACTTCTAGTGTTACTTTCACCAGCACTAGCTCTGCCACCCACGGTGCCACCAGTGTTGCCAGCTCTGACACCGCCATCGTCATTGCCCCGTCATTCCTCTCACTTCACTATCATCTCCAACTCTACCCGTCAAGTTTGCCAGCATGCCCACCGCTCCCTAGCACCACCACTGCTCTCCTTGGGCCTCTAGTGCTATCAAATGCTTAGTTAGTACCGCACACTCTGGTGGCTTTCCCTTCCTTCAAATCAAATTGCTTAACTGGAATAAGTGGCACTATCGTGATCAATTTATAACTAAATTCAATTTTTGCCAAACTACTCGTAATCTAGGGTAGAAAGTAATGTGCAAGTGAGGAGGGTAGCTTTTGTCACTGACCTCTTGGCATCACAGATTATCTTACATAGCCTCTTTTTTTTAAATGTACTCATCCTTCATCCCTTCCTTTATTCTCTAGAATACATCCCTGAGAGTAGGATTCAGCAAAAGGATGAGGTTCTGGTTAGGATAAATATCAATAGTTTGCACACTCAGTAGTACTCTTAATAAAACTAGAAAATATGATGATAAAAAATACCTCAGAGGAGCTACATCCAAATCACATATCAAAAAAACACTTGGAATAAGAAGCCTACACTAAAACACCAACATTGATGGTCTTTATTCACATAGAGACAAGTTAACAGTAATGTGTCAGGCATCATGATAGTACTAATACATTTCCTCTAAAACACATTACTGAAATTATATTTTCTATCAATTCAAAATGCAAGCTCATATATGCATAGTGTTTTCCTTTTATTTAGAATTCCTCACCTCCAGTTTGCCATGTTAAAAAAATCAATTTAATCACCATATTTCTGCATACAGCCCAAAGTACTAACCTAAAATCAGTAGTAGTTCTAAGTATTGCATTATATAAAGGTGTCACCTGGCAAGAAGGAGCTAGCCAATGGGAGAC
Organism: Ctenodactylus gundi; assembly: GCA_004027205.1. Taxonomy (NCBI): domain Eukaryota; kingdom Metazoa; phylum Chordata; class Mammalia; order Rodentia; family Ctenodactylidae; genus Ctenodactylus; species Ctenodactylus gundi. The sequence continues at coordinate 66,477 of PVKB01000170.1, forward strand.
ATTGAAAGAGAAATGGAAGCATCTCTCCCTGCTCTTTGCCAGCTTCTGTCTCGGTTGATGTTCTTTCACCAGCACAGCTTTAGCCAGGCAGATCCTCCCACAGCCACAGCTCTAGGTGTTACTGGACAACCAAAACTCTATTTGCTCCCTTAACTGGTTTTGTTGTTTATTTGTCTTATTTTTGTCCTTTGGGTGACAACAATTTCCCATCATATCTATGCCTAGATGCCTGAATGTTGCTGAGTTTGTTCACACACCAAAAAGTAATTACTTCATTCAGGGCCCTTAATTTGAACCATCTGGGATTAAGTCTATCTCCGGACATCACGTTGATTAAAACAGTAATGAAAAAGAGACATGGTCCTTTTCTAGTCTCTACAGTCCTTTTCCTCTGTACTCTGCTTAAAATTAACATTAAGAAAAATAGTCTAAATCAGGCTTGGTGGCATCGACATATAATCCCAAAACTCTAGGACACTGAGGTATGAGGATCTCAAATTTGGGCTCAGCCTTTTCAGCTTGGCAACCTACCAAGACCCTGTCCCAAAATCAAAACTAAAAATTGGGCTAAAGGTATGCCTCAGTACAAAGGCTTTGACTGGGGGCAGAGGAGAATAAGTACAGCAAGACTGTGTTGCTTACTTCCTCGTCACTGTTACTAAATACCTGGCATCCATAAATCAGGGAAGGAAAAGTTTAGCTCACAGCCTGAGGCCACAGTGCATTCATGGGCAGCCAGCAACAGTAGAAGCACATGGCAGAGGCAGAAGGGGAGGCAGCTCCTCACAGCATTGAAACAGGAAGCCAAGTCAAGTCAAATCCAGTCCAGAAGAAAGGCAGGAAGCAGCATATGTCCTCCCAGGTTCCATCCCAGGGATCCTTCCCATCCGGGCCCAGCCTTAGTGTTCCTCCCCTTCCAGGTTTAAGCCCCTACTACATGTCTGTCATCCAATCCACACACCTGCAATCTACAAACTGCCACATGCCTCCAATCTAATCCACCCCTCCAGACCAATCCCCAGTCTCCTAATAGGACATGGTTCCAAGACAATCCATGACATCCAAATACATAAGACTTTTGGGGGACACTCCAGATCCAAAACAAAATAAAGGTGCTTGCTTTTATTTTTGTTTTCTCTGATGTACCTATTTCTTCCCATTTACCTCTAATTCGTGACCCTGAACTTATAGAAGAAAAAGGAAAATGTAACGTTACATTCCAACTTCTCACTTGAGTCTACAGAGCAGAAAACAAAGTTCTGGGTAGGATTCAGCCTAAACTTGATAAACGTCCTGAAAACCTAGGCCTAGCTCATGGGGTAAAGAAGAGGAAAGAAACTTTGTAATATTAAAAAGCTTACATTTTGTAACACCATGGTTCCCAAAACACTTTTATATCCTTCATGTTATTTGATTTTAATGATACATAATTAGAAAATCAAACTGTAACAGTCTAAAGAAGGCAAACATGAGGGTAAAAAGAATACTGAACAATGCTGTGCTGCTTTGTGAAAACAAAAGAACGTTAGTAGAGTGGCTCTACAGGGCAATCTCGCCTAATGCAATTGCCCCAATTCGTTTTTTAAAAATTGGCTGCAAAGCTATTTTTCTTTTTACTCACAACCTATATTTTCATGGACCTACATTACAAAACCAAAGATGCATTTCCCTAAGTAAATATTTTGCCCCTAAGATAAATAAAAATTGTACTTGACAATGCAACAAGCCGTTTCAAAGTCAATTATCTAAAGAAAAGCTCTATAGGATTTTTTGACAAAACAATAATTACACTCAAATAATTCAGGAAATACAAAGTTTCCACAATAATATGCACATAAGGGTAGATCCACATAGAATCAAAATCACCTGGTAAGTATTCAATATAACTTACAACACACACACGCACACACACACACTTATTTAAATCCAATTGTGATTGTTCAGAATGTGACCATTCCAACGCATGTGTGTCAACTTAAGTGGGCCAGGTAATGCTCAGTTACTCTGTAGGGCAGAACTCTGAGTGTGAGTGACTGATACATGGACCAGCCAACTTAGAAAAGAAGACCCATCCTCGGTGTGGGTGGAACCAACCAACCGACAGGTAGCTCGAAATGAACAAAAGGGAAGGGTGAAGAAAGGCACCAGAGCTCCATCTCTAGAGCTGGATCCCCACGAAGGCTCACTCCTGTTCTGACATTGCTTTTGGACCGTGATCCCCAGCACAGATTCGCTTGGGTCTTCGGGGCCCTGTCGTTGCCTTTGGATACTGACCTGAGGCACAGATGTGCACTGGCTGCACTGCCGTTCCCCTGCCTCGGCTTGGTGCTCTTCCATCCTCACACCTGAGTAGCTGCTGAACCCCAAAGCTCTCCCAAGTGCAGGTGACCATTGTGGACTCTCCCTGGGCTCTGAACTCTAGCCTCATAAATCCCTCCATACATTTTTTTCTGTTATTCAGTTTTTCTAAGTACACTAATACAAAGGACCACTCAAAATTTTTTCCAAAACTGCTGTTTTTTGGTATTTCGTTCCCAGTGACTTATTCCTTTGGGTTAAATATTTCCTACTCCTAAAGTCTTTCAAACTAGGAAACAAAAAATCCTTCAAAAGCATTAGGTGCTACATGTTACAAGTCATGCCCTCCAATTGTAATCATTGGGCTATCCATATTAGAATCACGGAGATGTTTATTTATTTTTTTAAGTGCAAATTCTTACACTTACCCTAGACCCTCTGAGTCAGTGTCTTAGAGATTTGTCTCACGGTATGAAATCTTAACAAGCTCCCAAGAGCATGTTAACACTTGAAAACCACTACGTGGTGTAAATAAGGTTATCAAACTCTTTCCCTTAGTGCTGTCCTGCAGAGGGGCTAGATATCATTCGGTCCTATGCATATTCTGTGCTCTGGGTACACAAGCATCTTTATTCTTGGAGATGACAGAGCCCTCTGAGGACAGTCACAACACCCTGCACCTTCTGGGGCTTTGGAGTTTGCAAAGCATATTTATTCACTATATTTTAATTTTTATAACTGTCTTAGAAGGATTATTTTTACATCAATCCTATATATAAAAAAATGAATTTCCTGACAAATCACATCTTTTTCAAAGTTACACAGAATTGAGATATAATAAAACAACTTTTCCAAGGCTAATACTTAGGTTCTTACTTCTCACTTCTGTCATTTGAAAAGTTAAATAGCCCTTAAAACAGAGAAAAAAATATATAGGAAGATGAATGAGACTTAGATTGAAACCTCAAATAATCATAAGAGGAGAGCACAGAATGGGATTTAAATTTTCTTACACTGGACATTTCCAATTCAAAGTAAATTACACTGACTCTCCACTGCTCAGTCAGATTGATACCACAAAACCACTTGACTCTAATCAAAGGCCAACAGCGTGTTGGTTGTTCTCAGGCATTTGGCTTTCCAGCAGGCTCTGGGGATCTTTCCTCAGCCTAATGTGCGCTACTACACATTTTTCCATGAACAGAACACAGCAAAACAGGGTATATTTTGGCTCCAAAAAATACAATCCTCTCAATCTAATTTTTATTAAGCAAAATTCTAATGTGCTCAAAGCAACAAGAATCCCACATGCACTCAGCCCCCAGCTTTAATGATCATTAACATCATACCATTCTTCAAAAAAAGGGGAGGAGGTTAAAAAGAATTCTTTAAATTACATAAAAACACATGAGTGCAGAATTTTCAAAATATTCAAAATCTCAAAATATTTCCTAAAGAATGAAACAAATATGTATATTAACAACTAAATTTATGCATACACATTTTTCAAGGAAATTGTTTTCCTTGTGAGGATGCATAGAAAACGCCTATTTACAACTCAAAACTGTGTTTTCACAATCTGTTTGATAGCAGGCACTAATGGTCAGAAAAAAATAAAATTTAGTCCTTACAGTCTGTCCTGTCTTTAAGCAAAATGAGTGTCATCTACTTGGGAGCTATATAACAGATGTGGATTTAAAAGGGAGAGACCAGTTATAAAACACAGGGGAAGCCGTGCAGATGTCCCTGTATTTAACGTGCTACTATGTGGATCCAGTTTATCTCACTGCACGTGATCTAGGACTTCACAAATCAGCTCCAGATTATAGATAACCAGCACCCTGTTTTCAAAGACCTCACATTTTAAAAAGAAAAGACACTCTTAAACGGGGCCAGTCCAGCACACAGCATGATGACTTAGGCACATTTTAAGTCTGATATATAATACAGAGGAGGAAAATACTTAGGGGGTCCCCCATACAAGACTAGAGAAGACAAAGGCTTATATTATATAGTTCATTGCACAAGAAACCTAAAATAGCTTCATTATTATGAGGACAAAAATGTATTCTTTTAGCTCACAGAGCTCTGGCTCTCAACAAAAATCTAGTCACTATCACATGTGAGTGGCTTGCTTTGTGCCAGACACGCAACTAGAGCCCTTACATGTAAAGATTCTCTCATTTCACTTGTGAAACTTTGTCTGCTAACATTGTTAATGAATTTCAGACATATAAAAGCTGAGATTCAGGTACAAGTAATTTGCCCACTTAAAAAAAAAAAAAGGCGGAACATGGTTGACCCAGAATCTGCACCGGGTTGTTTCTATTCTAAAGTCTTTTCTGGAAACCTCATAAACAACAGAATTTGAGTGTTGCTGATACAATCTTTTTTACAACAACCCAGCAATATGTATTCTCTTGCTTGATTCAGCATTTTCCTTTCTAGAGATGTTTCCTGTGGAAAAAAAATCAAAGAAAGTTTCAAAGTAGTGTACACAGACAGATGCATCGTACTTTTGTTTGAAATACACACACACACACACACACACACACACACACACACGTATATATATTTAAACTTGGCAACCATCAAAATGTGTCAGATTGAATAAATGTTGACAAGCTCATACATTAAAATAGTACACACCTGTTAAAAAATGAAAGAAGGTAATGTTGATATATAGCTTTATTTGGGGGTGAAGAAAGAAAATTTTAAAAGAGTATAATAACAGGGGTGTGTGTGTGTGTGTGTGTGTGTGTGTTCACTGAAAGATCTGTAAAGTTACAGCAACCTCACTATGGTTTTTGTTTGAATTATTTAAAATTTTAAGCTGTATTATTAGCGGAAAAGAATAACTATTTTTCCTTTTGCAACTTTAAGTCCCTGCTCTTTTCTTCCCTAAAGTCAAACACGCAGTCGAACCCTGCTCAGCGTTGTAAGCCTATCAAGCTTGCGAGAATGAGGGACTCAGCATTATTCAAGCAGAACTTAATTTGCAAAGCTTCCCCATGGCTAAAGGCATCACATGACTTTGAGATCCTCAAGAGGAGGAGCCATGCCTCTTTTATCTAGCACATGGCAAATAGTTGATGAAAAATGCTTGATTGAAAGAAGGAATGGATGGTGAGTGGCATTTAACTTTAAAAATCTGGCGATGTGCTCAAAGCCCCACCACTGAATTACGGCAGCCCAGCAAGAGGCCCTCAAAGCCTGAGCTAAAGGTACTACCATTGAGCAAGAGCCCTGGGTGAGGAAAAAGGTGGATTTGGGGGTTGGACAGTAGGTGTAAATCCTGCATTTGCCATTTAGTAGTTTTTGAGGAAGTCTTTGATCTCTCTGAGTCATACACGTTTTCTGTCTGAAAAATGGACAGAAGATTGAAGTTTGAGATCTGATGTGAGGATGAAGTTAGATAAAAATGTGCATAACACTCAGCATGGAGCAGACACTCCCTTGGTATCTTCCACCATCATCATGCATTACACTGCTAGGTGGGAAGTGTTTGTGCTGCGAGTGGCCTCCAGGAGCACAAAAGCAAAATTTGGTGAGTTTCTAAGCTGCTGACCCAACAACGATTGTTCCTATACAGTGGTGTCCCCAGACCCTTCCAACGGCCAGAGAGATTTCCCAGGTTCTCTGTCTTCAGGGCATCTACTAGATCAGTTTGGCTCCTGGACAAGGAAAAAAAATGACACAGATAAATAAATAATGTCTCCTAAATCTAAAGCTCAGTCTTTAGTGGCTTCCAGAAGCATTGGCATTATGTAACCAATGGCATCATCTAATTTACTAAAACAAAAAACAAAAGCACAAGAAAAATGAACATTTTAGGAATTCTGACCCACTCATGAGAACAGACACTGGAACAACATTTTCTGAAAAAAGGAAGGGAAAGGAATTGACAGAACTTATTAATGGACACAGTAAGCATGAACTATGCTTTGATTCTGACATTGTTCACTTTCCAATCTTTCCTATGACGATACCTGAGAGATTCTACGTGAGAAGTGTGAAGCACTGTTCCTGAGAGTAGAAAATTAGCAGCAACCCAAACCAACGAAGGAATGGCTAACTGAATTATGATACAACCTTCCAGTGGTCTCTTGCAGTTGTTAAAATGAAATATATCTATACTGTCATGGCAAAATGTATAATAAAAAAGAAATTGAAGAAATGTAGCATAACCCTAATTTTGTAAAATGTTAACAATATTTACATATGCATAGGAAAACATCTATAACTCGGTGATTAGAGCACTTGCCTCGGCAGTACAAGATCCCAGGCTTGATCCCCCAGAACCACAAAATAACAGGATATGATGGTGTACACCTGTAATTTCAGCCCTTGGGAGGAGAGGCAGGAGGACTGTCCAAGTCCTAGGCCAGCCTGGGCCCTATCATAATGAGTTCAGGACCAGCCTGGAATGCAGAGCAAGAACCAGCCTCAAACGAAGACAAAACAAAAATTTTTTAAATCTTGAAAAATATATTTCATGTTATTGTATCTTAGAGTGACAGTGAGGATTTTTTTTCTCTACACGGTACCTTAACACTTAAATCTTATATGTATGTATGGTGCTTTAGCAATTACAATAAAAATTCACATTTTTAAATATAAGCTGTGAAGGGAAGCAATGTAAAATATGGAACAAAACCTGACTTTTTGGAAAGTGATCCTTTCTGAAGATTCTAGTCTCCCAGGCCATTTGACCTCTAGCTAGAAAACCGGCCATGCCCTCTGACTCTGTTCCCTACCATGGTAGGTCTGGCTGACGGTTAACAGGGTAGGAGACTATCCAGAATGCCCATCTTTTCTTTTTTCAGAATGAACAGAAGCCCAATATACAACCTGGCTGTGAAATATGTAATTGGAAAAAGTATTGCCCCTTGGTTAAAGAAGTGACCTGCAATGGGCCATAATTCCTTTAGATTGAACATTTTGTTACAATCGTCCACAGAAACTTAAAGAGGTTATTTCCTTGGTCTTCGGGGCATTCATTTTCAACCGTAAGCATCCCACAGTGTAATGTATATGCCCCACATATAGAAGATTAATAGCCCTTCTCCGGTGCTTTTCTCTTGAATTTCTGGATACAAGTGGCACTCATAGAAATGATTTGGTCTGAACCACTTTTGAGCTCCATCATTCAAGCATTTTTAGCCCTTCCTGTCTCATTTCCACCGCTACATGGTTTTATTTTTAAAATGTCATCTTTGTGCACAAATTTAAAAATGCAATTAAAAAGCAGTTCCCACCTACCAAACTGGTAAAGACTGAGAAAACAGAACGCAAGCTTGATGAGTTCATACTCATACACTGTTGAGCTTGTAAGTTAGCAGAATTTTCTTAGGAGATCTAGTTCAGCCATGTGTGTCAGCATAGAACATGAATCCTTGTGACCCGGCCAACTTGCACAAAAATGAAAAGCCATGCAGTTAGTGACAATTCACGGAAAAAAATACTGTCATCACGAGCAGATTAAAATTGTGGACTATTCAGATAATGGTCCATTAATTTTAAGACACAGACTGTTGGGGCATAATAACCCCTCAAATCTTGTCTACATGAAACACCAGAATATAACCCCCTTATTAAAGATAGGATATTTCCATATGTAATTAACTCTGAAAATAAAATTCTAGTTTTATTTCGGGGTATAAGTTCAGTAACTGGTGTCCTGGAATAAACCAGGCCCAGTGAGGCAGGTTTGTAATCCTAGCACTGCTGAAGCAGGAAGAGCTCAAGTGTGAACCCAACCTGGGCAACTTAGCAAGACCTATCTCAAAAAAAGGTGGGAGAGGGGGCAGATATAAAGAGACACACAGTCATGCTCAGAGAAGAAGGCTCAGCAGACAGCAGTAGGAACTGCAGCAATGACACTATAAACCAATAACTCCCAAGCATTGCTGGCATCATAAGAAACTAAATGAGAAGCATGGAACAGATTTGCCCTCAGAGCTGCCTCTCCATACCTGAGTTTGCTGTGTTTGACCTCTGGATTATGAAATACAAATTTTCTGGTCATTTTTACCAAACATGATATCTGAGTTTAAAACAATACAGTGATGAGGTAGGATGGGTAAAGTCAAAGAAAGATATAAATTTTAAAAATTAACAGGTAAATACAATTTTTCTGAGTGGTTTGTCTATATTTGAAATTTTCTATAATAAAAATCTAAAAAGTTATGCCACTCAGATTTACATTTATTCAGTGTGGAAACAGACTTACAAACATAATGTTTAGTCATTTCTGAGTAATGTAATCTCTGGATAAAGCCCATGTTTCCTCTTCATATTTGTTTATACTGCTGAAATATTTTACAGTAAGCATGATGGCTTTTGTTTTTAAAGACTAATATATTTTCAATAATAATAATAATGTTCCATTCAAATAATACCATGACAAACATTTTTCTCTTTATCTTGACTGTGTCCATGGTAAATCTTATATTTCCATTTCCCACTTAAAGAAGATTAAGGTACAAAAGTAACTACCACTATAATATAAATGTGCCTCCCAAAAAGCGAGTGCCCAAAACATAATCCCCAGTGCCACCATGTTAGGAGGCAGAACTAAGGAGGTTCTGAGGTCTCTACCCTCAAGAACAGACTTACATCAAGGACTTGAGCTTGCAAGATGGCATCTCTCTGGCCTTACGATGCCTTTCACTGTTTATTACAGAGCAAGTACCTCACCAGATACCGGCACCTTAATATTGCACTTCTAAACCTCCAGAACTATAAAAAATAAGCTTTTCTTTATAAATTATCCAGCACCAAGTACTCAGTTATAGCAGCACAGAATGAACTAAGACATCGCCTTATCATCACCAAGGGGTTTGGATCAGAATTCCAAATTGGTTAATTTGGTCTGCCAAATTGATTAATTTGGTCTGCCAAAAATGAAGGTAGCATCATTGTCATCCACCATCACCACCACCTCTCTTTCTCAGCAGAGGACTGAGAGGCTGCTGGGGACTCCGTCTTCTTGCCTATGACTGCACCAGTTCCATCACAGACTCAGAGTTTAGTTTCTCCCAGCTACACTGCAGGGATGATCCACCCAGTGTACAGGCTGTGTTCTACACTAGAGGCAGACAACTTGAGAAACAGAGGAAACCCAAGAGTTGATTCTGTACTGAATGTAGGTGTTATATGCAGTGTTATCATTTATTGAGCAAGTATCAGGCATGCCTCATTTATAGTCCCTAATCCTCACAGTAACTCCTAAGATAGGCATTATCATCCTCATTTTATTCACAAGAAAAATTAAGTTCCAAGAGGTAAAATAACATGGCCAGCAAATAGACCTTGAAGGGTGGAAATAGTATTTAAACCCAGCTCTCTTGAGGTCTATGTGCTTTGCATGAAACTCACAGCCTCACAAAACAGAACAATACGTGTGTGTGTGTGTGTGTGTGTGTGTGTGTGTGTGTGTGTTCCTATAACAAGGTACCCCCACCAGTGTGTATCTACGTGGACAAAGACCAGGTATAGACCAGAAATCATGATTATCATGGAAGACATCGATAGTTCTAAAAATTACCAAAACTAAATAGTAAAAATGCCACACTCGCTGCAAACATGTAAGTTGACAATTGTGGCTTCGGATCATAGGACATACTCTCACATTTCTTTGAATCAATGAACTCCAATCAGAAAACAATTCTCTTTGTGCATTTTTTTCAGGTGTTCATATAGCTACCAAAACCCTAATCCCTATTTTTTGAAGGTGTGAGACTCAAAAGAGAGAGTGAGCGGTGCATGAAGTTATTTGAATTCAGCATCAACAGGACCCTTCCTGCCCCCTCAGTCTTAAGTTTCCCACACTTCCTTCTGAGTGATTGTGAAGAGACAGAAAGAAACCAGACTAGCCAGAATTGGCAAACTTTGGAAGAAGGCAAGATGAGGCACAGAAGAGTCACTTTATCTGTCTAAAGCTCTCTAACAAAGGGAAAAAAAACCATCAGGAAACTAACCCAGTTTGGTCCAAAGGTACATAATGTGAAAAAAAAAAGAGAAAAACCTTGCATCAAGTAAGACTTTTCTCAGGATTAATATTTCAGATTAGGTAACCAGTCCAAATGAAAGCAACTTCCGTAGCTTGTTTTCTATCGCCATCGTGTTCCAGCGTTAGCATCAAAGCCAGAGATGAACGCCCTTATATTTTTGTTCTGACTTTGCTGCCAAACACACACGTCTAACTGTAAGTGGGTCATTACGCCCCTGCTGTTGCGGCCTGATTAATTCTCACGACATTAGCCAGACACTCATTTTATCCCTCGGCGTCCCAAGTCCGGGTGAAGGAGATAAGTGGCTGATGAAAGATCTGTGAGAACAGCTACAGATTATTCACTTTAAAGGGATAACAAAGCAGCCGCTGCACAAGTGCAGCAGAGCAACCTCCCTACATTGCACAAAACTAATTTAGTTTTAAAAAAAACTTCAGCAAATTACAGTCAATAATCTTCACTGTCACCCCGCTGCTCACAAAACTTCAGAGAGGAAACTTAATGCTGAAATGCAAATATTTAATTAGATTTTAATGGTGAAGTTTATTTTTCCTAAATCTGGTCATCTGTCTCAATTACATTCGCCATTTTTTACAGTTAAGCAGGAGTGGTCTCTCCCGGGGGCTTCGGGGATGTTTTCTCGTTCCTGTTCAGCAATTGCTTTTTCATGAGTGTTATTCTTGTGGAGAATTTGGTTTGTTTCTCTTTTGGCAAAAAGAAAAAAATGGCAAAGTAAAAGTGTATGTTGTGAACAATGCCCTTACAGTTGACTGTCCTTATGTCTTAATGACAGAAATCTTCAGTAGCCAAGCAAATGTTTTTCTACCTCACAGCGTATACACAATATGTTTTTATTAAATACCCGAAATTAAAGCAATTGTGTATATACTTGAAAATGCTAAAGCTATATTTCTAACATATTTTGTAGCTTAGATTTTGACATTAATTTGCATAAATTAGTAAAATTTTACTATTTGTTTCCCTCTCTCTAAAACCAATATTAAATCTGTTAAACATAAAATCCTTCCGAACTGTCAGAGGTGAAGGGTGATAATAACTTTGTGTTTCTGAATTTCTTGGCCTTCTTCCAGCCATTATATTATATAATCTTCTTCGGATCCACGGGTCCACCCTGGGCACTGTTATCCTGAGGCTGGCATGCCGGGAAGCATTCTCCCTCCTTGACATCTGCTGTCCCTTAGCCTCCAGCGACAGGCAGCACTAAGGGAGAGTGGAGGGAAGGGCAGAAGACAGAGCCTGTGGGTCTTGTTGTTTCTGTTCCTTTGAGCACCAGTCACTCCAGCGATGCTTCTGCATCCTGGCAGCAGCAACCGGCTCCGGTAGCACTGGTTGCTTCTGGTGTGCAGTTTCTCCAACACTACAACCAGCTTCAACTCATGCTACAGGCATCAGCACCCACAACCTTTTCCAGAGATCAGGGCTCTAGCCACTCTCATCATCCAAGCTCCCCAGCCCAAAGGCTGCTCTCTGACTCTGACAAGTGCTACCTCTGTGATACCTTAATGTTCACTTTTTTGCACTTTCAGTTCTTTAACACACAGAGAGAGAACGGGACCATGCATGCAGGCACCTCAAGGGCGGAAGCCAGGGCTTCATGCTTGCTAGACACATGCTTCTTGCTTACTTAGAAGCAAACACACTTGGGTTGGATTCCCAACCCTGCTACTTAGAGCTGAGTGATCTTGGCCAATAACTGAAAGTTTTGGAGCTTTCATTTTCTCTATGCAAAATAGGCCTAACATCCTGCAGTCATCAGGATCCGTGTGATAGCCTACGGCAAACAACTTATACATAACCACAGCTGAAAACTTTGGCTCAACTTGTCTTTCCTTCTGTGGGTTTGCGTTCTCCCATTTATGGCACACAAGAGTTGAGCTATTCTTTCTCCTTCTTGAGATCTTACACTGCGCAGGTGTGATTGTGGTCATCCTAGGTAACTCCTCCAACACTGCCAATGCATGCTCACGCTAATTACATTCTTCCCCATTGCATTCAGGCAGACTGTTTTCTCTTCCTTTTGTTTTTCCACGCGACACTTTGGTTTAAAACATCCCTACACCTCTTCTTTTCCTCCTCTATGGTTCCAGAGCTGTCATTTCCCCCAGCTCATCTCCCTCACACTTTACCTTCAGTCTACTGTTCTATCCCATTCTCTTGCTTTCTAGAAGCTTACATCAAGTTATACATGTCTTTTTATGAGCATCGCGTTCCCCTTTCCAGCGGGGGGCATAGTTTAGCAGTTAAAGTGCCTGCCCATCACTTTGCAAGGCCTTGGGTTTAATTTCCAAGCATCACATAAAAAAACAGCCATATGTGGTAATACATGCCTGTAATCCCAGGACTCTGAAGGCTGAGGCAGAAGGATTGTCATGCGTCCCCTGGCCAGCCTAGGCTATGTAGCGAGTTCAGAACCAACCTAGACTACAGATTGAGACCCTGTTCAAAAAAAAAAAAAATCCTCTTTTCCATTAATTCTTTCTTTGTGACACTATTTATCTTTATTTATCCCAATCATAGACCTTTTTTGTTCCACTCTTTCCAAATTCCTTGGCGTGTACCTTGAGAAAGCTACTATTTTCTCACTCTGAGCAAGACAAATTAAACTTCGGTAGTGCTCCCTTCATCCCCCTTCCTCCTTCATCTACTCTCATTAATACTATAACATAAAAACAAAACTTCAAAGACATGAAGAGATATAAGGTATTCAAAGACATAAGGCAATGTTCTTATGTCTAACCTCTCCCGTTCAGAAAGCACTCTAGTTTCAATTTTTGTGCGGTCTATGGTTGGATACAGTTCTTAGGCACCGTCTTGGCCATATTAAGTTACTGGTATGCAATTACAGCTTTTGTAGCTGTGCTCACATGTGTGTATATACATAAAATATTTAATGAATTGGCCTCATTTTTAAAAATCTATTTATATCTACCTGATTACTATGGAGCTCATGAGGTCAACAACACTCTTACAAATGGATACTGCTATATTCAAATGGGCATTTATTTCATATCGTTACTTCCTTGACGTCTCAGTGTGGCAGATCTCATTTCCTGTGGCCAGAACATACCCAACTTAAATCTTCACAGTTTGCAAATAAATGCTTTATATCAATTTCCTAATGGCATTGATGACATCTTTGCTTCCTAGCATTTCACATTTAGTCCCTCTTCAACAAAATAGAATTCTGTGTCATGGATTAACCCATTTTTTTTTCACAGAACTGCTTTTAAAACTCCTGCAATGAATCCCCAGTTATTTGATGAATTCTATGTTGACATTAGTAGTTTCAAGATATGAACAAGTAAAAATCACCTGGAAAACACCTTGTCTTCACCACTATTTTATGGGAGAAATGACAGAGTGGATAGAAGAACAAACAAGTTTAGATCTCTCAGACTCAAACCAGTGCTTTCTCTGTTTTCATCTTATTATTCCTCTGGAAGCCCTAACACTTCTTTAAATCTTCAGTGTCTGCAGGGAACTCTTTTCCTGTTTCTAGTCCCTTTTCATTCTGCTTTCATGCATCACTTTTCTCTCTTTTTTCCACCTCATGATGTACAAGTCAGAATTTGAATACATTGAGGACTCCTCAGTCCCCACTGTCCCACTATACTACTAGGCACAACCTTATTAAGGAGAAACTCAAGTAAAAGGGAGAAGAGAACTAAGATAATAAAACACTTGCAACCATGGAACTTCCATTTTAAAATGCTGGGCGAAACATACAGCATGCTCTCTCTTTATAAATTAGAAGACTAAATGTTTTTAAAATGAAAGCACACACACATATATAATGCTTGAAAGCAGGGAGGACAAATTCCAATAAATCATAAAAATGTTGGAAACCTCTGAAATATTTAAAGCTTCTTGGAAGCAACAGAGAAATTCTGCATATTCATTATAATACTTTACTAATTAATTCGTGACTACCCCATAGCATTTTTATTATTTGATTTATAATTTAGAGATAAATGGAATGAGAGAAGTAATATTTACATATAATTTCATTTCATCCTCAAAATAACTCTAAATTTGCTATTACTATCCCCACTTTGTAGATGCAAATTTAAGTTCCAGAGAAGTTAAGGCTAAGGCCTCATAAGTAACAGAAGAGGAATGGGAACACAGTGTTTCTAGCCCTGACGACTGAGCTGTTCCTGCTACAGTCTGAAGAGATGTTTCTCCTCAGAATTGAAGGGTAAGCACTCACTGTGCACTACTGCCAGGCAAAATCATTAACCACGGTTGATTTGCTTTAAAATTTTCATGAAGAATGTAAACCAAGATGGCTAATTCCACTTATAGTAAGAAACCTGAGGAATGTTGAGACTAAAGCAGTACTTAGAGCGGCAGAAATCTCAGGCTCCATTCAAGGACAGAGGTCACGTCATCACCAGTTAATGTCCACTGTCCTCAGTCTTTCTCCATCCCAATTTAATATAGTGTTTGTGTGGTCAGGTATCAGAATGGGAGTGATCTAGCTTTGGAATCAAAAAAAAAAAAAAAGAAGAAGAAGAAAAAAAAAAAAACATGGTCCTGCTCCCATTAGTACATGTCCTGAGTGGATTCAGACATAAGCTTCATTCTGTTTCTTCAAGAGCTTAAAGTCATCCTTAAGGGAAATATAATGAATCCTGAGAAAAACACAAACACCAGTAATTCTTCCATCCCCATGGAAATCTCAGCACCTACCATGGAGGATGGTGGAAGCCGTAACTAGCTTCCTGCTCAGAGGTCACACAGGCCCTGAGATTGATTCCCCAGAACCACATAAACTGGGCATGGTGGTGCACACCTGACATCTCAGAACTTGGGAGGCTGAGGCAGAAGGATTGCTTATGTTTGAGGCCAGGTAGCATTATACGGTGAGTTTAGGTCCAGCCTGAATTACAATGTGAGACCCTGTCTCAAAAAATCTAATTAACAGTGAAGCCCATGCCCTTATTAAATTACCTCCATAAAATGAAAAAATTATGTTTTCTATATAACAGTTTATTCTATACATATATAAATCTGAATATAAAAGAAAATACTATTAAGTTACTATTCTTATTGTCCTGCTATATGTGGTTGGAAATCACTTGACAAAAACATTTTTTCCTTTTTTGGGGGGAAATTCTGTCTAAGTACAGAAAATATTGCACCATTGCCTAGTAAATTGTTTTCTTACATATGATAGTTTGTCATCAGCAGATACTGTCAGAGCCTGATGTTTGAGCCATTATGCTTATGGGATTTAATTTTTAATGATGTAAAAATTATGCACAATATAGTATCATTTTTCTCCCAACCCAGAATCTGATAGCTAATAATTGCTCTTTACTGAGTTTGCTAACGCTCCATGATATTAATTAGAATGCAACTAGAATCACAGAAGCTACTCTCTGAAAATGGCTTTTATGAATTCTGTGCTCATTTTCTTCCAACAAGTTCAAGATTAAAATTGTTGAGTACACGCATCAACAGCTTTTTCCCTGACACACTCTTCTACAAATAAGATACGAAGCCTGGAGAATCTAGGTGGTGACCTTTACACTTTCTGCAAGGACAAAGAATTTAGAAGTGATACTAGTTTAATACCAGCTACTGTACCAATATGTCACTGTATTAATGATTTACCATAATAGGGAGAAACATACTTCCATCCACAGGCCAGTCCCAAGCACATGTTCCCAGTCAATGGGGGAACTTTCTTCTATGAGCTGATTTAGATTCAGTTTTTTTCTTCCATTTTATGGTACTGCCATTCCTGAGTGCCTGAGAAGCCTCAGCTTGCAGAGCTGCATGTGTGTGTAGAATGTTCAAGAGAAATACACATATGTAATGAAGACATTTACACATGTATAAGATAATATCCATCTTACAGGAATCTTATGAGGAATAATATATATGCAGGTGTTACATCAGTATAACTATATAAATATAACAAATTTTCACAGTACTCCTGTGAAATAAATGCTATTATCATTATTACATGTTAAAATTTCAGAAGGGCTGGGAGCATAGCTCAGTTAAAGTCTTGCTTAATAAGTGCAAGGCCCTGGGTTTAATTCCAGCACCACATAAGCCTGACCATGGTGACGCATCCCTGTAATACCAGCATTTGGGAGACTGAGGCACCAAGACTGCATGAGTTCAAGGTTAGCTTGGATTATATAGGGAGTTCAGAACGACTTGGAATACACAGTAAGACCCTGCCTCAAAAATAAACAAATAAACTCAAGGTGGACCCAAAGTGGACTACTTAAAATCCTTTAAATCACTGCATAAAGTTTTTATGGCTTCTGTAACAAAGGATTAATTATCACAGAGTTGATGATTTAAAAACAATAAAATTTTAAACTTTCCCAGACTGAGAATCCAAAGTAAATATCAGTCAGCTGCAATCAACATGTCAGCAGCTTCATTCTCTCTCTCTCTAAACTCTGGAAGAGAATCCTTTTCTCGCCTGTTACAGTACCTGGTGGCTGCCAGCACTGCTTAGTTTGTGGGTACATTACCCCACATCTACCTTGTCTTTCTTGAATCTTCTCATTTGAGTGTGTCAAATTTCCTTCTACTTTCTTATGAAAGGATACAGGTAATTACACTGAGGGCCACCCCTGAAAATCCAAAGCAATATTCTCATTCCAAAGCCTGGTGCGTTTTTTAAAATCAGGTAACATTTACAGATTCCAGGGATATTCTTTGGGATTCAAATGCCAAACAGCAGATCCAGAAAAGGAAGCCAGTAAACCTGGATCCCCAGTCTAGAATCTTACTTGTATTGTTAAAAATTTTCTTTACTCAGTTGCCAGTTCAACTACCAGACAGCAGCTCTAAGGTTGTAAGTGTACTTCAGTGGTACAGCACTCAAGCAATACTCTGAATTCAATTTAGCTGTGAGGGCAAAAAAGAAAGAAAAAGAAAGAAATCTCTCACTCCCAAATTATCTCCCACCCCTCTATCTGTCTGAATCTTTATTACTTAACTGTAATATGACCGTGTCAGCAGGTCAGTAACATTAGAATGTTAGTATTGCAGTGTTAGGTTCCATAACACAAACCCAAAGAGGCAAATCATTTTTCCTCATTTGTCCTTGTATAAAAATGACTAATAGATAAGCAATGGGAAGATGTAGAAAAACAGAAAAAAATAAATAAGTCAGGAACTATGTGTTTTAGTTACTTTTTCATTCCTGGGACAGAATACCCAACATCCACAACTTAAGAGGAAATGTTTATTTTAGCTCACAGTTTCAGAAGGTCTCGCTCTATTACAGGAAGAATATGGTGAAGAACAGATGCTTATAGCATCACAAGAGAAGAATCAGAGTTGTCCTGAAGAAGACGGTAGGAGTTTATAACCTTCCAGGACACACACCTATACTGCACACCTGGAATCCACCCCTCCTGACCAGGCTTCGCCTCTTAAAAGCACATGGACTCCATAAGTATTCCAAAACATCCAAATACATAATTGGGGAGGCATTCTAGATCTAAACCACAACACTACTTAATCTTGAAAACAAAACATTTACTTCACAAAATTAAGCCACCCATAAAAGGAATCATTATTTTAGTGAGAGCTAGAAAGGATAATCAGCAAAATCTTTGTCAAGTTACTTCAAAGGAGAGCTACAGATGACTTGTGGTTCAAACACACGTGTATGAACACATATACACACTAAGTTCTCCAATAGTGTAGGCAGTGTTTTTGTAAAAAGAGAACATGTACACAAAGGAAACAATATTAGTGTGGCCAAAAAAAAATCTGTATCTCATGTTTATTGCAGTATTGTTATAGTCAAGATTTGGAAGGCAGCAGGAATGGCACACTGATTAAAGCACTTGCCTAGCAAGCTAAACACTCTGGGTTCAATCCCCAACACCACATAAAGATGGGCATGGTGGTGCATGCCTGTAAACTCAGCACTCAGAAGGCTGAGGCAGGAGGATTACTGAGTCCAAGGCTAGTCTGGACTTCATAGTGAGTCCAGGAGCAGCCTGGGCTACAGAGCAAGATCCTGTCTTTAAAAAAAAAGAATTGGAAACAACCTAAGTGTTGATCAATGGATTTATATATTTTTAATTGTGGTATATATGCACAATGGAATATCATTCAGCCATTAAAATATTTGTCACTTGTCATTTGTCACAGCATGAATGGGATTGGAGGACATTATTTTTAAAGAAATAAGCCAGGCACACAGAAGCCAAAAAGGTTTATGCCATAATACATAGATAGTAAAGTAGTGGTTACTGGAGTCTGGTGATGTGGAACAGATGGGAGGGATGCTTAATGGGCACACGGATTTTCATAATACTTTTTTTGTTCATAACTCTTCAAATAAGTCACTTGATTTCCTTAAATGTAATCATCAATGGAATGATTTTCCAAACAGGAAAAACAAATTCATTTGCTGATCACATTTCAGTATTTACTTAAAACAAATAAACATTAAATTTCCCAAACCAAGTATGGTGGTGCACATCTATAATCCCACCTGGCAGGCTGAGGCAGGAAGATTGCAAATTCAAGGCCAGCCTGGGCAATTTAGTGACTTAGTGAAAACTTTATGTAAGAAAGAAAAAAAAAGGAAGGAAGGAAGGAAGGAAAGAGGGAAGGAAGGGAGGAAGGGAAGGAGGGAGGGAAGGAGGAATGGATAAGCCAAGACAGACCAGCTAGAAATATATCTCAGTCAGTACAAAGTCCTGAGTTCAATCTCCAGTACTGAACATAGACACACACACACCAAAATATAAAAACTCCACCCTGTATCTACCACATAGAAAATAGCAAGAGATCTTTATAAACCATACTGAAGAGCTCCCCTAGCCCTATCATATGTCCCATGTGTTCCATTCCAGGTCCATAGGACACTGGTCAGATCTGCAGGTACTTTTGCAGCAAAGAGACTGTAGCCATGTTCAAGGATGCTTTTTTGAGTAATTTTGAGCAGTAACTTGGAGATGGCAAAGGCTATGAACTTTTAAATTATATAGAGTTGCAAACTAATTCTAAAACATTAGAACCTAACTTATGTACACCAACTTTTCTTAACCACAAATTCCTCACCTGTAAATTAACGCAACCTGAATTATAAGGCTTAAATAATCAATGAGAAAATGTATAGAACCTCTAATCAGAGTCTCTGGAATCTACCCAGGATACTATAAATACCAACTTTCACTCTTCTCTTTTTTGTCTGCTGAAGCTTTGTCACCTAGTATTGTGGTTTAGATCTGGAATGTCCCCTAAAAGTCTCATGTATTTGGATGTTAGGGATTATCTATGGAAACATGTGCTGTAAGGAGATGGGGGCCTGGTCTGGAGGGGTGGATTATGGGTATTTAGTGAATTATAGATGTGTGGTAGAAGACCAGGGTGTGGTGGACTATAGATTACAGGTGTGCGGTGGATCAGAGGCCTGTTGTGGATTATAGCTGTGTGGCACATTACTCTGCATGTGAACTGGAAGGGGCTTAAACCCAGAAGGGGCAGATCACTGGGCCAGGACCTGGAAGGTGTATGCTCGTCCTCCCTCCCTCCTGGACCTGGCTTCCTGCTTTCACTCTGCCTCTGCCCTGAGCTTCTACTGCTCCCAGCCACCCATAAAGGAATGTGACCTTCTGAAACAGAGAGCTAAAATAAACTTTTCCTCCCCTAACTTTTGGATGTTGGGTATTTTAACATAACAATGAAAAAGTATCAAAGACACCTGGGTTAGCTCTCTCCTTTGACAAACAAACTGACTTTAATTTTTCAATCTTTAATTTTGCAATTAATACCTGGCTCCTTGAATATTTCCACTCTCGGATCTCTTTTGGTTTTATCTTTTCTCTCTCTCTCTCTCTCTCTCTCTCTCTCTCTCTCTCTCTCTCTCTCTCTCCAAGCAGGGAAAAAAAGCAAGTAACTCCTCACCCCCACTCCTGTAACATGTGTTTTCCTGGGGAGACCTGAATAAACACCGATTCACCTCAGTTAGGGCGCAATTCACTAACCAACGCAACAGTTATAGGTCAAGTCACCTCACCGAACCAGTGAACGTGCTGGCGTTTCTTACAAGAGCAGAGAGGAGGGTTCTGACTCAGGCAGTCAGCGACGGAAAACACTCTCCAGCCCAGACTCGTGGCAACTCCGTACTGCCTTCGGGGACTCACCTTCCGACGCCGCCGCTGCTCCTCTCTGGCGTCTTCTTCCTTTGTAGCCTCAGGGCCACGACGTACCGAAAGCACAACATCCCCAGGCGCAGGCCGGAGGGCGCACCAGAGCTGCGTCTGCGGAGCCGCCTACAACCACGTGACGGCACGCTTACGTGCAGGTGCAAGGGTTTCAGCCCTGAGGACTCCACCTGGTTACTCCTGTCTGCACCTGTGAGCTGTTTACCTCTTGAGTGAAACAAGTTTCCCTCTTCTCTCCATCTGGCTCCGAGGAATTGCTACGCATCAAGCCTTGCTTGCGCTGGCTGGTTTCAAACTCATTGGCCCAAGAGATGCTCCTGACTCAGGCTGTTGAGTAGCTGAGAGTACACTTGGATTTCATGATTTTTTTTTTCTGATTCCTTCTCTGTATTCCCTACCTACTATCGCACAAACAGCACAGCAAAGGGAAGAGGAGGAATGGGAGAATCGCCCCCTTTTATGATTGCCATGCCCAAACTGCCATTGAGAGGTCTGGATCCACACCAGGGTTCATTCTCCCTAATTCGGTGAGTGCTTGCAAATTCACCTATGATAGGAGTTCTGTAAAGTTTATTCTTTCTGTAATCAATATTATTTGCATAACAATTACAGCTACTAGGAGACATTTGACTCTGCAACATGCACCCTCCGTAAATCTTTGCAATAGAGAATCACTTTTGCACGTGACGGAAAGGAGAAGGTGGGGAGTAGGTCATTTGCCATAATGACTTTTTCAGGACAAGCAGCGGGCATCTATGACTATTTCCAAAGGCAGTGAGTAGGTTCAAAGTCTTACATTATTGGACTTTAATTAGGAGTCTAGTTTGCATACATTTTAAATGTTAATCACTGTTCAGTAAGCCAGAGGTCTCAGATAGGTCACCTACAACCCACTCCTCTAGAAAAGGAATCCTCTTCTTTTTGTTAAGATGTAAAGGACTGTGGGACAGTGGCACAAGATTCTGTTTCTCTAAAGAAAATGGCATGGTACATGCCTGTAATCTCAGATACTTGGAAGGCTGAGGGAGAAAGATCAGATATTCAAGGCCAACCTAGGCAACTTAGCAAGACTGACTTCAAAATAAAAAATGAAAAGCTATAGGAAAGTAGAAAGTAGCAAGGACAGGTGGAGTTCAGGGGATGACTGGGAATTTTCAGATTTGCAAATCTCACTACATTTAATTCTGGAATCTTATAACTTACAACTCTGCGCTGTGCAGCATATGTACTGCCTATAATAATGTGGTACATTATAACCTATAAATTTCACTGGTTTTTGAAGACCAGGTGGGAGCCCCTGGATGTAATATGAGGTTTAGCAAAATATACAAAAGCAGAGTAAAATTTTTTGCCTAAAATTAAAATGAACCGCGTTTAAACAGGTGATTCCAATAGGAACACTAAACCTAGCCCAATTTTGCTTCCTGGCAAAATGAGAAACTAAAGTCTTTCATTGGATAAAATTGTCCATAGTTAAAAAGTTATGGCCTTCCTACTTTTCCGTATTAACATGTCTTTTTAAAATAAAAGTGGTTCCTAGTACATGGGAAACAAGAAAAAATTGAACTGTAAAAATTAGATTTTTTTTTTTCCTTTATAAGAGAGAAGTGGCTTTTCCTAACTTTCTTAGACTGTAGGGCCTAAGCCTCCAGTCCACCTCTCCCCACGCGTGGGAATGGGCAGAATATGCAGGTGCTGGTATCTGGAGTTCAAAGCCCAGTTCAAAAGAGCAAGAGGCCAGGTCCAGGAAAAGAAGAAACAAGCGTGAAGATGTCTATTATCTCAGTGTGTTCCTTCCTTCGCTGCTAGAAAAGATCATTGCACATCTGTACACAATAAGATCATGATTTGAGGCAAGTGGCCCCTCCATCTTCTCACAGATAGCTTTGAATAAATCCTTTTTCTTTTTTTTTTTTTTGCCAAAACAAAAGACTGTTATTGATTTTGTCAGCAATGATCAACAAATTTACCACCTATCGACTTATGTGGTCAGTAATAGTTGTGTGTTGCTATATTTTAAAATAATTTTCTGCTTGGCAAAATTAACTTTTTTTTCCCTAACTTTAAAGGGAACAAATTCTTGGTAAGTGAGTGAAATCCTCAAATCTGGAAATGTTGACCTTTGCCCCCTTAATCTTGTGCTCATCAGACAAGACGTGGCACTGCACAAGTTGGCTGGAGCCAGCACCCTGTCTTTGACCCCGCTGTCCTGATATTTTATTTCTGCACAAGACTGTGTTTAAAGTCAACATTTCTTCACTTCCTGGCTCTCCTTTGGATAAGAAAGGATAAACACTTGGGGGTAGGGAAAGTCTCTGCAAGGTGCTTGAAAACAGAAATCATTTTCTCAAAGTGTTTTAATCATGCTGTTGAAAACCATTTCCTTCAGTGGCCTAATCACATAAATCATAGTAAAAGGTTAAAGATGAAGTTCAATTGTTCCAAATTGCCCGTGATAGTTTCTCAGAAATGGATTACTTTCTATTAAAAGGTGAAGTCATTCTACCACCAATTGGAATGCACACATGGTCTCTGGGTTGCAGCTTCACTTCCACCCTCCAGGTAATATGCCTGAATATTTGGCTTGGAAAGGAGCATATTTAATTTCTATCAACATTTACCCAAACCTAGTGGATGGGACTTGTATGAAATATAATTTTATGCCATCAGTGCCAGAGAACAGCAGCCAGATTTAGTAAGAGGAAAATAATGTCGATCCAATCCCATTACTGTGAAATACTAATGCAGTTTCATTTCTTTGTTATCCAGAGTTCCCAGATAGTAGGCATTGTAAATAGAAAAATCCCTCAAAATATTATTTACTTAATAAATGTAGTATGTGGTTGCTATATTTTAGTTATTCTTAAACACTGCCTTTAGAAGAATGCTGAGATGAGAGTTCCACTGTGAATACCAGAGGAGAAAGGGCCTCGTTTTCCACTGACAGAGCAGTTTAAAAGGGTTACTTTGTCTCTCTGAGTCTCCCTTTCTTCGTCTTAAATAAACAACAAAATGCTGCTCTGCCTGAAATGACGTTGTAATCTCAGTAGCATTTGCTTTGTGTCAATTATTAGGCAAAATATGCCACAAATATCCTATCATTTCCTTGCAATAATGCCACGAGGTTGCTAATGGTATTAGCCTCATTTAAGAAACTGAGCCCTAGAGATCTGGTGAGACAAAACTGGGCAATTGGAGCTCAGATTTAAACCTAAATCAGGCAATATTTTAGTGGGGGTGGGGAGATAGGGTCATACTATGTAGTCCAGGCTGGTCTTTAACTTGCTATGTAGCCCACTTACTTCTAGCATCAATTTTGGGGTCCTCCTGCGTCAACTCCCTCAGGACTGGGATTACAGGCATGTGCCGCCAACCACAGCTTGATCTGAATAATTGTACACTTATTCCCACACTCTATGTTGCTAAATATGTTTTTCTTTGTCCAGGAAACAAACTACTTAGTTTGCACTAATCTGAGTTGTCCAAAATATGAAAAAAATCTATGCATGCAAACATAAAAACCCCAAAACACTTTCCTTCTCTCAGTGGCACTGACATAATGCAGGCAGGGCCTAAATTTCATTGTCTAACACAGAAGCAGATCAGGGGGAAGAATCTCATACACAGATTGTTGCAAATAACTGTAAATAACTGGCAAAAATATTCTATTATCTTACAGAAAGAAACAGGCTCAAAAGAAGTGGGATTCAAAATTAGATTATTTTATATCGGATTCCAATCCCTAATGGTTCTATTCCCAGGCCTCTAACATCTGAATTTTGGAAAGAACTTGAGCAATTAACTCAATCTTATACTTTAAATTTAAGTGGCTTGTTTAAGGTCACCTAATCCACAGAAGAGATGGGCTAGAACTCTGGTCTCTCATCCAATCCCCCTGACATGACAGCACTCTGTTCTCTTCCACACACAGAATACTTACACGACTTTGGCAAAGACAACTACTCCTTCCCAAACCATATCCACAGCTTCTGTGAAGTCAACAGTTCAGCCTTTTTGGTTTTATTTATGTTCTTCCTTGGTCAATGGATGGGTTTCTCTTTTCAGTGGCCTTGTGGTTTGCATCTCAACTTCTAACAATCATAAGATGAAAATTAGCTGTGCTTATTAAACAACAGCCTTCAGCTTTACAGATTTTTCCTCTTATTCTAACAACCCTGCACAGAAGATACTAATTGCTACATTTTACAGGTTAAGACACAGTCTCAGGGATCACACAGCTAGGATCTCTCCCTCCTGACCATTCCTGCTGCCTATTCACCAAGCCATGCACACAGCTCCTTGAGCAGGCATCTTGTCCACGTGTTTTCTGTCTACCAGGATGGTCATTTCAGGGAAAGAAAGAAAATTTAAATTGGTTATCTTAGTTATTTATCTTGTTGCTGTGACAAAATACCCGACTTTCACGACTTAAGGGGAGGAAGATTTATTCAGCTTCACAATTTCAAAGGTCTCACACAGTCCATCCATGGGATAGCTAGCAACCCTGAAAGCATATGGTAGAAGGTAGAGAGCTGCTCACAGCATTGCAGACAGAAGCCAAGGGAAGCAGGAGCAGGCCTGTGTCTGCAGACTCAGTCAAGGCCAGACCTTTTCCAGAAAGAAGCTATAACAATATTTCTTCTTCCTTCCTTTACTTAGTTCAAGCTGCCAGTTGGGTCCCTTGACACCAAGGGTGAGTGGTCCTCCCTCACTTCCTGACCCACAAGTCAATACCAGAATCCTGAAAGCTCTGCCCGGGGCAATCTCCAATCTCAACAAGTTGATCCTCAGGTCAAGCCCCAAGCACTAGCCCCTTTCAGCCAGGCCCCACATCCCAACAACACGTGGTTTCAAATACATGAGGCTTTTAAGGGTCACTTGAGACCCAAACAGTAGCGTTAGTGTACACAGATACTGAAATCAAAACTGTTTGTATTTTATAAGAAAAAAAAACTTGTTATGAAAGAAAAGAGGTTAAGTGTTTTCTCCTGTTGTTCCTGAGACTGTCTCTAGCTCAGTGAAATGCTATTTAGCAGAAGGAAGCCATCAGGGCAGTTACCATTCTGTCAACGGCAGTGCTACATTATCACAATATGTTTTTAATATCTTCTCATTTAACCTCAACTGAAAAATGAGAGGTGTGTTTACAAAAGCTGAGAGCTACTGATGGATGCATCCCACTCCCGAGATTTTAGGCAATCATGTCTTCCAGTCTACTTGGCTTTGAGCAGTGAGCTTCTGTACCTGTGCTACGCATCAGGCAGTACCTAACATTCAAGCTAACTTATCACATTTTCATTATAAATTAGGACATAGAGTTGAAACTGTATGACTCAATCCATCTCACCTTATGCTACTTGTATAAATTCAAACTTGGGACGGACTTACTTCCCGAAGCTTATTTTCAAACCTGACCTTGTGGCCGCAGTTGCTTCCCTGTTTTGTGCCATTATCCCTCATGCACCCAGCCTCTTCGACGGTCAAATATTCCCTAATGCAACAGACTTCCCACATCAGAATCTTGACTTGTTTTCTCAAGATGTGCTTCACTTAAGGTATTCTAAGGTGTTACCAGAGATGCATCCTAAGGTTTAATGAACTATCGACAATTATGTTTCAATGCTAAGTCTACATGATAATTAGGAAGACGTTAGCAAAGAAAGTCTGCTAATCTGAAAATTCTGAAGCTATTTTGCACCTGTTGCATCATGGATGGAGTTCTGTCTCAAAAAAAAATATGGCTCGAGGTTCTAGGTTGGACTCAGAAAATAAAGATGTGGCTTAATGAGTAACTGGAATAAAAGAAAAATCACGACTCCTGGTCTCTTCATTCTTTTATTTTTTTAATTATATAAGATGTGCCATGTATACATTTTCAAGTGTATGGTTCATTTCAGAAAAGAAATGTCATAAAGAGGAGTTTTTTTTTAACTTCCCTCAGGCTCTGCAACTCAACAGGCAATGAATATTCATTAAATCCTCTATCTGTGTGGACTATGTCATTAGGAATGGTAAATGGGACAGATCTTTGCTCTCAAGGGACTCTAGAATCTACCCAGCCAATGTGGCTAGATGAACTAGTTTCCAGGCAACCTTTAATTCTCCTACAAAGATATAAAATCAACTACATTATCCTAAACAGAGACTCTTTATTTGACAAAAAGTTTTACCACACATTGGCTAAATGTATTCTAATATATTTTAAATGTACACAAGTTTTGGGAAGACATACTTGTTACTTTAACAATGATAGAAATTGTTTGTAGTTGCTTTTCTCCATTTTGCAACAGTAGGAACTCATTTTTTTCTCAAATTTATTTATTGGGGGGGGTGTAAAAATGGCTTCAAAAACAGGAAATTTACTCACTATGAACTTTTGTAACTGGTATCAAGAATGATTCTTTTCCCATCACCTCTCCTTATTGTGCTTTTTAAATATTTGTTAAAATGTGTGCCTGCTTTATAGACTATCGATTTAATGTGACCATTTCCAAATAAGCTATAAAAGCTACAAACTATTATCACAAACAATATGATCTCAAGAAACAAAAATGAGATCTAATAACACTTTATTATTTCATCTATTCTCTTAATAACAATCATAACTTACCAGTTATTTAATTAAATGCCAGAGGTGTTATCAAAGATACATTTTAAGGTCTAATTAACTGTTAATAATTATAGTTCAACACTAGGTCTACATGATAATTAGGAAGACATTAGCAAAGAAAGTCTGCTAATCTGAAAATTATGAAGCTATTTCGCACCTGTTGCAGCATGGATGAAATTCTGTCTCCAAAGAAATGGCTCTAGGTTCTAGGCTGGACTCAGAAAAAAAGACGTGGCTTGAGGTGTAGCTGAAACAAAAGAAAAATTATGACTCCTGGTTTCTTTATTCTTTTATATTTTAATTGTGGGACATACATATAAGATGTGCCACGTATACATTTTCAAGTGGCATTAAGTATATTCATGTTATCGTCCAATCAATCTCCAAACTGTTTCATCTTGAAAAACTAAAATTCTCTCTATATGAAGTAACAACGCTGGCTCCCTCTAGCTTAGCCCTTGCTGACCACCATGCTCTACCTTTATGACTGACTACCCTAGATATCACATGCAAGTAGAATCAAACTGTATTTGTCCTTTTGTGACTGGCTTACTTTGCTTAGCATAGTTTTCCCAAGGGTTATCCATCTTGTACCATGCATTAGAACTGCCTTTATTTTAAGGCTGCATAGTATTCTGCTATGTGTATACACCACATTTTACTTTCCCATCAATCAATGGATATTTAAATTGCTTTTACCTCTTGGCTAGAAGGAATAATGCAGCTTGTGAAATAGATGAATAGTTGTCCTCTTTTTGAATTGATATAAATAGTTTCTAGGCACAAAACTTGACCATAAGTCCAATCTCCAGTAGTTCCAGTTGTGAGAACAACCCAACTGCATCCGCAGATGAAGCAGCCTTCTTGTTGAGGTTGGAATGTTTTTCCTAGGATAGAGGTTAGGGAAGACCTAACATTGACTGGGCCTCACAAAGGCCAAACTCTATGCAGAATGCTTTGTCACTTTCTACTGATCCTTTGAAGTAGGTACTGATCTCTTCATTCTGAAGAAAGTGGGGCTGAGTCTAATAAAGTCCCCATGGTAGTAAACAGTGCAATTGGATTAACATTTCAAATGTTTTGGCTCCAAATATCATGTACCTTTTCCTGCCACCTCGACAGCAAACAGGAACAACTCTTCCCATTTGCATGTATAAGGACAGATTAAATGGGGGCAGGGCCATGACTCTGTATCTCAGATGCTTCTTCCCCTCATTAGCACTCCCCATCCCCTCACTCAGTCACCTCCTATTTTATGCCTGGCCCCATCCTAGGCACAATGGGATAATTAGGTGGAAGAGAATGTCCTACTGTAGGGAGCTCATAGACCAGACACGGAAACATAGAAGAATTTCAAGAAAACAAGTCTGTGTGTGCACGTAGAGTGGGAGTCAGGGGATATGAACTCTGATCCCAGTGTCAGGCGCTGTTGGATTAGATTTTTCTCTAGACTGTAAATATCTGGCATGTTTTTACATACATACAAAGGACATATGGGTTAATATGAGACTTTGGGCAAAATGCTTAAGTCTTTGAGGTTAGCCTAGGTGATGTAGCAAGACCTTGTTCCTATATCAAAATAATTTAAAAAGACTACGGATGTGGCTCTTGCTCCCTGGGTCCAGTCCTAAGTATCAGAGAGAAAAGAGAAGAGGGAGAGAAGGAAAATTAATTTGGGCGAAAACGTGGCATTTCCAAAAGAGGACTTGGAACACTCTTTGTTACAATAAATCTTTGCTAGTGTTACTGTAAATCTGTGCCAAATACCGACAAAATAACACCAGAAATACAGATAAACAACATATCAAAATGTTTAAGGTATTGTTTCAGGGCTTTTGCTTTCCCTTGTGGACAAAAAATAGTTCTTTGGTAGGAAAAATTACGTTTACCATTTAAACTTCTTTCGTGACAACTACATAGTAAGCTACTCTTCAATTTTTAAAAAAAATATTTTCAATCTGCAAGGAAAACATCCAAGATTTCACAGAAGACCAGTGGCTGAAATGAATAACAGGTTTATCCAATTGCCAGGTGGGATGAGACTTTAAAATATCATGGGGATTTTCTACAAGTCAGGCCAGTCATCACAATCACATGGGGTACAGCTTCCTAGACCCAGCCCCTGCAGAAAGGGCAGGCTGTAGGCAAATCTGTGATACTTAGTTCTCTGACTACACCTGGGTTAAGCTCCTCTGACTGTGACTCTCTTTTCCTCTTGCTTCTACCCAATGCTAAGCTACATCTGTCCTTAAAAAGCAACTTTTCTGAATACACACACACATACACACACACACACACACACACACACACACATAAATTTGTCAGTGGGACTCAAATATTTGTAAACCTTGTTCATTGTAACCTTATCCACAACTACGAGAAGACAAAAACTCAAGTGTTCATTGACAGATGGATAAACAACATGTGACAGAAACACACCTTGCCCTATCTATACAGCATGCGTTACAGCAAGTGTTACAATGTCCTCCCTCGTTAAGGCCTCACTACTCCACAGTGCCTAGGAAGGGGTCAGGGACATAGGAGAGGTGACAGTGTGAGTGGAACGGACAGTGCAGATAAGGGTAAGTATCCACACAGAACCTTGCACACATTGCTCAGAGTGAAATAAGCCAGTCAAAAAATAAATACCCCACTTACTTGGATACCTAGTAACTTAATTACTTTCTTACTTCTGGACAGAATACTCAACACCCACAATTTGGGGGAGGAAAGTTTTATTTAGCTTACAGTTTCAGAAGGTCACAGTCCATACGTGGGCAGCCAGCAATGGTGGAAACACATGGCAGGCACACAGCTGTTCACAGTGTGGCAGACAGGAAACCAAGAGAACAAGGAAGGCTGAATCAGTGTCTACCCTTCCAGGTCACGCTCCAGTGTCCCTGTCTTTTCTGGGTCCTGCCCCTGAGATCCACTCCTTCCAGGTCACACACCTGTAATCCACCACATGCCTGTCCTCCACCGCACACCTATAATACTCCCTTCCTGACCAGGCCCCACCATTTAATAGCATATGGAATCAACAGGTAATCAACAACATCCAAACACATGAGGCCTTTGGGAGACATGCCAGACGTGTAACACCCAAACCAGCACACTCACAGACACAAAGTAAAATAGTGGCTGCTCGTGGCTGAGGGAGGGCGAGAGGCATGGGGACTTTTCTCAATGGACAAGGAGTATCAGTTCAGGAAAATGAAACAAATTGTGTGCTAGGTAGTAAAAACTGTTCTGCAGCGATGTGAATATACTCAATGCTTCTGAACAGGACCCTTAAAAAGGTTAAAATGATAAATTTTCCATTATCTCTACTTTACCAAAAAAAAAAAAAACATCAACTAAGGCAATTAAAAAAAAAAAAGGCTTTCTGGCTGGAGTAATAGGGAGATTTCTTCTGAGCATCCACCATCAACCAGGTTTTCTTCTAAGTGTTGAAGAGAAGGTTCCTCCCTCAGTGTTATGTACGTTTTGTAAAGAGAGACGGGAACGCATTGATGATTTCCATCTACAGTAGAAAACTACCCAGGAAGCAGCCTGCGAAAGGTTTGTGTGGGTCATAGTAGGCGTGACCAACTAGTTCAGGGAAAGGTGGGAAGGGGGATGGCAGGGATAGTTGGGGACTTCTCAAAGAGAGTAACAGGATACCCCCCACTCAGTCTTGTCTTCTAGAAAGGTGCAGCCTCCCTCTACTTTTCTCCACTCCAGGTCTTTCTGAGCTGACATCACACACTTCTCTGTTTCAGCCCCTGCACCATCCCGTCTTTTGTCCACTTTCTTTAAAAACCTAAAGTCAGAGCTTGAAATTTACCAGCGTCAGTTGACTGACACATTAGAGGATTGAAAATTCTTTCTCAGCCAGAGCTTAGGTCTTTCATTAAAGTCTTTTCACATACCAATACTCTCTAGCAAATTCCATTGACTTTTTTTGTTGTGGCTGTTGTTATCGTTTATATATCTACTGTAGAAAAATGTATAAGCAGAGAATAAAATGAAAAATAAAAATCATCAGTGACTCTACAACTACACTCCATAAATACTAACACATACACATTTTTACATTAATGGGATGAAGGTATGCATTATCACTATATAATCTGCTTTCTCCTCCGGCAGTCTTCTCAGCCTGAGTGCTGACTCCTCCAGGTATTTATGGCTGGGGGGAACACTGGAGCCAGATTCCAACATTCACAATCCCCCAGGCACAAATGCAAGTCCATGTCCAGGCTTCCTCAAGGGCCTGACTCCTATAGGAGTACAGCTAGGCCTGCTAACCAGGGTGAGGAGCCTGAGGCTGTGGGAAGGACAAGAAAAAGTAGCTTTCTGCCTCTCTTCCCATACTCACCACCTTCCAGTTCCCTCCCCTCACTGAGGCCCCTCCAAATCCAGCTCACTGCAACTCCAGCCCACCCTGCCAGGAACCAGGCACTGTGCCATCACGACAGATGGGCTGGAGAATAGGTAGTCAATGTTCATTTCTGTGGACAAACAGGAGTACAAGCGTGGATGTTGAAAACAGGACTCCTAGGTAAGAATTTATCCTTCAACGCTCAAATCAAGACAGACACAGTCAGAATGTTAGCTGAGGGACAAATTCACTGTGACCCAAGAGGAACAGCTGTCAAGTCTTGGGGAAAAAAATGCTTTCATGGAGAGAGAAGAGGGACATCAAGGCCAAGGGAATCTCTGGTGGCTTCCTCTTGATTTCTGCAGAACCCTTCTTCAAGCCAAAACAAGCTTGCTTGGCCCAGCCAGCACCTGGCTAAGCAGGCCATTAGAATGCAGGGCCTCGCTCTGTGGGCTCCCCAGATACATAAAGAGTCTGTAACATTTGGGCCACAGCCCCAACTCATTATTTGCTATGAAAGTTTATGCAGCCACAAAATTAAAAGGGAAAAGCACATTAAGAAGGGTTTGTAACCTACTAAACTTGCTTGACAGCCGCTAAAGACCACAACAGAGCTGTCAGCTTTGTTATTCTCATTTTAAGTTATAGCTAGCTCTTACAGAGGAAAGGTCCATGCCAACCAGAGCTTTTTACATGTTCTAGGGCCTGTCCCTTATTACTGAGATCCTCCAACAGAGGTCGCTTTTTTCAGCATCCTGCTAGGACCCTCTGCTCCCACAGCCACTTTGTAAAAGTTTCTTATCTGACTTCTGCAGGTCTCAATGATTTTTAAGTTATATCAAAATTTCCTTTTGCCACAGACTTTTAGACTTTTAACAAGATCTTTTCTTTTACCAAATCATGGATAAACAAGTGATACCATGGTAAAATCCAGCCACCATCTGTTTTAAATTGGAATACAGCCTCACCTTTATATGGCCAATAACCTTAAAAATGTTCATCCATCTGGCCCCTTAAAACAGTTTGCCAACCCCTTGCTCCTTGATTACATCTGTATATGTGTGTTAGTGTATGTGTGTATGTGTGTGTGTGTGTGTGTATGTGTGTGTGTGTGTGTGTGTGTGTTTGTGTGTATATATATATATATATATATATATATATATATATATATATACTTTTCGTTGCTATAAAGAAATTGGTAATGTCTTCTAGAAAAGATCAGAAAGCAATGGTTATATGAAAGTTGAAAAATTATGGGTAATTTAATTTTCTTCTTTTCACACATTTATTTTCTACAAATACCTTGTATCTTTTCATAACTTACGAGGAAAAGTTATAAAGAAAAAGTCAATGGATGGATGTCTTTGTTATGGAAGAGAAAATCTGCAGATTGGCAGATATATAAATAGATGTATAAATTTATTTTTTTTCCATTGGTGGCTCAAAATACCCAACACTTACAGCCTAAAGATTTCATTTGGCTCACAGTTTCAGAGGATTCATCTAGTGGTTTGCTAGCTCCAAAACTACATCGTAGCAGAAGGGCATACTAGACCAAAGCTGCTCACTTTCTGACTGCCAGGAAACAGAGCCCAGGAGGAACACACCAAAAGAAGTGGCCAGGGACAAGATATAGTACCCAATATCCACTCTAGCACACAAAGAAGTATGCTTTATTAATCCCCTAAGTGGTTCCCAAACCCATTAAGTTGACATATAAGCTTAACCAAGTGAGCTAAAGGCTGCATGGAGTCTCTTTTTATAAGCACCTTAGTCCCCTTCGGGAGGGAAAAGCCCTCATTACCTACTTTTTACCTCTTCAAGACCCACCTAGGGAGGAGTTAAGATGGCATTAGTGTAGAGCCCCAGAATGACTACTCCCAAAGCAATTAATCCAGAGAGCTGAAGGAATGGCACAATGGTCAAAGCACTTGCCTAGCAAGTGCAAGGCCTTGAGTTCAATTCCCCAGCACCACATAAAGCTGGGCATGGTCATGCATGCCTGTAATCCCAGCACTAAGGAGGCTGAGGCAGTAGGATTGCTGTGAGGCTGAGGCCAGCCTGGGCTACAGAGCAAGAACCTGCCTCAAAAAAAAAAAAAAAAAAAAAAAAACCAACCTGGGGGACAGAGAAGTAGAGGAAAGGACATCTCGGGACTGTAATAAAACCCAAGGATATAATAAAAAACCAAGGATTAAGAGGCAAAACCAAAGGTGGGCTATAAAGGCAGATCCCGACAAAGGAAATCTTTAGTGTGACCACATGCCTAACTAGGAAGCCTGATGCACA
The DNA here is from genome assembly GCA_004027205.1 of Ctenodactylus gundi. Taxonomy (NCBI): domain Eukaryota; kingdom Metazoa; phylum Chordata; class Mammalia; order Rodentia; family Ctenodactylidae; genus Ctenodactylus; species Ctenodactylus gundi. The sequence goes on from PVKB01000170.1 coordinate 100,236, forward strand.
CTGTCACCCACACCAACTCACTGAACTGAAGGCTTGGTGCATTCCAGAAATTGGCGCAATTCAGACAGATGCTGGGACCCACACCAGGAGCATCAGAACACCCCATTGCCTCAGAACTGGTGGAGAGCAGACACTGTTCCAGGCCAAAAGAGGTTGGAGAGGCAGGACCCCTCCTTGCTCTCATGGAAGTGGAAGGCCTGAGTGTGTGTGGAAATGAGCAAGCCCCACGGGTACTCATAATTGTGCCACAGAACAAAAGTGGGGGTGTTGGCGGTGTTGGGGGTGCCTCGGGGCACCCATGCTCAGCACAGATGAGAAGGAAAGAGAGCTGTCTGTCACACCTCTATACCACCACCAAGCGACCCTGACTCGGGCCAGAAGAGATTAAAGCAGTGGGTTCTCCTTTCTCCTAAAGTGCTTACAGGAATTTTGGAAGCAGACAATCAGCGGAGGCCCATAGGTGCTGAGCAGGAAAGATGTTCCACATCCCAGGCAGAGGAATTTCAGCATAAACATAGGGTTGTGGTTTGGATCTGGAGTGTCATCCAAAGCCTCATGTACCTATGGATACTGCAAACTGCTGGGAGGTGGGTCCTAGTGGAATGGGTGGATGCTTGGGTCTTGACCGGGAGGGGTGTTGCTGCTTGTACCCTTCCTCCTTACTTGGCTCTGTTCTGTCATGTTGTGAGGAACTCCAGCTCTTGCTCTGCAGTATGGCTACACCATTTTCCAGCTGCCCACCCATGAAAAGACTATGACTTCCTGAAACTGTGAGCTAAAATATATCTTTTTTTCCCCTAAAGTTGTGGATGTTGGGTATTTTATCCCAGCAGTGAGAAAGTAACTGAGACACACAGGCAGGTGCAGGCAACATGAGAGCAGCTCTAGGCCTTTGGTGCCTGGGTTTCAGGGCAAAGAGGGACAGAAAGATGAGCAGGTACCGCCCCATTGCTCTACCCATGGGTGCTGGTTCAGAGCTACTCACTGAGGAAGAAGAGTAGGTCAGGCATAGAGACACACAGAAAGGGCAGCCATCCAGGCCAGAAAAGCAGAATGCTAACGAGTACCAAGGAGATAGACTCACAGCAGTGAACTGGTGGCATGGGGCAAGCTATAAATCCAATTTGTCCTTGCTGCCACTGCTGACATTCCCACCACCGTGTGGCCTCTGTAACCTGGAAGTAGTCTAGCACCGGTCAGGAGAGTGGGTAAGAGGGCTGAGAAGTGAGTGTGAGCGAGCGGAGGGGGCACAAGCTGCCACCAACAACAACTGTACCCCTACTGGACATCTAGAGGTCACCAAAAAGTAAATGAACAAATAAAAAGGTTTACAAAAGCGAAGGGAACATGAGAAGACCTACCCACTGCTGCTGATACAGTAGAAAAACCTTTCCGAAGCAGACAGAGCAATAACTCATGGGCCCGAATTTGCAAAGAAGAAAGGCACTAGCAGAGAACTGCCCAGACACTGTGCTGCACAGCTGAAGGATGACACAGGAGCCAGCAACTACCTAAACTGGGCTCTCCCATTGGAATACAGAGAGTATCTAGACAACAACCACTGCAAGCAGAGAAACACTCACCAGCAAGATGAGAAAACACAAGTACAAGACTTACCCGAAAGCTCCCAGTCCACAAGGAGGCCCAAGCAGGATTAGAGGAAGAATCAAGTGTCCTAAATCTTGAAAACAAAATAATCAATCTTTTAGAAGAATACAAGACAGGTTCAAAAAAGAAAAAAAGAAAAACTTCTCAAAATACCTAACAAGTTTTTTTTTTTTAAGATACAACTAAAGAACTTAAGAAGGAAACACATGAGGTTAGCAGAACTATAGAAATCAGTACAAGAAATGAATGACAAATCCACCAAGGAATTCAAAAAATATGAAAAGATACAGACAGAGCATCAGAATATGAGAACTTAAAAGGTTTGGTGAACAGAATAACCCAAAATGAGGAAAGAATATCTGATCTAGAAGACGGAGTGAATATCACAGGTTGAACTATTAATGATATTCAAATAATACCACATCAACAAGGAAATGGGTGCCAACAGATCCTAGATGATTCAAAGAAGCTTAACCACAGAATTACAGTAAAAAAGCAGTAATGCAAACTAAGAGAATGAGAAATTATTTGAAATTATTTGCTGAAGTCATAAGAGAAAAACTTCCATACAGAGAAAAAGAAATGCAAGTGATAGAAGCATATTGTACACCACCTACATCTGACCAAAACAGAAGCTCCTCAGATAAATAAAAGTTACAGACATCAGTGCAAAGAGAACATTCTAAGACAAAAACAGCAAGTAACATACCACGAAAGACCTATCAAAAAAGCAGTGGACTTCTCAACTCAAACTGTCAACTCAGAAGAGCCTGGAGTTAAGTCTTCAAAGCCCTAAAAGAAAACAATTGTCAATCAAGACTCTGATATCCAGCAAAACTGTCATTTAAAATTAATAATGAAATGAAGATCTTCCCTTACAACTAAAACCAGCATTATAAAAAATTCTCAAGGGGTTTCTGAATAGAGAAAAGAAAACAGTGGCAGGCTTAGAGTTAACAGAGAGAACATCTAAAATACAGAAAAACAGAAAGAAATCAACATTGAAAGTGTAGGAAAGGGCAGAATACAATACTCACAGGTCAATTGTAACTCTTAATGTCAATTGTAACTCTTAATGTCAACAGTCTCAATCAAAAGACATAAACTGGCAAACTGAGTTAAACATAATCCAATCATGTATTTCTTCCAAGAGACACATCTTAGCCTTAGAGATAAACATAAACTGAAGATGGAAGGATAAAGTTCCATATTCCACTCCACTGGGTGACAAAAACAAGCAAAGGTAACAACGCCTTTTGTTGACAAAGTGAACCTCAAGCCAAAATCAGTCAAAAGAGACAAAGAAGGTCACTTCATTGTTACAAAGGGAACAATCCAACAGGAGGAGCTAATAATAGTAAACATTTATATCCCAAACAATGGTGCACCAACTATACAAGCTAAAAGCTACTGGACTTAAAATACCAAGTCAACTATATTGTTGGACTTTAATATTCCTGTATCCCAGGAAAACAGACCAACTACACACACACACACACACACACACACACACACACACACACACACACAAAATAAAAAAAGACATAGCATATCTGAACAATAATATGGAAGAAATGGACCTGACAGACATCTACAGAGTTTTTAACCCAACAACAATGGGATACACATTCCTCCTGACTGCTCATGGAACATTCTCCAAAATAGACCAAGTGTTCTAGGTCATAAGACAAGCTTAAGCAAATACAAAAATATGGCAATAATCGCATGTACTCTGTCAGATCGCAGTGGAAGAATACTAAAAATCAACTACAATACAAAGAAAAGATAGTACGCAAACAAATGGAGACTGACTGGTACTCTGTTAAACAAACATTGGATCTTAGAAGAAATCAAAAAGTTCATAGGGTCAAATGACAATGGACATCACAACACAACATTTGGAACACAATAAAGTCAGTATTAAGACAGAAATTCATTTCTATAAATGCACATGTGAAAAGAACCAAGCAATCCCAAATAAATAATTTAATGATACAGCTCAGGACCCTAGAAAAATAAAAACAAACTAACCCTAAAACTAACAGAAGGCAAGAATTTATAAAGATCAGAGCAGAAATCAACAAAATTGAAATTTCAAAACATACAAAAAAACCCAATGAAACAAAAAGTTGATTCTTCAAAAAGATAAACAAGAACAATAAACTCCTAGCTAAACTCACAAAGAGAAGGAAAGAGAAAACCTACACCAATGCAACTAGAAATGAAGAAGGCAAAATTATAACAGCACTGAAACTCAAAAGATTATAAGAAGTTATTTTGGAAACTTTATTCCAATGAGCTTAAGAAACTAAGTTCCTGAATGTATATTAGTTTGGACTCTTTCAAAAGGCAGAATTTACAAAAAGTATAACAAAAAAAGATCTACTCGGAAGTGTTACAAATCCGAGGATAGAGATAGTCAAAGACAGCAACCTGTGCGAGAGCTGGAGTGTCTGTGGCTGCTCAGCCACCAAGGAGAATTCCGTCCGGAGCTGCAGGAAAGCCGGTGAGTCTGCTGTGAATCTCAGCTGTTTGAAGAACAACAAAGATCAGCAACTGAAGATCAGCGACAGGCAGACAGGCACAAGTCAAGACGGGAGCGAATCTGTGATGAAGATCTACAGCGTGTAGCAAGTTGGCGTCTGTAGACACCAGAGGAAGAAGCTGTAACAATCTTTTTTCTTTTTTCCTTTTTATCGTTCTTGTTCCAGCTGGGCTTCCCACTTCTGGGTTAGTGTTCTTCCCTCATTGGCTGGCCCACGCATTACTCACACTCTAATCCAGGCTGGTTCTCAATTCCCAATCTAGGCGTGGTTCCCAAACCCTAATCCAGGTGTGGTTCCTGATTGCCTCAAATTGACATAATTTCTCCAACTATCACATATACTAATCTCCAAAAGTGAAAGAAGAGGAAACAAACACCTAAACAATGCAATATTCAGCTATGAATTTGAGGAAGTAACAACTAAGGAGAACCAGGACCCAATGGATTCATAGAAGAATTCTACCAGAAGTTTGGGAAAGATTTAATACCAATACTTATCAAATTTTTTTAAGAAACCAAAAAGGAAGGAAAGTTACATAAATAATTCCTTGAAGCTAACATAACTTTAATAGCAAAACCAGACAAAGACCCAACAACAATAGCAAAAGAACACTACAGGCCAATCATCTCGATGAATATAGATGCAAAAATATTCGATAAAATTCTTGGCAACAGAATACAGCAAATTATAAAGAAAATTACACACTATGATCAAGTGGACTTCATCATAGAGATGCAGAAATAGTTCAACATAAACAAATCAATAAATGTAATATACCACATTAACAGATGCAAGGAAAAAATCATGATTATTTCAGCAGATGAAGAAAAAGCATTTGACAAAACTTAATGCTATTTATGATAAAGACGGAAAAAATAGAATAGAAAGACCTTGCCTCATCCTGATCCAAGCTATTTACAATAACACCTCTGCCAACATCATCCTAAATAACATTTACGCTAAAATCAGAAACAAGACAAAGACTTTCACTATCATCCCTACTATTGAACATAGTGCTTGAAATTTTGACAAAAAAATCAGCAAGAGGAAGAAAAAGGAATATAAATTGGAAGGGAAGAAGTTAAGGTACCTCTCTTTTCAGATGACATGATGTTCCACATCAAAGACCTCAAAAATTCCACCAGAAGACTCTTAGAACTAATAAATAAATTCAGTGAAGTTTCAGGTTATAAAATCAATACCCATAAATCAATAGCATTTCTATATACCAGTAATTAATCCAGTGAGAAGAAAATTAAGAAATCAAGCCTAAGCATCAAGGACAAAAGCTAGAGGAATCACAATTTCAGATCTGAAAATACACTACAAAGAAACAGTGATCAAATCTATGTTGTACTGGTACAAGAACAGACAGGAGGATCAATGGAACAGAATTGAAGATACAGAAACAAACCCAAGCACCCAACTTCTGACAAAGGGCCAAAACCATGCACTGAAGACAACATTTTTTTTTGAGACAGGGTCTTACTTTATAGTTCAAGTTGATCCTGGACTCACTATATCACCCTGGTTGGCCTTGAACTCATGACATTGTCCTGCCTCAGCCTCCTAAGTGCTGGGATTCCAGGGATGCACCACCATGCCCAATTTATATGAAACTGAAGAATCAAATTCAGGGCCTTTCATGTGCTAAGCAAGCAGTTTAACTACTGTGCTATTCCTCCAGCCCAAGAAAGCATCTTTGACAAATGGTACTAGGAAAACTGGATTATCACACGCAGCAGAAGGAAGTTAGACCTGTATCCGTCACTAGATACTAAAATCAGATTAAAATGGATCAAAAAAAACTGGATATCAAAACAGAAACACTGAACCTGCTGGAAGACAAAATAGGTAAAGCCCTGGAAGACATAGGGACAGAAAAGGATTTCCTGAGCAGACACCAACTGCACAAGAAATAACAGGAAGTGTAAACAAATGGGACTCGGGTACGCTGCAAAGCTTTGGCACAGCAACGGAAACAACCAGCAGGGTGAAGAGACAACACGCAGCATGGGAAGAAATTTTGCCAGCAATGCCTCAGACAGAGGATTAACATCTAGAACATATAAGGAGATCAAAAAATACAGTAGACTCTCCTAGAATAAGTGATCTCATTAAAGAGTGAGCAGATGAAATGAAAAGTAACCTCTCATACAAATGGCCAACAAGCAAATGAAAAGTGTTCAACATCACTGGCTGTCAGAGCAGTGCAACTTAAAAACAGCATTGAGATTTCATCTCACCCCAGTGAGAACGGCCTACCTTAAGACCTCAAAAAGCAATTGCTGATAAGCCTGGGGGTGGGGGGGGACAAAAAAGGAACACTTCCACACTGTTGGTGGACTGCAATGTCATTCAACCATTACAGAAGGTAGTCCAGAGATTCCCTAGAAAGCCAAGAATAGAAATCTCTTTTGATCCCACTACAGCTCTACTGAGCATGTTCCCCAAAGAAATAAAGTCAGCATATCATAAAGACATATGCATATCCATGTTTATAGCAGCACAGCTCATAATAGTTAAACAGGACTGCCCATCAACAGAGGAATAAATTTTTAAAAAGATGTGGTATTTATACACAATGGAATATTACACATGCATAAAGAAAGATACCAAGCACTTGAAAGAAAATGGGGCCACTTTGAGTCAATAATGCCCAGTGAAATGGATCAGACACACAAAAAAAACCTAAATATCAATTGGTGCTCTTTTTATGAAATGGACATAAATAAGTGTACTTAAAAGAAAACCTTAATGTGGGAGAGAGGGTAGGAAGAAGGGCAGTGGACAGCCAGGAAAGGGAAGAGTTGCTAAGGGTGGGAGAGGGGGAAGGAGGAGGGAGAAGGCAAGACAGAGGGGAAGAAGTCAAAGCGATGGAGGTCCCTGCTTCCACAACCAGATGTCAGTGTGCATAGTTCATGAATATATAAATGAAATAGAGACCCTCCCCCCCCCCACTGCCACCTCTTAATACTATTCTATTGACTATTGAGTTTAAATGCTTGACTACATTTAAACCACAGCCACGCTAAAACCAGGCCCAACTTTATCCTGGGTGAATGTAAGCTCATTACATCATCAAGTGCAGGCTCTGCATTAGTCCAAGTCCCACCACTAAAATGTGAAAAAACTACGAGGAGAAAAACCTGCGAGAGAAACTGAGGAGGACACCGGCAGCTGCTGAGAACAGTCAGACAGAGGATGGGAAGAGCGGAAGGGAAACTCCTAGAAGTGTTTGAAATTGCAGTTTGAGAAAGAGTTCAGCAAGATCAACAGGGGATTCCTAAGCCAACATTGCTTGTCAGTAGAGTCCTTTGTCTTCCAGGAACAGGCCTGCTTTATACCCTGCTGTCCTCAGCCCCTGCCGGCCACAGCGTCCTCGGGAAGCCAGGCCCCGGTGGCACAAGACTGGACCGCCAAGGCCAGCATCCGCACCCCAGCCACGGCGCTACTGCAGTCCAGAATCTGAGAAATGCACATTGCACATTCTTGGTCACCTCAAAAAATGTAAAGAATATGTATCCCAAAGTATGTGATTCTTTGAAATAGGGTTCTGAGGAGACACAGATGTTTTAGAAGCAGAGTGTGACACAGTCCAGGACCACCATTAGGACAGAAAACAAAAAGGGCCTGTAACATGTCACTCACTGTAAGTATGGCTGGTGGTTTCTCTGAGGCAGTCAGGGACTTGAAAGTGCTTTTTACTAAAAACTGCAGCTCTTCACTTGCCCAGTAGATAAACAAAGCATAAAAAGGCTGGACCTCCATCGTGTACGACCGTGGGTCATATTCCTTCACAGGTCTAGAGGTGTTTTGGTCACTTTGAAGATGTCTACCTAAAAGTTGCCAAACCAAGTCTATTAGTTCTAAATTTACTTGCCTACCACTTCCCATTTCAAGACTAAGGACACCAAGGCAAAATAACCAAAATAATTTTCATGATTTGCTGGAACATTCAATTACCAGTTTTCACAACAACCAGTTCCAGAATGCTCCCTTCTCTTAAAGCAACACTTAGACGTCCCTAGCCATTGTGGTAATTTGTAATCACACGGGTCCCAGGTAGAGCAGAGCCTGAGAGTCCACCACATTCGGAGCTCGCCATCTCTAGCAAGTCAGTCATGTCCTGGGAACCAAAGTGCCCTTCAAGCCATAAGGATTCCTCCAGGGCTACAAAATCAGGACTAAGTGAATGAGCACCAGACTTCTGCCCACTCCAGCACCTCCTGAAACTTGACCCAGTTTTTTATTGGTTGGCCAAGCTAAACCTTGTCTTAAGCACTGCATTCCCCTCCCACTGCTCACGTTGAAGTCCTTCCTCTTAGTCTCTGCTTTCCTGTGTAAGGGGCCAGCTTGATCTCGGTCAGCTCTCAAGCTAGAACTCCTTGCTATTTTCTCTTTTCAATTAAAGCTTTTTCTCTGTAAATATGTGCATTGGTTTTGATTTCCACTATAACTGAAGCAAGGACCCAGGCTAGCCAGACCCTAGAGATTACCATTTGAAACGCTTATGTTGCAAATAATAAGATGGCACTTCAAATAGTCCACCCAAAAGAAAATAGTCTGGTGTTTATCTCTCAGTAGACTCTTTTTATTCTAGCATCATTGAGCTTAGAGCCTGAGACACACCGGCAGTGGCAAAATCTGTAGGGCAGAGAGTTTTAGAGTAAAGAACAAGCCTCAGTGTTGAGATCACTATTTACACCTGAGCCAAAATCCATCAGTGAAAAGACTTTGAGGCCTAAGTCAAAAGAAAACCTCATTCTTTGTTTCTTAGAGGCATATAAAATAGGAAACCAAAGGTGGACTTTAGAGCTCTATAGTCTGAGCCTATGGATTTACCAGATAAAGTCACTAAAGTGAAGGAAATAATGAAGTCACATTTATTAAGTAACTGCTATGCGAAGAACATCATTTCATTAGTGTAGCAAAAGGTGAGGTCTAGCAGCTAACTTGAGAGAAAAAACAGCCAAGAAATAACAGTTACACAGAGATAGCAGGAATAGAATAAGGGAGAGATTACCACCTGGTCAAACAAGAAAGCGCAGAATACGGAATTTTAAAGAAAGACAAGGGTGTTTCCAGCCTGAAGGAGTTAAAGGAAGAAAAGGCCTTTCACGAGAAGGGCCAGTAAGGACAGGTGAGCTCGGAAGCTGGAGACAGCGGAAGAGCCAGGGGGCAGAACTGAACGTGCACAGACTGAGGCGCTGTCGGATGTGAAGCGACCCAGTGAGCGAGTGAGAAGCCCACTCTGTGCCTCGTTAGGAAAGGCAGAGAAGGGCATGAGAAGGACCAGAAAAGGCCAGCGCTGGCGAGGCCAGTAGAGGACGGCCCCCAGAAGCCGCACAGCCAGCGTCACTGAACGCTGCCAAGAGACCACCAGGTCTGAGGGAGAATTTGCAGCAATCCGGACCCTGCCCAGACCCGGATGAGGGCAGCAAAGGCAAGAAGTGGCACTGGGAGTGACTGGGGGGAGGGGAGGAGGCGGTGGACACGACCAACGTGGAGCTCTGCTGGATTGATTCTGTCGCTGTCCTCAGGTACTCCAATAATTGAGTCTTGTCCGCTGGTCTCTACACTTGTGCTCGTTCCGACACTCAAGTTTGCCTAATCTGGTCTCCAGGTTACTGTACACTGTAGAATTTAACAGCATTAAGGATTAAACAGGAGTTTGTGAGTAAGCCTCTGCACAAGTGTCGTAGTAACTGCCGGAAGGCTGCTACCGAGAGCTAAGCTACTCAGAACGGGTTTTCTCTGTCTCTATTCACCAAGGCCTTCCTTAGGTCTTTTCTGATACTATGCCTCAGAGGAGAAAAGGGATTGTAGTTACAAGCCCTGCATATGGAAAACAGTTTTTAATTTCTTACTAAATTAAAGTATAAATGTGATTTCATCTTGGAACGCTCTCACACTTGTTCTGTCTCTTTCTCCCCACTCCCACCTCTATCTCACTCTCTTGCACACATATACACACATCAGATGTTATAGGAAGTCATATGAGTCTTTCTAGCTCTGGAAATATCATTACGAGTAGTAATATTACAGTTTTCAAAATTTTTGTGTGTGGGCTCTGTAGCAAATCGTAACTGTAAAGTTGTTAAGCAGTAACCATTATATTACAAATAAAACTCACAGTCTCTATCTAAAATGCTACAGTTTATTATTATTGTTGTTGGTATAAGGAAAGAAAAAAGCAGCCCTATAGGTATAACCCTTCACAAAAGAAAAATGCCACGCTGCCAACGCATTATTTCAGGTTGTTATTATGTTAGATGATAGCTTCTAGGTGTAAGGCACATACCTATAATGATCACATTAAGGCAGAGCCTCATTAATAATAGATGAGATCTGATTATATTCATTCCTGATGTTACTTTAATAACCTGTGGCATTTTTGCAACAAAAAATAGTAATTTAAATTTCTCTTTTTTGCTTTTATGAAAAAATTCTGAGCACCTCTTAGTACTAGCTGAAGAAAATAAGCTGCTTTTGAATCAAAGAGCAGAGTCTCTGACTCAATTTCTTTCTGGTGCCTTTTAACACAAAGAATTGACATTTCAAAGAAATAGTAATAATTTTAGACTGAATGTCTGGCCCTTTATAGATTCTGATAGAAGAGACGTGATAGTTTTTCATTGCTATATAGAGTGATTCCGTTTTTTTTAATAGGCTACATCAGCATCTCTGTTCACACTAGACCCAAACACCTTGTATTTCCCTGGCAGTGTGGGTGGCCCAGGACAGTTACGCCCGAAAGAGCTGACTGGGTATCCCCATCCACAAAATGTGCCTTGCTGTTTCTCATTACCAGGAAGGTGCTTGCTGCTGCTTTTCCTTGCCCAGCTTTTGTTTAATGTTTCCCCACTTCTATAAGCACTATGCAGAGGGCTGAATAATGCCACACCTCCAAAAAACCCACAAATTATCTTAAAATATGGACTTTTGCAGATGTTTTCTAAGTATCCTGATATGTAGAGTTTACAAAAAATATCTGGCCATGTCTGGCATTACAAAAGTCCTTATAAAGAAAGCCAAAATGGAGCAATCTGCTTTGAAGATAAAGAAGAAGCCACAAGCCAAGGAATATGGGTAGCCACTGGAAGCTGGGAAAGGCAGATCACCAGTCTCTCTTCAAGGCTTTCAGAAATATCCATACTTTGATCTTAGCCCTATAAGGTTCATTTCAGACTTCTGTCTTTTAGAAGTACAAGAGGATAAGTTTGTTTTAAGGCACTAAGCCATTTGTGGTGATTTGTTATGCTAATATATATATATATCCTGCATCTTCTTTTTCTTTCGAAAAATCGATCATGCCAAGAGACGTAAGATACAACCTAAAGAATAGGAGGATGTCTTTACCAGCTGTTCATCTGACAGAGGAGTCATAGCCAGAATATATTTAAATTTTCTTTTAAAAATTTAACACAAGGGCTGGAGGAATGGCTCAGCGGTTAAAGCGCTTGAGCAAGCACTAAGCCAAGCGCTAAGTACCCGAGTTTGACTCCGCAGCATCACATAAGCTGGGCGTGGTGGTGCATGTCTGTAATCCCAACACTCGGGAGTCTGAGACAGGAGGATTGCTGTGAGTCCAAGGCCAGCCTGGGCTCTAAAGTGAATTCAGGACCAGCCTGGACCACAGAGCAAGGCCCTGTCTCAAAAAAAAAAAAAAAAATTAACACAAAATATAAGTAATCAAGTTTAAAAATGGGCAAATGACCCAAATAGATATTTCTCAACAGAAATACAAATACCCAGTAAATATGTGAATAAATGCTCAACATCTTTAGTCATTAGGAAAATGAAAACCAAAACTACATGGAGATTCCATCTTACCCCAGTTAGAAAGGTGAGTAACAACAACAACAACAAAAAGGGCATAGAGAAAAGGAATCTTACATACTGTTGGTGGGGACATAATTGAGCACAGTGACCATGGAAGATCCTCAAAAAGAAAGAAAGAAACAGCCACAGGATCCACCTATACCACTCCTAGGTATATATTTAGAGTAAAGGAAATCACCACAAAAAGAGTTGTCTGCATCCCCAATGTTTATTGCAGACCTATTTGCCATAGTCAAGACGTAGAATTATCACTCGGCATCCATCAACAGCTGGACAGATAAATAAGATATGATACATATATGTATGTGAGTATCATTCAGCAATAACAAATAATTCAGGTAAATGGATGGAACTGGATGATACAATGTTGAGTGAAATAAGTCTGACACAGAAAAATAACTATCTCTATTTTCAATACACTAAATTTTTTAAAAAACGACCTGAAAGTAGAAAAGAGATGATAAGGGACTAGAAAGAGGACTGAGGAAGAGAAGAGAGAGGGTGAGAAGAGAGGAAGTTTTAAAGGGTGGACAAGATCAATACACTACATGTGCATGTATGAAAATATCCCAGTCAACTCCATCAATCTACACAAATAATTCATGTTATTTTTTTAAAAGGGAAAAAATATTGATTTCATGGAACAGAGGAAAAGAAAAAGAAACTTCAATGGACACACTTTTGATCTGTGTGATCTTGAGCAAAGAAACTATAATCACAATGAAAATCATAACTTTTCTACTGAAGATAGCATTTGCATACTATACAAAGCTAAAAATTACAGAACTGAAAAGAAACAAAAGTAAGACATTATTATTGGCATTCTACTGCTCTTCCTTCCAATCTTTTCTTGAATATTTACTGCCAGGAAACTGAAACTGTGTGTGGAAGAGAGGTAGGTATTGCATATTTTTGTTGACAAGAAATTTAAGGATCCAAGAAGTTGATGTGACTCAATCAGACTACTCAAGAAGAGGGAGCCCGGCTTCCAGCCTGGGTCTCTGTCAACAAAACTATTAACTACAAAGCACTGTGAAGTTAGTGGGTGGGAATAAAACTGGTAGAAGTAAAAGCCATCAGTTTTGCTAGAGGCTTTGAGATTCTGCTCACCCTGAAGGTAACCCAGGGGAGCAGTAGCTTCAGAATGAAGGTTAATGAGAAAGAGCTGTCTCTCTTTCTCCTAAGGTGACTCCACTACTGGCAGGTCAGTGAGGCCACAAGGACCTTAGGTGGGTGTAATTGAGATGTATAAATTGAAATGCTCCTTTACATCAGTAGCCAAAGTACTGTATGGCTAGAGCCAACGAGGGGTTGGATTTTCTTCCTTTTCTTTGTCCTTTATCACCTTCCTTGAATTTTCTAGATAAAGACTCTCACAATGTGCATCAATTATGTTACGAACACTACATCGTTCACTTTTGTTCCACTTAAATGTGCTATTTTTGTCTTTTCAAACAGGAAAGAAGAAAGGATAATAGGACAGAAGGAAGGGATATATGAAGTTTATTAAGCTCCATGCAATGGCAAATGGTGATTAAAACACTCTCACAATTTTGCATATTGGTTTCTTCCATAAGCTTCTTTTTTGTTATTATTCATTAAATATTTCTATTTGTGCCAAGCAATTGGAAATCTCTTGCATTTAACAGTTTAATGTCTGTGTGGTCAGAGATGTAGAAAAATTACATATTAAGTATTATGCCCAGTATGAAACCATCCTGGCCTGAATCCCTCATCTAACTCTCTGCCTAAGCCAGAGTACAGAACTTCTAATGCAGTGTAGCTTCCTCTTTGTAAGGTGCAAAATACAGCCTTCGTTAATGGCCAATTTGAAAGATGTTTCACATAGAGAAAGAGGATCCACTCGTAGTGAGATACTTTGGAAGCTGGTGTCCTCTACATGGGTTCCGGCTGGGGCATTCATCCTGAAGGCAATTTGGAGAGAAAGACAAAAGGCAATAAAGCTAAATCATTCAAGAGACATCAGAGGGCTCTTCTCTGGGCCTGAGTGGTAGAGTTGGGCGGTAGCCAAGGCTGTTCTATCCACTCTAAGTACAGTTCTCCTTCCTTCAAGGTCATTCTCTTCCACAGAGCAGGGAAGGAAATGGAGTTGGAATTAAGATGAGATCCCTGAGCCTTTGTACACAGAGTCTATAGCCACGGCGCTTCTTACAGCTCTCCCTCTGTTCCACATTCCTCTTCCTCATATTCCCAAGGTCAGGCTGTGGCTACTGCAGTGTAATCTGATTACATGGTCACAGTGCATGAGAGGATTTGCTCATGCTTGAGTTAGGATGCACATAACCAGAAAAATGGATATAAAGACTGAAATAATTATGTCTCTGAGCGTGGGATGACTCTGAAAAGCACATATTATATACAGTCTTCTGTACTGTCCTAATTTTTTTCAATGGATAGCTATCATTTCCATAAACACATCACAAAACATATGAAGCCTGAAGCCTCATTTTCTGGGTGACATGAATCCCTTTTGCTCTATTCAAAATTAGGAAATTCAGATTAACTGATTGATCACTCACACCAGGATTTATCAAGCACCTACTCAGCTCTCTGTTAGCACTAGGACTACAAAGATAAGTAGGACATTTGCCCATACTTCAAAGGCTCTTTAGGTCAAAATATAAACAGATGATATTAATTTCTTCTAATAAGTTATTTTGCATTTTATTTTATCCTAAATACTAACTATTTTTCATACTTTACCTCATTTGCTCATCTGTGAAGTACAGTGGCTTTGAAGATTCACCCTTGAAGCACTCAGCACAAATCAACGAATATTTATTTGACTATACAAAGTGTCAGAGTCAAGAACTAAACTAAAATACTAAAGGTATAAAGGAGGAAAATTCTACATCAGAAAGATATGGCAGGACCACTCAAGCTTCATTTGAAAGCTAATGAAATTTTGGAAAGGGCCAAATAAGAAAAGGCATTTTAGGCAGTAGTATCAGGACATATACTCCATTCTTTGAAAGTGACTTTTCTAGCAATTCTGGAGGGAAGCCACTCCTTACATGATATAGTCCCAGGATCCTCTTAAAACAGTGCTATACAATTTCTAGGGTTAAAACTTTCGCAGACAAATGTCTAGAATTATTTAATAACTTTCATAATCACAGGAAAGAGAAATAATTGCATCCCGTGTATTGGAGATTGCTCTTTTGTTGAACTCTAACTCTGCACAAAGTATATAATTTTCACAAAATTTACCAGAATTCACATGAGTCATTAGAATTTGGGTGTTTTGAATGGCCACCAAAGACCCATGTGTTAAAGACTTGGTCCCAAATTGATAGAATAGGGAAGTAGCAGAACTTTTGAGAAGTGGAGCCTAGCGACTAGTCCATAGGCCAATGGGGACACGCTCTCTAATAGGACTAAGGGATCCCAGGCACTTCCTCTTCCTCTCTTTGCTCTTGGGGTTATGATATGAGTGAGTGTTGTTCCATGACACACTCCCGCCATAGGCCCAAAGCAACAGGATCAGCTGATCACAAACTGGAACTTTTGAAACTATAAGCCAACATACATCTTCTCACTGTATATAGAAGTTGATTATCTCAGGTATTTTCTAATAGTAACAGAAAGCTGGCTAGGTTTCCAGGTAAATAGAAACACCACATAAACTTTTTGAAGTAGCGAAGCAGCAATATTATTTTTGCCTTCAAGAAAAAGACGGCTCATTATCTCCTTTGATTTTTCTTGCACTATACTACCCATCAGATAATCTCCTAGAGCACAAAACCAACATGTTTGTTACCGACGTGCAAGCTCCAGCTATCTCAGGAATATTCTGGAAGATGAAAATAAGAGAAGAAAATCATTTTCTTTTGGGTAAAGTTGCCCTTACTTTGCTCCAGGAACATTAGTCATAGGGCAAATGGTGTGACTGGTTCTCACCCTGGCCTGAGGAGCATTCAAGGTCAGTGAGGACAGGCAGTTCACATTCACGTTAGGAATCAACAATCCAAAGAGATACTCAGAAGAGAAATTCCTTGTCAGGAAAAGGAGGTGAACAATGCATATCATCATTCTTTAATTAAGAATTAAGTCCACATAACTTTCCCTTCCAATATACATAATCTTGAAGTTTTCTGATCTTTCCATTAAAAATTCTAGTTATTCTACAATAATCTCCAAACATCACCACTTTGCTGCTTGTCCCAAAATTAAGAAAACACTGCTGTTTAATTTAGAAACTAACTCACTTACCTTTGTATTTTTCTCATGATGAAAGTTCACAAATATGGAAGATCACAAGAAAATTGATAAAACCAACAATATTCATAGAAGTGACCAAGCCCAGATGAAGCTCTGATATTTAATATACAGTAATCTATTGACAAGAACATAGGAGAAAGAAAACATAGCACATACCGGAAGACCTCAGCCCCAAGAGAAGTTCTCAGAGATGCCAGATGTATAAATGAGGCCTGCCATCTTGGATTGTGTTAATGCTCTCCTGTTTTAAGTATGAGGTTGACTTTGAAAGTAGAAGGTAAGTTGTAATTCAATTAGGGAGTTTTTCTTATGTGACCAATTAGACACCATATCACTGTTCAACTCTAGAGATAGTTTTCTACAGAGAGCAGGCAGTCTCTAACATTAAAAAAAAAGTACCTTTCATTTATGAACTTCTGCATGCCAAGGATCCTCTGGACCACATGAATATATTCCATTTCTTTTCAACTCAGTCAATCAAGGATGGCCCAGAGAAGAACCTATAAATTCATTTATAATTTATTAAAGATTTTCAGATCACTGTTTTCATTCAAGTTCACAAAAACAGCACACCTTGTTTAAAAAAATGATCTCATCACTTAACATGACAAAATATAATTCAGGGCCATAGCAGGTTTAGAGTTATTGCATTTAAATGTTTACAGAGTACAACCCCACATTATGTCTTGGTGTTGACAGGAGAAATAGTCCTGCAGTGAGCCACAACTGATGCACGGTGTCCATGGAGAGCACTCAAGGGAGAGAGTTGAACACAACTTCATCTACAACTTTCCCTGCACCCAAGAAGCCCACTTCTATGGTAAAATTAAAAACAATGAACACTCAGGTTTTCTTTATAACTGCAATCTTTTGTTAGCATTGGTGCTTATTGCACCTTGAATTCTTTCAGAAAGAAATGCTTCATAAGCACATCATGTAGGAACCACCTTAGTACAAATGTGTTGTTTCTATTCTGTGCATACTTTTACCCAAGGCCAGCAGAGGAAAGAGAAAAGCTGTATAGGTTTCATTAAGGGTCAGGGAAATACTGAGAACACACATGGGTCAGTCAGAAGAGTGGCTACAAAGGTGCTTGAAGGTGCCCTTCCAAAACTCACATGTTAGGAACTCAGTCACCACTGCAAACAGTACTGAGATTTGGGATAGAGTGGATCAGTTCTGATAGAAATATAGAATCAGCCTACTTCCTTCTCACTCTCGCCTTTCCTCACCCTTTCATCTTCCACAACAAGAGGACACAGTGAGAAGGCCTTTGCCAGGTACTGACAAATTGATATCAGACATCATAGCATCTCAACCTGTGAGAAATAAATTCTTTTCTTTTTAAGATCACCTAGTCTAAAGTCTTCCATTGTATAATAGCAGACAGACTAAGACAATGGCTAGAGCTCACAAAGAACTTGGCATGTTCCAACAATTCTCCAGGCCAGGAACATTGGAGAAAGAAAATATAACATATACTGGGAAACCTCAGCCCCAAGAGAAGTTCTTAGAGATGATAGAACTAGAGGGGGACTTCTGGCCCTAAATCAGCACCTTATGTACTGTATGAGGCACTTTCACTCTCAGGATAAGCAAATGATTCAAATTTTAATGGGTGGAGATTCTACCTTTGGTAGCCAGAGAATGTGATAGGTCCTTAGGAGGAGACTAGGATTATGAGGGCAATTTTCAGAGCCAGGTGGCCAAAAATTTGACTAGATCTGGCTGCTGCCTTAGCACAACCCCGAGATTTAGAAGAATTCCAAGTGGATATAAATCAGAAAGGGAAGTAAAAAAAAAAAATACAAGTTCCAGGAGATTTCACAATACACCAGTACGCTCCATAAAGTCCCCCCTTAAGACACTTCTGCAAAATGATACTCACCACATTGACAGTGAACTGTGGCGTGTGGTGGGATGAACTCAGAAACTGAATTTTGTCAGCAGCTCAAGAACAAATCCATATCTCACATTAAACAAGCTAGAGAAACTAATGTGTAAAATGAGAATTCAGTACATTTTTCACAATCAAAAATAGTATCAAAAAGGTGAGGGCATATAAGTCCATTTAACCATTGTTTTGTGACCTTCAGTACAGACCTTAATGAATGACTAATAAAAAATGTAATTAAAAACAAGTAATAGAAAACCCAAACCAAATTCAGTTAAACAATAAAAAAGAATTTATTGACTCATAGAACTCAAAAGATCTCTGATAGGCAGTGCTTCAGGCAAAACTTGATCTGGCATTTTAAGAATTAAATTTTAATCTATATATTGGCTCTATTTTCCACTCCATTGGAACCCTCCTAACATTTTAGCAGCAATAAGATGATATGTATTTTCAAATCTAATTCAGTAAAAGAAGGAAGAATTTTTTCTGCCAGCCATCAAATAAAAGCCCTAATCTCACTTCATTTTTACTGAGTCAACTTAGATAAGTACCCACCCAGGAATAAATCACTATCACTATTGGACTGCTGTAGAACTGAATCACTGTCCATCTGTGTATCAACCATGTGACAAGAAGTATGAGTTTAGGAAAATAGATTTATGGCTGATTTCTAGGGTTAAAAGTTGACAACTACAATAAAATATTGTATAGCATACACAACATGCGACAGAACTCGGAATCAACTGACTATATATATTTTAGGAAGCCACACTCACGATCAGAAGGTTGCTTTGTGTCAGGCAATTGTGATAACCACTACACTATGGAAACAGCTCGAAGATTGCTTTGTGAACACAAAACCATAATAAAGAAATCCAGACACACAAATTCTCAATGGCACCATAATAAATGGCAGAATATACCCAACTCTTAGCATGGGTTTCCTTGATAACAGTACCTTAAATCCACTAGCTAATTTTTGATTTTTAATATACCTTTAAAACATTAGAAATAAATATACAAATATTGCATGATTCCACTTACATGACACTAGAATAGTTAAATTCAGAGAGATAGAAAGTGAAATGGTGAATTTCCAGGGCCTAGAGCAGGGAGAAAAGAGAATAATTATTTAGTGAGCATAGTCTTTCATTTTTCAAAGATGAAAAAGTTGGGATATGGATATTGCTGATGACTGAACAGCAATACAAATATACTTAGTGCTGCTGACCTATCCACTTAACAATGATAAAGATGGCAAATTTTATGTTACTTTGTATCTTGCCACAGTTTTTAAATGAACAAATGAATAAGTTATGAACTTACCTCATAGGCCTTGAAGTCAAATGTTGGTATCTCTCCTTTAGAGCATTTTAAAGATATACTATAAAAAAGCAGTAATTCTTCAGTTGTAAAACAGAGTCAAACACAGCAATGATACACAAAGAAAACAAATCTCACAAAATAAGAAGCAAGCGGTCCCTACATCTCGCTATCCCCTGATCTAAACTGGGGGTGTTTAGAGCGGCACCACTGAAGATCACCTAACTTCCACCTCACGTAATTATAGTTAGAAGATGATAGTTATCACCTGATCCAGTTGCTTTGAAACTGAGGCACATTTTTGTCACCGTGAAAAAAAAAAATCTCTCCATGCCAGTCTTCTGTGAAGTGTTCAGGTCAGCATTGGCCCACCAGAAGAAGTTCCAGCTCTCTCTTCAGGGCAAACTCATTACTGGCCTACCCCAGTGAAAGTTGCCAGAGGCATCCAGGAGCCAAGCCGGCCTGTCTCTCCTCACACCCTCATGTGCAAGTGCTTGGCGGATGCTTCACTGTAGTTCCCAAGTACTGACCGAAAACATTAATCCTATTTCCAAAAAAAACTAATAAAACAGAAGAAAGCACATCGTTGGTAGCTGATGTTGCTCTCCCAGAGTGTGGAGAAAGAGCTGGTGGCATTAGAGCAAGCAGAGGATGAAGGAAATGTGCCAAGTGTGAATGTCTGATAAGGTGTGTAAGCCTCACAAAACTGCAGCTGGGATTCAGTTATCTCAGCATGAAAAACAGTGCACCATAGAGCTCTTTATTACACGTGCTACGATTTCTTTACACCATGTGATTCCCGTACATCTGATAAATGAACTCTAAAACATCGGGTAGATACTCAGCTACTGTGACTCAACAACTCTAGACATGCCTTCCAAAAATATTTCTAACATTTATAATGAAAGACTAAGTATTTCATCTACTTCTTCATGATCCATGCAGACTGAAATGCCATCATCTGCCCTTGGATTACTATTTCTTAATAATGGAAGCAAGTCCTCCAGAGGAATGCAAGATACAACCTAGGGATAAATTCCTGTCTTAAGCTTTGTAGTGAGTGTGTGTTAAACACACCTACTCTTACTGGGCTTATATGTCATTACCAGTAGCACAGTAATCTCGATGTTCTGAGACTTTTATAAATGTATAATGTGGTAAACCATACACATCAGCCTCTCTAACCCGTACGACACTGTGACAGAACCAGCACTATTCTTGGTTCATAGATGCGTAAATTGGAGCTCAGATACTTAGCCACTTGCCTAGGATCACACAGTGAAGGAATGGCAGTGTGATTCAAACTAAGATCTGTGTGTCCACAAGGAGGTCCAATGAGTACATGACAAATGAAAGCTTCAACAGAGTTAGCTGTGCTAATGAAGTCTTAAAATGGGTTTTCCGCACCTTTAATACCTCCTTCAAAAGGCGTCTAGGAAAAGTTGGATGCCAAGGGTAAAACAACAAGAGTTCTGAACATAACTAAGTGTTGGTGAGGATAAAGAACAGGAACTCTCACATGTTGCCCGTGGGAATGGAAAATCTTACAAAGATTTTGGAAAACTGCTTTCTAGTTGATCAAAAGTTAAACACCCACCTACCATTTTAACCCTAGCTTTTTACTCAAGAGAAATGAAAACACATATCCAACAAAAGAAATCACTGTGTCTGAATATGTATAGCAGCTTTATTGGTAATAGTACGAAACCAGAAATAACAAAAATATCTACCCGCAACTACTAATGAGTGGATAAGCATACATGGTACAGACATACCATGGAACATTATTCATCCATAAAAAGGAATGAGATATGATACAAATTACAACATGGCTAAATCTAAAGATAATTATGCTGAAGAAAAAAGACAAAAGAATAGTTTTGCACGACCCCATACATATAAAATTAGAGAGTAAAAAACTTAAGTACAATAACAGAGACAGATCAGTTGATACCTAGAGACAAGAGGAAGGACACATGAAATGAGAGAAGGAAGACCAAGGGGCAGAAGGGGACGTTCAGAGGTGACGGACAGCTTCCTTGTGGTAATGGCTTCCTGGTATGTATGCACATACACCAAAACACACCTAATTGTACATGTTAAACATGAATGCTTTAAGTCAGCAACCTTTAATACAGCCTTAGGATGTTATTTCCTTCACCCTAGGATTGCACCTGGTACAGAGCAGACTCGAGCAGTCATGTATGGACGACACAGCCCTGCCTTCCTGACAACAGCAAATCTGATGGCAGGGAACTACAGACGAGCAACTACAGATGTCACATTTTAGAGAAGAGGTCTGTAACGAGACCTCTGGAAGTCCCTGGCTTGACCCCTCCAACAATTGGTTGCTCTAATTTTAGATTTCAAGATCTGAGTGCCTAACCAATAAATTCTTGCCAGAGTTGCTTTGTGTTGTCGGCATGCAACCCTGGGTAAAATAAAAAATTAATAAAAGTAATATTTAATTCATTTTGTCTTCCTTTGGTCACATTCCCTTTAAACCCTCTAGTTTGCCCCTTCGGAATTGGAATATTTACCCTGTGCCATTGTATATTGGGAGTGTCTCTTTTTTCAGGGGTTTGCCCAGAGTTTCGGAAGACACGTTGGACTTGTACTTTTCAGCAGTATTAAAACAGTTACACTTTGGCTGCTCTTACAGAGGGACTAGTGGCATCCTGTATGATAAGATGGGCAGAAGTGGCTTGGCGCCAGAGGAGGAACATTATAGTTTAGGTCTAAAGGGCTCCCTTAAACCTTAGGTTCAGAGCTGGGGCTATTGGGAAGAGCTCTACTCATTGGTTGGTTAGTCTAGTAATGAGCTCACAGCTGACTGTGCTTTTCAGAGGTGGGCCTTGTCAGAAGAGGTGGGCCACTAGAGGCTTGACCCGGAAGGGTATATCCTTGTCCCCAGTCCCCCTTTCTCTTTCTGATTCTCAGCCACCGTGATGTGAGCAGCCCTCCTCAGCCAGGGGCTGCCGCCACACAGTCTCTGTGTCGGATGGAGCCAGCAAAGCGCTGGCTGAATCCACTGACACTGCGGATTCCTCTCCTCTGCTTTAGTTACAGCGCTCAGGTGTTTTGTCTCAGCAGTGGGAAATCTGACTAAGATACCTGACTAACATTTTGGCTCCACTGTGAATTTCTTGTTCACAAATATAGAATGTATGTAGTGCACCTCCTGGCACACAGCATGCATTCAGGGAATACTTTCACACAAATGAGTAAACCTTAAAATTGCACTTGAAAAACAACACTTCCTAATTTTAAGAAGTATAAGAAGCACTGCTTTAAATTAATCTGTCTATAAGCCAAAAAGATATCCTTACAGATGTTTATTTGGACTTCCTTTAAAATAAATTTCTTATGCATGCTTAATAAAACAGACTTACATTCTGAGTTGGGAACTCACAGTAGTCACCATGGCCCTATCACAAAGGTTCTCAGAGTCTCTTTGTCTGTAGGGACACACAGGTGGGTACTCCATTGACATGTGTGGGTGATGCCAACATCTGCGACCAGACTGAGCAGTAGCTAAATTTCCAGGCACCATAATTACAGTAGTTCCTTAATGCCTGAATGTCTGAGTAGAGCAAAACAGTCCCAGTAAAATGAATGCTCGGGATCCAACATCCTTTGTGACCTTTGCAGGACCTTCTTGAAAAGGGCACGCTCAAAAGAAAGCTTTACAGTTGCGCACCCTCGAACGTGTGAAGGGCTGGCCAGTTCCTCAGATGCCTTCAAGCCATCTTTTCTACTGTCCTGATAGAAAGTGTGTGACTTTATTTAGTTCATTATTTTTGTGGTACTGGAAGTTGAGTTCAGGGCTTTCACCAATCCATTCTTGATTTTTGATATTGAACCTCTCACTAAGTTCTAAATTGCCTGGGCTAGGCTCAAACTTGCCATCTTCCTGTCTCAGTTTCTCCAGATGTCTGGTATTGCAACCATGTGCCTGTTTCTTTTAGTGACTTCTTTTTGTACTGATCCTTTTAACAACCACTTTTCTTTACCCCACTTTACAGGCAATTCCCTTCTGATCAAGCTTCACTCTTCCTTGTGGTCCTGAATCTCATTCTAGATCTGGCTAGAAGCAGCCAGCAGTGTTACAGCTTGAACACGGAACTTTGAAATTTCCTCTAGCAGATCAATTAGCCAACTGCCCTCAATCTCAGTTTCCTACAAAGTCCAGGACACTGGGAATTTTTTTTTTTTTACCAAGGTGTAACACATACATCTTCTAATTCAATTTACAATGGAATCTTTCTTTCCAAATAAAACCTTTGGAGCCTGGCCTTTTCTGCCTGAGTTCCTGTCAGCATTCTAAACTTCTGAGCTACAAGCAGAATCTTCCATCAAGTTCAGCTTTCAGCATCCTAGGTTTTGTATAGCTGACATCCCTAAACTTTTCCAAACTCTTCCCACAAAATAGTTCCCAAGGCTTTTGAACTACATGGCCAGGCACAACCATAACAACATCTCACTCCTGGCATTACAATCCATTGTAGTTTTCCTGTCATTGGGACAACATACTTGACACCAGTGACGTAAGTATGCTCACAGTTTCAGGGAGTTAAGCTACATTCATTTAAAGCAGTGCTTTTTACATTCTTAAAATTAGGGAGCACTCTTTTTTTAAATGCAATCAAATTCATCCAAAATTTTTTCCTGAGTGCTTACTCTGTACCAGGAAGTGTATTCTTACTTACAATTTATAAAATAAATTCCATATATACGCACAAAATATAGCTGTGGAGAAAAAAATTATAAACACAAAATGTTATGAAATAAGACACTAGATGAGGAGGAAATTCACTTAGGTAAGAACACAAGAAGAATTCTCTGAGGTTTTACATTTAAGCTGAAATCTTTAGAATCAGAAGCGGCAGCCATGCAAAGAATGAAAAAAAATGACTGTCTGATGCAAACAAACGTTCTTGAGACTAGTAAATAAAAATGTGATCCACTAGCAAAATGGGCAAAGGAAATGAATAGTCAGTTCTCAGATGAAGAAGTCCAAATGGTCAATAAACACATGAAAAGATGTCAACATCCTTCGCCATAAGAGAAATGCAAATCAAAACATCACTAAGATACCATCTCACTCCAGAGAGATTGGAGTATATCAAGAACACAAACAGCAATCAGTGCTGGCCAGGCTGTGGGGAAAAGGGAACCCTCCTGCACTGCTGGTGGTGTACAGCCACTATGGAAAGCAGTGTGAAAATTTTTCAAAAGATTAGACATAAATATCCCCTTCAACCCAGCAATACCTTTCATGGGTATTTTCCCAAAAGGGTTAAAAACAACATATAACAGAGATACATGTATACCCATGTTCATAGCAGCACAACTAACAATAGCTAAAATGTGGAAGACACCAAAACACCCATCAACAGACCAATGGATACACAAATTGTGGTATTTATACACAATAGAAAACCACTCATCTATAAAGACAGATAGGTTTGAGACTTTTGTAGGTAAATAGAAGCAATTTGAGACCATCGTGCTCAGTAAAGTGAGTCAGAAGCAGAAGGTTAAATATTGAGTGGTTTATCTAATATGAGAAACCCAGACCATAATCATTTCATGAAACTAATTGAGGGGAATGACGGGAACTGGAGGGGTGAGGAAGGGGGAGAGAGGATTGAAAAAGGAAAGGAGAATTTGTAACTTTGCCACAATATGTATATGCACAAAATACTCAAGATCAATGTAAACATTATGTATTGTATTTGTACATATCAATAAAGTGGGAAATTTTTTCAAAGAAGTGTGTTGTGGCGAGATGTCATTTATTATAAGACTTAGCAGCCCAGTTAAAGATGAGAGAAGGCATATTCTGGGCTGACTCAGAATTGGGAATTGGAAATTCAGAAGGCAGCCGTCAGGGTGTGCAAGGTGGGGAGATGAAGGTGCTTAAGAAATATGAAAAAGTAAACATTACTGCCACCGATCAGAGAGGCCAGATATTTACCTAAGTAGACGCTTTGTAAAACTCCTATGCTTTACTTGGAGAAACCTGCGCCTTTCTGATCCATCAGGGTGACACGGAAGCACTCAAAGCTGTCTAAAAAATTTCACTGAAGTCTAGAGATGTCTGAAATAGAAGTGAAAGTTCACATCATTAAGATTATATCATTTCTTCTAAGACAGCCTTCATCTATATATCAAAAAGTGGAGCCCAAGGCAGCGCTTTCTTCAGTGCTGTCCTACGACGCTGTCCCCCAGTCACTGGATATTGCAAAATCGGTGCTCATTTGCCACGTCCCACATATTATCCACTACTAGCATTAATCAAGATTTCACACTTGGAATTTATGGTTTAGCACGGAGACAATGCCTTGCTGGTTATTTTAAACAGATAAATCAAATCAAAATTTTGTTAATAAAATATAAGAAATGTCATAAGACCTCTGATTTATTTAATGATGTCTAGCATTTCTTGATCTCCATTTATGTCAGGTTTTTAGGAAGAAAAATGGCTGGCTGGCTCATCCTGCTCTTATTTTCATTCCTTCATTTAGGAGATTGCATCTCAACTCCAAAACCATTCTCGATAATGAGTGATGCAATTTTTTAACTGTTGACTTTTTCAAGGAATAGACATGATTAAGATTAATTCATGCAGTTCCAGATATACTCAAATAATGGATTAGTCTGTACAGCACATTTGATTCATGTCCGATAGTCAAGCTTTTAGATTTTAACTTCATCCATATACATAGAAATTTATTTCCTTATTTTCTTAAAAACCAGAACAGCCCATGCAACAGAAAGAAGTAAATGCAACTCCCTAGTAAACTGAGCTTTGCTAGGGAGACTTACCAACCACCTAGTTTACAAATTGTATATACTCACAGGAAGAACCAGGACACAGCAATTCGACTTGATAAGACAAAGGGTAAAGTGTGTCCTTGGACAACACAGGAGCTCTTTCCAAAGGCAGAAAGAGTTGCAGGACAAGCCAAAGATCCAATACAAGGTAAACACTGAAAGAAGATAAAATTTGGATAAGCATGCCAGAAGACCTTGGAAATAATTAACGATCTTTTTCATATATATTTGAATAACTCCTATCCTCCCTACATTGATGTAGGTAGTATTATATATATATATATATATATGATAGCACAAGTAAAAACATAATGGACCTACACACCTTGAATTTTGGAATAGAGAGTATCATATATTATGGAGCCTTAGCATTTTGATTTTTAAGTATTTATCTAATAATAGTATTAAGTGATAAAGTTGAAAATTAAACTAAGTTTTATCACAAAATTAGAAAGAATCTAGGACAGAAAGAAAAGTTAAAAAGATAAATGAAAATCAGTTTAATTCTATCAGATGTTGATAAGTTTAATAAAAGAGCAATAGAGATATTAGAGGGAAAACTTAACTACACTTGTTAACTAATTAGACATTTGATCAAGTTAAGAAAAAAACTCAGGTGCTTCTGTTTTTACCATGAAGAAAATTAAAGCATTAAAGACTATAGCTGGTCTGATATAGAACAATTAAAGGAACCTTTAAGGACTGTAGTTCTTTTTGTTTTCTGGGTTTTAGATTTTGGATTTGGGAGTTTGTGTGTTTGTTTGAGGAAGGGTCTCACGCTGTAGTCCAGGCTGAATCCAAGCTCACTAAGTAGCCCAGACTAGTCTCCAACTCACAGTAATCCTCCTGCCTCAGACTTCAAAGCGCTGGAACTACAGGTAAGTGCCACCATGCCCAGCTCATCTTCTCTGTGGTACTAGAAGATCAAACCTGAGGACTTGGGCTTGCTAGGCAAGTGCATTAGCCACAGAGCCAGTCCCAGCCCTGACTGCAGTTCTTACAGAAACTCAAGCCTAAAGCAACACTCATTCGCATTAACCTTTGAACACATTAACTATACTCAGTACATACACACTATCTAACCAGCAAAAGCAGTAAGATCCATATAATCAAAGAAACAATGCAAATGGAGTGTCAATTTAGAAACTTATAAATATTTTAAAGGAAAGAGAACATTGCTTCCTATTTCCAAAGAGGCATACCTGGAAAAATTAGAAGAACTAAAAGAGTAACAAGGATTCTCTGTACAATGTAATACAAGGCAAAACAATTTTTTAGAAGAAAGAAAAATGACCAACATTCAGGCTTAAATTGAGCAAAGATCAAATGACCCAAATTTTGAACTAAGAAATAGAACTAGACAATCTAATGTGAGTCTTTTTTTCCATTTTCAGATTTTCTGCTTCTGTCACTGACCTTCCAGTGAAGCTGCCTATGCCATACAATGGTAATGGATAAAACAAATGAGCGACCAGAAGTTCAAAGACTGAGGAAAGTCTCTGTATTTCTACAGCTCAAAGTCAAAATTCAAAGTCTCCATTACATAGCCTGTCCAATAAAGAGAAAAGTTCAGATATTGGAATTTGGTCCTGTAAGACAGGCTACTACCCTGTTAAACAAAGCACTTCCAGGCTCTCCTCTTGTCATGTGCCATTTCCACCCATGTCCCTAACTTAACTCAAACTCAGAACAGCCTCTGGCATACTTGGAAAATATAATGGAACCTGAACTGAATGTTTTCCATGGTAGGGTTGCTAGAGAAGGCTGTCATGAGACCTTTGGTCTGCTTGCCCAGCGATCCAAAAACTTTACCAATACAGTGTGAAAACGTAGTGGGTTAGTAGCATCAGGCAAAACAAGATTTGGAAGCTCTGACTTTGACAAACAACCTCAAGAGAACACATACGCATTTTATACTTTTGGGGTCAATTCTTGGAGTTCCACATCATGGATATTCCTTTGCTCCATGTGGTGGGACACTTAGTATTATGTGGCCCTGAAGAGATGCCACAAGCCCAAACAAGAAGGAATGTATTATAGAGAGACAAGAAAAGTCCCTTCTGCCTTACCCCTCACTGTATGCAAGGAACCATTATAATGGAACCAGAACCACTGCAGCTTACTGCTTTATAATGTCCTTCCATATTGACTCTTATTTAAACTACCACAAAGTCAAAGAATACAGAGGCAGAAAATGAGTCTCCGGCCTCTTTCCTGGCCTACAAAAGATAACAATACAATGGTCATACCTTATCCTCTTGAACACAACCTGTGAAACAGAATAATCAATACTCAATTTCCAGGACTGAAGCTTTTTCCTGATTCTCAGTTATTCCTCTTTCTAATCCAAGTTTTTCTTAGACCTCCAATGCTTTTCAAATTATGTCAGGAAATTTCTAGTTTTCTACCAAGGCTAACAGGGCTAGAATAAAACCGGTTAGTATCAACACATGAGCAGAAGCTGGAATTAGGAGAAAACAAGTTACAGACATCAACACAAATGAGCTAATCTTTCATGAGTCTGCCTACATAAGAGGCTTTCTTAGAACAGGAAAGCAAAGCTTATGATTGGGTAAGATGTTCTGAGAAGCATACTAAATTTGGTCCCTACCTTAGTTACTTTCTTGTTGCTGGAACAGAATATACAACATCCACAACTTGAGAGAGGAAAGATGTATTTGGACACAGTTTCAGAACATCTCACACAGTCCATCCACGGGCAGCGGACGATGGTGGAAGCACATGACAGAGGCTGGAAAGCTGCTCAAGGCATTGTAGACAGAAAGCCAAGTGAGTGAGGAGGAAGTTGATGTCTGGGGACTCAGGCAAGGCCAGGGCCTTCCCAGGAAGAAACCGTAATAATGTTTCTTCTTCCTTCCTTCATTTAGTTTAAGCTGGGGGGATGGGACAAAGACAAAGAATTGAAAAGGACCCCCACATATCGAAAAGACACCATGGATGCTGAATTTGCAATCTGGGCAAGATAATTAATCTGAGAATGTTTTGTCATCTCTAAAAATAATATAACTACCCATCAGGAACAATGCAAAGGATAAGAGAAGCGATTGAGATATAAGTAAATACCTTTCACGATATGTGGGACATAGAAAAAAATTCAGCAAGTAGCCTTAGTTTTATACTATGAGCCGTGTCTGAGCCAGCTAGAGGTAAGGGCTGACTGGAAAGAGCCCCAGGCCTGTATGAGAGCAGGTACAGTCACCAGAGAGGTGCACGGGAGGTAAACAGGGCCACCCTGAAGGAGGAGGATGAGACATCATGATACCACACTGCATCCAAACTGCTCTGCAGATTCAAGGCGAAATCTGCCTTCTGGGAGGAAGGCGGCCACGCCCGACACCCACGAAGGACAGAACTAAGGAAAGGTATATGGGGACCATCCCAAATCCAAATGGCATGCAAAGAATGTTCAAGTGTCTTCCTATGAGACTAAAACCAAAGGGTTTCCGACAGTAGCAAGCAATATGTAACTGTAGTTGTTTTAATAGATGATAGATTTTCAGGATTCTGAGATACATGAAAGATGACCTTATCCTATTCAACAACGTGGAAAAACAAAGTGCAGAAAGGGGAGGCCTCCAGGTATCATAGTAAAAGCTCCCCTAGAACTGGCTTGTGAATCCTGAAACCAGTGCACATCATCATGCCACTCTGACCTGGTTGTCCCACTGCCATCACCAAGCCAAGTGTTTGAACCTACCCACATTTATTAAACATATGTAGGTTTCCAGGTCTCAATGCACACAATAAAATATAAGTACTTAGTGTTTTGGTCAACTTTCCTTCATATTAAAAGCTCTCTACCAGCTTTAAGTTGTTGCGTTACATTTAACAAAAGAGAATGTGCTGAACACTTGCTCGCAAATAGTCCATCGACACGGTCTTAGTTTTCTAATTGCTGGCACACAATACCTAACACCCACAACTCAAAGGAGAAAGGTCTATTTTAGTTCATAGTTTCTTAGACCTTATCTCAGTCTATTCAAGGGGGGCTGGCAATGACAGAAGGGCATGGTGGAGGGCTGAGTCAGAGAAAGGCTGTTCATCTCAAGGTGGCACCCCATCCCCCAAAACCCAGAGAGAGCAGAGGGCAGAGCTAGCAAGGGAGGTCCTTCCCCTTCCAGGCTATACCCGAGTAACCCCCTCCCTCTGACCAGACCCTAACTCTTAACAGCATAAGAAGTTAATGAATTACCCCAATGTTACATGTAACCCCTTTGTTCAAATCATCTTCCAAACACATGAGGCTTTGGGGGAACATTCCAGATCCAAACCATAACAAGCATCTATTATGTTTCAGGTATACAAAATGACACGGTGCCTATGCTATGCCATACACTGTAAAAACCTGTACCATACGTACACAGAACCTATACGACACACTGGGGAAGACAAGCACGCTACACACAAGTATGATCCTGAAAATACATTTTGTTTCATGTGTCACTGAATGAAAAGAACAGAATTCAACAGATTTAAGAAGAAAGAGAATGAAAACTTCCTTGAGCACTGTTGCTAGAGTCAACCCTAGACAAGAATGGGAATCAATGGGCAGGAACAAGAAGGTGGCCAGTGCTAACATAATGGGACTGGTACAACGGCTCAGTTAAAGATGGTGAGGTTTGAAACTGTGGAAATGACTAAAAATTACAGCAAGCATATTCGGATGACAGCCGGGCAAGGTTAACAAAGGGAAAAATCCTAATTAGGCAGACCACGAGCAAAGTCAAATTTGAATTAGCAATCAAGTTATTTTATGTGTAAAAAAAATTTATGATAGAGGAAATTTATTTTCAGTCTATGAACCCTAACTAGAACAAAGTGTTTAAAAATGAAATGGCGCATACCTGTAATCCTAACTGCGCAGGCTAAGGCAGGAAGATCACAAGATTGAGGCTGGCCTACGTAACCTAGTGACAGCCTGCCTCAAAAGTAATAAAAATTTTTAAGGGGGTGTGGGGAGCTTGGTGTGTAGTTCAGTGGTAAAGCATTTAGCAGTATGTGCAAGGCCCTGGGTTCAAAACCCAGTACCACAAAAATAAAATTAAAGCTCTATTAACTAAATCATAAAAGCTTCTGAGACTAGAACAAAGTGTAGTCTCCTGTGCATTCCAGCAGCAGATATCAAACCTGCATTCGGAAGTGTTAATCTTAGAATGAGCATATTGATTCTGGCTTCTTGGCAAAATTTCCTCCCGCACTCCCCCTCTTCTAGAATCAGGTCTTTCTCCACTAGCTTCTCCTTCCACCCCCTCACCTTGCACTAGAGTCCAGTTAGCTTTTAGATTCAAAATTCCAAATTAGACAACACTTGGCCTTTGCAGCATGGTCTCTTTGGTTTTGTGTGGTCTCTGACAAATGACCCTTCAAAGCCCTCCAATGCCAGCACCCAAGAAGGGACTTTCCCCCTCTGAACAACAACCTATACTGGTATCAAATTACACAGGCATAAACTATTAATGCATCTTCAACTGCAGATGCTAAGTAAAGTTTTATGAGCTTCAAGATATTGATCCTTTACATGCCACAAAGGAAATTTCCCTATAGTAGGGGGCCTCTCAGAAGAAAGAACAGGAATCTAACATGAAACCTAGTTTGGACCTACTTTGGCCTGGTGCTACCTGAAATATTTTATCTGTACTAGTCATTATTTTTTCTTTCTTTTACTCAGCTTTACTCTTTCAGTATTTCACAATAGTCTATGCATATTACTTTACTTCTATTGAAGATAAATTTGGAAATATTTAGAGCACAGAAACTGTTCAATCTACAATCAGAGAAAACTTACTTCTTCAAATTCCCAGATGTATAATCTTTGTGAAAATTCCTACTATTTTTCAGCTAACATAGTATTTAAAGATACACACAGCCATGAACAGTAGTATTTCTTAAAATGCACAGTGGATATGAAGACCTTTAAATATTCTGATAAACTTTGCCTCGTACAAGCACTCCCTTCCAGTCAAAATACAGTTCCAAAACAAGGCGCTGATAAGAAGATGAGCCCAGGAAGAGGTTAAGAAAGCATCGCGAGGGTTTAGCTAGCACACCTGTCAACTCCCCTGAAATGGCCCAGCAGCCCTGACCACTGATTTACATTCCTCTCTTCTGCATGCTTCCCTGTGTCTATTAGTCTGTTAGAATATTAATAGGGTCTTGGTATCTGTCATTATTAATTTTGGAGAGAAACAAGGACATGCCAAGCCACAGTATTGATAGATTTGTAGAATATGTTAATCATAACACTCATTATTCAGCTAAGTTACTATTTTTTAAGATGGTTTTTCTCCACTAATCATTTCATACACTGAACAATTTCTCATTTCCAGCAAAGTAAACTTGTTTCTTAGAAATCCATTTATGAATTTTATAGTGTTTTTATAGCAATAACTTATTGTGCCCCATCACAAAAAGACATTTTCTGATAAATATCTAGAATCAAGTAAGCTAAGAAATGAATAGATTATCAAAGCTGAAATAAAATAATATTTTCCTGGTTTTATTTTTTAATTTCTGCTATTGTTTAGTTGGTTGGCTGGTTGGTTGGTTGGGTTGGTTGGTTGGTTTTTCTATGGTAAGGTCAGCAAGTTGCAAAGTCCATCCCTCAAGCCATGAGTCCCTTGTCTGGGAAAACCTGCCACATACAGGCGCCATTCTCTACCTGGGCACTGGAGAGGGTTTTCCTTGGGGATCCATGAGTAAACTTTTACCACTAGAAATTTCACTCCAAGGTTCTTGGAAATTAACCACTTTATGGTGGCAGTGACTATTAGAAATTCTTATGCAGAAATTAGAGACAGACCAGAGAGCACTAATATTTCAAGCAAAAAAATGAAGACACGTAGTCTGACAGAGAATATTCCTGGTTTTAAAATAGGAAAACTTAAGCCAAAGATGAAATAACGTCCCATGAATTGGCAGCAAGAAACGGCATATATGAAGATCAAATCTTTTCTAATGTTAGAAGCTTCAGATGTGCCAAGTTTAGATTTTGGGTACATATTTGATAATGGGAAATGGAGATGTTTCCCTTGGTCAAATATAAGATTCAAATACAATTGAAGAGGTAACAGACAGGTAACTTTGGGTTTTCTCACCTAAAATATTCAACACAAAGTATCTACAAAGGAAACAAACAACAGGTGCAATCCTGGGAGGTAATCACAAATCCTTTCGGGCTGATGAGTCCTTCCCTCACTCACAGGAGTGCTACCACACCCATGTAGTTTCCCAGGCTTTTCATTCTCCTCATTCTGTTTCCCAAAACGTATCCAAAACAGGATTATGGTAGCAAAATGTGTAAGTCCTCATCTTAAGTTAGGAAAGCTTATTCTTCACACACAGTTACACACAGCAGTGTGTGTATGTAAATACTCAAGAAGAGTCAATGCTCAGACCAGACTTCAGACAGCTCTGTTTCTATTAACTGTAGCACGTTACACCTCCAAGAAGGGGGCTCAGATGAAAGAGTGAGGAATGCAGGTGCAACCAAAAAATAACTTGGCTGATTGCCTTATCACCATTGCTCTTTAGAAAATACTTCTTAATATTACTTTAAGCATAAACAGAAATGTTTTCAATCTGGAAGTTGAAATTACCCCAATCACATATCATCTAAGGGCCTACCACAGCTCAGGTCGTCATAGATGTCTGTCTTTTTTTTTTTTTTTCAGATTGACTAGTATTGCCCAGACTCACAAAATGACAAGTCAAAATAACAACAGGTATATTTCTTGTTGCTGGTAGACTACGACTGAAATGCAAAAGCAAAGCAAAAAAAAAAAAAATAAATCTGTCAGGGGAGGCATTTTCGTCTTTCAATATTGTGTGATTCATGTTTAAATTGATAATCTACATTTTATCCCATGACCTTGAAAAAGCTCAATATTTCAGTTGTAAAATGTAAATCTCAGCCCATCTTCTAAAAGCGTTCTAAGATGAATTATGTGGAAGGCAACATTATACAAAATGGAATGCTTAGGGAAAAGGATGCTGTCATTAGCCCGTGATTCTCCACGAATTCCTTTGTGCCTTTTATTCCCATCATTAGAAATCTTCTGAAAAATCAGTTCTTTTCCGAACTTGGAGTGATAACATAATTGAAAATTTCTTGGGTGAATAAATTCATCTTCATGGGTTAATTTATCTTTCTGAAGCCAGTGATCGGTTCGTCACATCCCCATTAGATGCAAGGGTAGAAAGATAATAGAAAGTACAAGAGTAATGACATCATAAACATGCCGGAAGCTGTCTGCTTCCATTTAATACCCAATGCAAACACTTTCTCTTGACCTTGTCCTCTAAAAGCCTAAAGATGGAGGTGGTGAGCACGAGGGAAAATGGGTGTGGGTGAGAACGAAAGCAGAACGTGGTCATCAAAACTCGCAGTCAACTGATATTTGCTCCATCAGGAACTGAACTATTAATATTCTTCATGTTGACCTTTTTAAAAATTATTATTACTGCATATTAGATGTCAGGCTTTTTAAAGATGGTGGGTCCCTTGTCTCAACCTTAATAACTTTGCCACAATCATTCAATTTGGTGGTGCCTGAGGACTGCCCTGTGCCACCCTGACTCAGGTCAAAGTCCTGACCTCAAATATGATAGCGTTTGAAGATGGAGCCTTTGGGAGGTAATTAGGATTAGATAATATCATCATGGTAGGGCCTCATGATGGCATTTGTACAGCTATGGGAAAAGACGTAAAAGTGCTGGCTTGCTTTCTCTCTTCCTGCGGTTGTACACGCAAACAGGAGGTCTTGTAAGCACACAGCAAGATGCCTACTGTCTACAAGCTTGAAGAACTTTACCAGAATTGACTGTGCTGGCACCCTAATCTTAGACTTCAACTGTCATAACTGAGACAAAAGAGATATCTGTTGTTTAAGTGACCTGTCCCTGGTATTTTGTTATAGCAGTCCAGGTTACGACAGGTGGACAGACAGATATTTTGAAAAATCATTTTTACAAAAACTGTACTTCTAAGTGCAACAAAGAGTTATTTCATCTCAATTCGTACTGTGCTTATGAAAGCTTCATTTAACACTGCTTGGCAAGTAACTAAAGCTGCCACCCTCAAACAGCAAAGACTGGCATACGATTTGAGGAACAAGGGCATGAACAAAGTCCTTCTCCGAAGATGGAACTGTCGATTCACTTCTCTGCACAGGATATCTTACTCCAACTGCAGCAGGTAAGATCAGACATTCTCTGGTCCCTCTGCCGCGGAGCCGAGCCCTGCCGTGGGCAGTCTGTGGGCTGGACATATGTCTGCAGCAGCCATTCTGCGCCTGGGCCCACCTCACATCTCCAACTGGCACTTCTGCTTCAGTAGCACCTGGTTAGCTAAAATGAGTTAAGTGAAGAGATAGCTCACCTCCAGGGAAGAGCAACTTAAAAGAGAAAGAGAGCTGCTCAATTCCACTGTACAAGCCAGACTTGTTCAGTTCTGACTTTTTGCAAATGTGACTCTTTCTCCAGGGCTCCGTATGGCTGTGTCAGATCAGGGCTCATGCAAGGTTGGCATACCAGCCTACCCAAGGTCAAGAGTGAAGGAGGCACTCAGTGTCCAATAACCTAAGACATTTCCCCTTCTGTGAAAAAAAGAAAAGAAAGAATAAAATGTCAACACCATGCAGGCAAGTACAGGAGGGCAATGAAAGCTTGGCCCAGCACTGCAAGATTGGTTTTTAGTAAACTATTTAGATCCATCTGTGATAACTGCTAGGACTATAAGCTTTTACCTTAAATACTTCACTTGTTTTAGTTCTGATCTGAGCTTAAAAGAGAAACTGTCAGTGTTTTTCCAGGGGCACAATGTAGACCCAGAAGAGTTAAAGTAAGAAACTCTACCTGCTTAATCTGCCAGAAAACAGAGGGGAGCAATCAGCTCCGGGAAGAGCTGCTTTGAATGAGGTATGCCTGGCTGCTTTAGGCCATGCGGTTAGTCAGTCTTTCAAAATTCAAGTCATTACCAGATGCTGATCTACTATAATATTGTGATATTTTATCTGATTACACTTACCTGATTGTGCCTTATCTGCTATTTGCCTTCCCATTCTTCCATGTATATTAAATGCAGGTGCTTTTATTATTCTGAGAGCTCAAAACTGTTGACTGCTCTGAATATAAATGGGGATATTATATCATTAACTTGCTCCGAAAGCAGGGCTATTCACTTCGTAAATCACATGCCAGGTACCTAGTGGAGACACAATAAACCATAATGCCTTGAGAAAGAAAGCAATGAGAAATGGATAAGGAGATAAAAATTTAAGGCATTGTTAAAGAAGGATAATCTTCAAAATCCTATTTGGTTTTTCTCAAACTAGCATTTGTTGATAATATAACCTTTATGTTAGAAACTTTTTCAAGTTCACGAAAAACAATCTTTGGGGAAAGCCAGACAATATGAAATGCTGTCAGCTGTAGGACCGCATAAAAACACCACCACTAACACTCTTGTGGCTTGTCTGGCTTAGGAGAACATTTGAACATGCCAGTCTGACCTTTCAGAGGCAGATTCTTTGCTTTTGACAAATAATTTCCTACCCTAACTGGCGTCCTGCTCAAACACAGTGAGCAAAGGACCAAACGCTTCCAGCACGCCCACACATTAAAAGGTGAATAATTTAGAATCTGATTGCAAATTTCAAAGGCAGCAATATGTTGGGAATGAAGGCAGAACAACGGCACGTGCAGCTGCCCAACAGTCTGGGGTTACACGCTCGGCTTATCTTCCACTGTGTCGGCCCCGCGGAAAGCTATTTAAGTGGAAAGTTTCAGAAAAATCTATTTTCAGAGTCAACGTTATGTGAGACTTTAGCTGAGCCGCTGTCCTTCGTCGGCCAGAATATCAGATGGCCGGCTCATCCATCAGCTCGGCTCTTCTCCTGCGGCAGGAGCTGGGATCCGAGCCTTGCAAACTGAGCGCAGGTTGCAGTCACTGCCCCAAGGAAGGTGGCCAGAGTCCTCTTCTGTCAACCCTGAAGGCGGGAGACTGCAGAGTGCTTCTGAGGACCTCAAGGGGCGAGGCAGTCACAGAGGACCTAGGTTCTGCTCTCAGGCTCCTCCCAGATGCCCTGTCCAGGAGACCACAGAGCAGGTGTGAGCCCTGCCCCTCTCTTCCACCATGAACCATGAGTAAAAGGCACAGAATGCCTGTTTCCTTCTACACAAACGAATGTATGTTTAAAATGCCTTTTAATTCAAGGTTCTTTAAAAAGAAAGAAAGAAAAGAAAAGAAAGATAGAAAGAAAGAAACTCCTAGGGCTGGAGGAATGGCTCAGCAGTTAGACAAGCGTTAAATATCGATTCCCCAGCACCACATAAACTAGGCGTGGTGGCGCACGCCTGTAATCCCAGCACTCGGGAGGCTGAGGAGGGAGGATGCCATGACTCCAAGGCCAGCCTGGGCTCCAAAATGAATTCAGGACCAGCCTGGGCTACAGAGCGAGACCCTGTCTCAAAAAATAAAATAAAATAAAACAAAATAAAATAAAATAAAGAAACTCCTATTTTTCTTAAACCATACACTAAAAAAAAACCTAATGAGGGAAGATAATCTGATTTTTTCAACAATTTCATATTTACACAGAGTTTCTTAGGAAAGATGTTTATCAGGATTTTAACAGCTTCATTACATTTCACTTATTTTTCATATATAAAAATAATTTAACTCAGCTTTATTTTACAGTGTTTACTAATTCTTAAAAATTAGTGAAAATGGAAATAAAATGGAAAGTAAATAAGCTAAACATAAACACTAAAACTATATGGCTTTTTGAGGAAAACAAGGAGGATATGTCCATAAGCGACAGAATGCTATAACCATTAAATAGAAGATAAAACTAGGATTTATCAAAATTTAAAACTTCTCATCAAAAGATACTATTAAGAAATTGTATGGGTAGGCCACACATGTGAAAGAAACATCGGAGAAGCAGATACCTCACAAAGGAGTGGTACACATGATGTGGAAACTGAATAACACAATAGAACACCCAATCGAAAAACAGCAAAAGACTGAGAGTCAAAACCAATTGAGCACATGAAAAAGTTCTGAACATCATGCATCATCCAGGAAGTGTCAACTAAAACCATAGGGGATATAGCACTACTCAGCCCCAGAATGGCTCCAGGACAGACCCCACAGAACACGGATGAGATGGTGGAACAGCTGCCACAGCACCACAGGCGGACAGTGAGTGACACAGCCATCCAGAAAAAGGTTTAGTGATTTCTTTTTAAAAGAAATGTAGGGGGCTGGAGGAATGGCTCAGCGGTTAAAGCACTTCCCTTGAAAGAACAAGACCCTGAGTTTTATTACACAGCACCACATAAAGCTGGACATGGTGGCACATGTCTATAATCCCAGCACTTGGGAGGCTGAGGTACAAGGATTGTACTGAGTCCGAGGCCAGTCAGGGCTACACCAGTGAGTTCAGGCCCAACCTGGGCTACAGAGTAAGCAAGATCCTGTCAAGAAGGAGAAGAAGAAGAAGAAGAAGAAGAAGAAGAAGAAGAAGAAGAAGAAGAAGAAGAAGAAGAAGAAGAAGAGGAGGAGGAGGAGGAGGAAGAGGAGGAGGAGGAGGAGGAGGAAAGAAAGAGAACCATATACATACCCTATGACTAGCTGTGACACAAGTAGCTATTTACCCAAGATAAATGAAAATATATTCACAAAAGACATGTGCAAGAATGTTCATCAGTGCTTTATCCAAATAGCCAAAACTAGAAATAATCATGATTTCCATCCTTGGGAAAACAGATAAAGCAAGATAGGCAATGAAAAAAGCAAAGAATAAGGTACTGATACCTGAGACAACACGGATGAATCTCACGAACATCCTCTCACACAAGATGATACACTGTTTTGGGTTTTTTTTGTTTGTTTGTTTTGGTTGTTGGTTGGTTTTTGTTTTGCTTTTTTGATAAAGGATCTTGCTATCTGTAGCCCAGGCTGGTCCTGAATTCACTACATCACCCAAATGGCCTTGGATTCATGGCAATCTGGCTGCCTCGGCCTTGTATGAGTTCATTTGTATGATGCAAGATCATGCAAGTGGATCTACAGAGTGGAAAAAGTTTAAGGGGTTGCCTTTGAATTGCAGGCAAAAAGTGTACAAGCAAGGACATCAGAAAAACTCATGGCTCCTATATCTTCATATGGGCATACTTCTTCACAAATTTCAGTGGGCTGTACAGTAGATTTCAGTGTAAACTTTACATAAAAACGTAACAAAAACCAAACTCTTAAGTTAACAACATGCATATGAAGAATTTAAGGGAAGTGAACTAGTATTTTTCCACTTACTTTGAAATATAACACAAATAAGATGAATTAAAACATAGATATGTAATAAATAATAAACATCAATGATAGAATTTAGGTGATGGTATGGGACATTCACTGTAAAATTCTACTATTTTGACATGTAGCTGAAATTTTTCATGATAAAATGTTTTAAATAATGAATAAAATATCGATAAATATTAAGTGACTACTACATATGACAGTTATGTTGCTGTTAGCTCAACTTTTACTTCTCAAGTCATAACTGCAGCAAAGGCTTAAGTGCTTAATTCTTAGAAAAACCTCAACAAGCTTAAATTTACTAAGTTCCACAAAAGCACAGATGTTTTCCTTTTTAACTGATTAGAAGTTTCTACAACAATGTCTGGCATAGAATAGGTGAAAAATATTTGTGGAATAAACACTATCACACATAATTTTTTTGTGTGTGGTTAATATTTGGAAGTGGGCTCAGAGACTTCACACACAGTGAACTACATCCACATCTGGTTTTTGATTTCTGATTTTCAGACAGGATCTCACTAAATTTCCCAGGCTGGGCTTGAGCTTGTGATCCTTCAGGCTCAGCCCCCAGAGTCCTGGTAATATAGACCTGTGCTACAAGGACTAGCTCACATCAAGGCCTAGCTCTTTATCAAGCTAATCCAATTCTTCCAGAAAGTGAGATATAAAAAAAAAGCAATGTAAATGTCTTCTACAACCCAGCCCACAGCCAAAAGTATTCCTAATCTAAGCAAAGATTTAACACTGGTTAATACATCTGTGTAACACAACTGACTTCAAAATGTTGACTGGAGATAATAAAATAGAAAGAATTTCAAGAATTAATGTAGTTCATTGGTCAAAAACTTAGTGGGGCAAAAAAAAAAGTATCCTAAAATTTTCTTTAAAATACACGTTCCTCAAATCATGGATTCTATTTC
The DNA here is from genome assembly GCA_004027205.1 of Ctenodactylus gundi. Taxonomy (NCBI): domain Eukaryota; kingdom Metazoa; phylum Chordata; class Mammalia; order Rodentia; family Ctenodactylidae; genus Ctenodactylus; species Ctenodactylus gundi. Next base: position 140,796 of record PVKB01000170.1, read on the forward strand.
AGCAGTTTCATTAGTCTTTAGAGTCTTCACATAATTTCAGCACATAACTAGATTTAGCAGTCAATAATCTGGTTCATTTATTTTCAACTACTTCAAACATATCATCCAAAAAGATGGAAAGGGAAGTAAGTTTTCTTTGACCTTTCTGCACCAAGATAGTTGGTTAGCATCAACCATTGCATTATAACATTTAGATTTCATGACAATCTTTTGCAGGTATCATCAACTCTACTGCACAGTTTGAAAACTTGAGGTGGGCAATTTCAAGTAATTTTGTCCAGATTCATTATAACTAACACTGAATGACCAAGATCATAGTCCAAATGAGTCTACACATCTACCATCCTACCTGGAAACTTTCTAAAAAATAGTTAAGCAAAAAATTGCTGGGAAAGTTTCTCATCTAGCATTACAGACAGAAGTAACCCCAGTATTTCTAGTTTCTTTCATTGGATGAATGTTTGCAGTCTCTCAGCCTCTGTCTTGTTCTAGTATGAGGAGAAAAAGATTAGCTTATCTGATCCTTTCATACCGCTTCAAGAAAAGTCTTTGCGCGCATGCGCACATGTGTGCGTGTGTGTGTGTGTGTGTGTGTGTGTGTGTGTGTGTGTTAGAGAGAGAGAGAGAGCGAGAGAGAGAGAGAGAGAGAGATCAATCTAGGGCTTTGTTCCCCAGTTCTTTACACACATGGATTGCTCTACCTCTAGTCGTCAGAACTCTTCTCTAAGCAAAATGTTCCAAACTAAACATTGCTTTTTTTCTCTCACAACGAATAACATTCAGTAGCCCTTGAGTGTTAAAACATGTTTTAGGCAAATCGCTGTTTGCCCAGCTGCTAGAATAAAGAATTCTATGTCAGAATAAACAGAAAATTATTATCTCCTTCTTGGATTGTTAACATGACTATCTGGGCTTCAGTTCTTTCAGTCAATTTTTAGGTTTGGTGATTATGTTCTTTACAACACAGTGCAGTTTGCTACACAAAAACGCGTGTGCGCACACACACACACACACATACACACACATTTCGCTAAGATTTCTGTTTCCTACTGTTGTGTAAAGTCAGAATCTTCTGGTAGGGATATTTGGGGTTAGGAATCAGATGTTTAGAATTTTTTTTTAAAAAAAGTCCCTATCCTCCATTATGTGATTGTGTGACAGGGCCTCAGAGCACCTCCAGTGTTCTGCTGTATAGCTCCAGTGACCCACTGTGCAGAGTGCTCAAGATATCTTGTTGTATATATAATTTCTTTTCAGTGCCCAACCTTCTTCTTTGATTCTAGATATCCATGAACCAAGAGAGATCACTGTGCACACAATAAACTAGTATGACACACTAAAGAAGTATAAGCCCAAATCTGCCGTAACAGCCTGTGTCTTTTTTTTTTTTCATTACCAAATACAAGAAATGCCCAAGTAACAAAAGCCAGATGCTTCTACAAACTTTCTGTAGATAATTCAAATCTCTGTGATTCAGAGGAAGCTTCTAAGCAAGCAGTAGATTGACAGAAGGGGGCACTTTTATCATTTCTAGGTATTATCCAAGGCTGTCCACCCCAAGTTAGTCAGTATTTCCAACACTGGGGTTTTTGTTCCTATCAAGGAATACACTGAAACAAAAATTCTTCAAAAAAATCCATTTTCCAAATTTTTTTAAATTTATAAAAAGTATCACATTGAGGCAAACATCACATGAAGACTTATTTAAAATATGACATTACTTTTAAATTGTCTTTGAACTTCTAACCATCTTGCCTACACCTGCCAAAAAACTGATGGTACCTGAAGGACCAGCTTCAGGCACTTCTGGCCAACTTGGTTCTTTGTTTGCAGAGATGAACAAGGGTTTGTAAGGACATACGTCTCACTTGAAATTTCAAGTTATGGCCACTTGCTTCATTCTGACTTCCTTGCCCATTCACAGAGCTGAAGGTGCTGACACGTTCCAACGAGGAAAATAGGAGTTCGGGCAACATATCTGTCCAACTGCTATGGGATTTTAATCCCCTTGGCATATTTACTACAGAAATAAGGCAAGACTGAAAACATCTTTCATTTTACACTTTTATGCAAGTTAAATGGCAAATATATGCACACATTTAAAGACACTGCATGATGAAGCTTTATAAACATGCCATAAATAAAACAACTAGCCTGTCAAATACTTGATTGGTGGGATTTCTCAGATCATTGATGAAATCCATGTTCCTTTTTCATCTCCAACAGGGTTAAAGTAAACTTACTGAAAAGCCATGGCAATTTTCCATAACAGCAAAGTAAGGAATAGAGATCCCAGAAGTGACATAGGGTATCCCTTCCTACTTCCACAACAAGACAATGTACCCCATATAATATGCTCACTTGCTAGCCTATTAGTGTTTTTCATTCTATAAAAAGTTCAAGGCCTGCGGATATTCAGTGAAATCAAAGAGTCTGGGTTAGAAAACCCATCATCTGGGTTAGAAAGCCTGTCGACCATTCTTAAAAGTCAAAAGAAGTTGAGCTGCTATTTGCTTATAGACTAACCTCATCCATCTAGAGATTGATCTCTGCCAACTTCTTCATGATTCTGTTACTCTGTTATTTATGAGGAGCTGTGACATCGTGTTTCAGAAATTACCAACCAGTCAGCACTGACGGGTATATATTTTTCTTGCTCACTCAGTGGCAAAAAGCACATATAATAAATTCTTAGAGACTTTACGTCTTTTGGTTAGAGTCAAAATAACTGCTGACTCAGTGACTGGCCACAAAATCTATTCTCAGATAAAATGGAGGGTCAGAAAAGAAAGATTGCAAAATTAGCATTTCCAATAAACACAGGGAGAGGTACTGGTGAGATGAAGGAAGAAACTATGTTCCAGGACTGAGAAATTATTCCTAAATATTTATATTATTTTAAATTTGTTCTCCACGGAAAAATAGCAACAGATTAATTGTTCACAAGTCCATTTGACTAAAAAACTCTTAAATCTACTGATTTCACTTTTACGGCTGCAGATTGAAGTTATTAACCATCTGCCTTTGTATTATTTAAACATTATAAAAATAAATATCATTTTACAACCAGAAAACAGCTTATTCATAAAACTGTATATTTATTCCTGCAATAATTTTTTTTTGCTGTTTAATAAGGGCCAAAAGCTGCCATCATTTCAAATCTTTTTAAAATTCATTACCTACAATACTAAGAAAAACAGACAATAATACGGTATTTCATTGCAAATGAAAAAGGCTTTCAAGAGATTTTTTAATTTACTAGCAGAATCAACTATCTGGTTTTGTGGAAATAATTAAGAAGAAAAAAATGATAATGTACATCAAACTTCCTCTACTGAAAATAATGATAGTGGCCCAGGCAACTACCAGTGGACAGTTCTGCTAACTAAGGCTCTTACATAAGCAAATAACCCCTTGCGTAAGAACAAAATATGGGTAAATTAATACTATTTTCTATAGCTACTTCTTCAAAACTCAGAATAAGTATAGCCTTAGAATCTGACAGTGTGTGATATAAAATAAATAGAAAGATATTTTATTGCTATATAGAACAGGGAATTGTGGGAAAATAATCTAAATGAAGTTGAGAGGCAACTCTTACGATCTCCCGGGACAGCATGTTTCACCTAAGTTTATTAAGATTCAAAAAACACTCTAAAAAACGGAAGTCAGAATCATCAAACCAAAGGAAAATCTTCACTGAAGACAAACTGTCATGGCACTCTGACCAAAGTTAGGCACATCTCCATCTTGGCTGCTTATACTGAAGGCCGCTTTCTAAGGTAGCTCCCAATGTCTCTGCCTCTAGCTATTCATGTACTTGTGTAAACCCTCCTCTGAGCGTCACTTTTAATGCTGCATTAGTCACTTTGCTATTACTGAGACAAAATATCTGACACTCACAACGTAAAGGAGAGGTTTATTTTGGTTCCCAGTTTCAGTCCATGGACATCTAGATCCAAGGCAGAGAAGGGCATGCACAGGGGCACCTTGGTAGAAGGTGCTCCACCATGCAGCCAGGAGGCAGAGAAGAAGGGGGAGAGCCAGGGACAAGAAAACACAGTCGCAGGTCATGCTCACGGTAACCCACCTCTAGCCAAGCTCTCACTCCTAACTCCAGCTTCAGCACCTGAACTCATCCATGGATGAATCCACAGATGAGCATAGTGCCTCCGTGATCCACCCACCCCATGAGGCTTTGGGGAGACATTTGAAATATGAGCCATAACATGTGTATAGAATACAACAAAAGTAATGGCTGTGACAGAATTACTTGGACTCTCATCTTGTCTACCTTTTCTGTTGTCTTTTTATTGGTGCTGAAAGGCAGAGTACGATGTTAGCAACTGCTACTTGCAGAAGCCTACATGGCAAGAAAGTGAGAAAGGCCTGCTAACCAACAGCCAGAGAAAAACTGAGGTCTTCGAACCCACAACCCACAGGAAAGGAAGCCTTCCCAAACCATGTGAGTTCGGGTGTGAATCCCTTCTCAAGTCTAGCCATCAGTTAAGACCACAGCGCCAACTGACAATCCTTGAGTGACAATCTGTGCCAGAGAAGCCAGTGTAGATGTACTCAAATTCCTTGACTTACAAAACTTGTGAAAATAAATGTTTGTTGCATTAACTAAAATTTGGGGGAATAATTAGTTACTCAGAATTAGACAATCATTATGATGAGGCTCAAATGCCCCACAAATCTTGCACAATAACTCCATTTTTAAATTCCCCACTGGCCTTAAAGAATATTAATCTTTTTAAAAATACAGTTTTGTGATAGTTCTCAAGTTCTACTCTAAAGCATCAAAATTGTTTCATGTAAAAGATTCTGAAAGATTGCTTAAGTAACACAGAAAATACCATTTCAAAATAAAAACATGGAAACTCAGCGGAGATGCAAGAAGCCTCTAAGACAGTTATATAATATGACCATAGAACCAAATTAGTATTCAGCAATTCTAATAAAAAGAAATCTGATATTCTCCTAAATGTATTTTGGTGTGCTAAATGTGTAGCTCAATGACCAGATGTAGTTAAAAGGGTAAGACAAACAAATAATAGAGGAGGTTTTCTCTTTTCTTTACCAAAAGCTTTTCTATAATGTCTATAACAAAACACATAAATCATAATATTTGATAGATTTTTTCCAAAGACATCATACCACCACTTAAATGAAGAAAATCTTCTCCCTACCCCACTCCCCATCTGACTTCTTTCATTCAGCAACACATTTTTAAAATTCTTCCATATTGCATGCAGCAGTTGTTTATTCATACTCATAGCTCATAATATTCCATTATATGAATTCATTCCACTAATACTATTGATGGCCAACTGGGGTATTTCCAAATTTTGTCTTCAAGGATTCTCGTACAGTGAACACTGTTAAATGTCTCTTCTAGTGTAATATAAACACAGTCCTAAGAGGTATTTATATACCCAGGCATCAAATCATTAGGCCATAGGTTATATATTTGTTCAGCTTTAGATAACTGTTAGTTTTCCCAAATTATGTAAACATATTACTCCCACAAGCAGAGTTTAAGTTGCTCAAGTTTTGAATTTTAATCATCATGATAGCAGATTAGTGGGTCAAGAAAGTTTTGATCACTAATAAGGTCAAACACCTTAGAGTGTTTCTTCTTTCAAGAACTTGTTTAATCAGCTATTTCACTTACGAATATAATCTAAGTTTTCAAATGCTTGAAAAAAAGCAATGCAAACTCAGAAATGAACATAACCCAAGAAACTTCTAGAGTTTCTGGGGTGCTACCAATATTTCTTAATTGGAATAGTAGTAACATACTTGTTCAATTAATATTAATTCACCTTCAACTTAAAGGCAATATACCAAAGGCAAGCAAACTAAAGATCAAAATTATCGGACAAAAATATTTAAGCACCTCTTATGACTATACTCAATAAAGTAAAGAAAATAACATCTATACAAATGAACAGATAGATATATCAACAAAAACAAAGAAAATATTGAAAAGAAATAAGTTGGAAATTTTATAATTTAAAGACAATTTTAAAAATATAAGAATCACTGTATAGGCATAATAATAGAACTTAGATAAAATCTGGATGAACCAGATTGAAGGTAGTGCAGAAAATTATCTAATCTGAATGAAAGAAAATTACTTTAAAAAATAGGTCTAGGGACCTTGTGACAATATCAAAAGGCCTAATACAAGAGAAAGTGGCATCTCATAATACGAGAAGAGAAAATAAAGCAAAAGTTACAATAGCAGCATAAGAAAATGGTATATTTACATACAAGGCAACAACAACTCAAATTCTGTGGAGCTATTAGGTACTACTTATGTAAGCCAGAAGATAGTGAAACACATTTTGAGTCCTGAAAGGGAAAGAAAGGCAACCTAGAGTTCTACATTCAAAGAAATTCCCATTAAGGAAGGAGCCAGGTATGGCAGTGTATACCTGTAATCTCCTATTCTGGAGGCTGAGGCAAGAGTATCACACGTTTGAGGCCAGTCTGGGCAATTTAGTGAGGTCTTTTCTCAAAGTGAAAAAAAGAGCTGAGGATGGTAGAATGCGCCTGGGTTTCTTCCCCAGTACTAGGAAAATAAGTGAATTTATCTCTATTCATGGTCAAAACGGAGAAATAGGGATGGATTTTCTTGTCCCCTTGAAACAAATGAAAAATAGATAAAATATGTGAAGACACTGGCCATTGTACAATAAAAGACAGTTATGTCCACCAGCTGGGAAACAAATCCACTATTGTTCTGAGAGAGTTCTTGGCCATGGAATAAGACCAGAAAACCCAGGTAGAGCACAGGTCACTCCCTAAGTTAAGAAATTGAAGTTTAGAGTCTAGAAGACCTAGGACAGAAGGAACTGTTAGGACATTGTAGCAGAGGTGATAGAGCAACCACAAAAAGGAACACAAGATACAACACAGTGTCACCTCAAGTGCGTCACTGATACTGGGCAAGACACGCATGTGAGGGAGTAACTGGGGCTCAGGAAAGAATTGCCATAAAAGAGCAAAAGAAATGTCCCTGCAGCCACACAATGACAGGAGCTGAGCCTGGTCTGTGCTATGGACCATAGCGAGGAGAAATGAAATAAGCCCAGAAGTGATGTGGCTCCCAGAGCAAAATAAAAACAAACTAACAAACAAACAAAAAAAGATGTTACATTGTTTTCTATATGCTCAAAAGTTAGAACATGGAAGTTATAAAAAGATGCATATCAAATTTCTAAAAAGCTACAATGTGCAGGATGAGAAAAGCATTAGATGAGATTAGTGGCAGGTTAGACATTGCAGAACGATACTGGTGAACCTAAAGGACAAAAAAGTATATAATTTTTAATGAACATAACCATCAGTGAGATACATTAAAATTGCTTTTTTTCTAGTGCTGGGGATTGAACTCAGGACCTCACTCACACTAGGCAAGAGTTCTACCACTGAGCTATATCTCTATCCATATGTTTAATATTTTTTAAATTTTGAAACATGGTCTCACCCCAGGAATTAATGTCATGGGCCCTGAAATAGTGGAACTCAGAGGGAAGGAAATCAAAAAGCAAATGAACATGAGTCAAACAACCAGTTCGAACAATCTATACACAAAGAAATGTAAGCAATGGTCAACAGGCTTAAAGAGAAATTTACCAAACGAATAGTGGTCTTACGAATACAAAGCTTACTGAGCATAGAGAAGCCACAAATAAAAAAATTGGCTGAGATACATAAGAAAACACAAGACATGAAGGAACATTTTGATAAAGAAGAGGAAATCTTGAAATCTAGCTAAAATTCAGGATATGAAAAATATATTTGAAAGCAAGAAAAGTTGACTCAAACATTATGCGGACAGAACTTCAGACCATGAAGACAAGGCACGACTCCAAAATTAGACATGAGCAAAGTAGCTGATACAGTAGCTGATGGATGACTCAAAGAGACTCAATCTCAGAATTATGGGTGTGGGAGAAAGAGCAGAAGATAGCACCGAAGGTATAAAGAATTTATTACCTGAAATCATGCAAGAAAATTTCTCAAATCTTGAAAAAAGAAGTCAATTTTTATGTACAGGAAGCTTATAGAACACCAAGTCATCTCAGCCAGCAATGAGACTTGCCACAACATATCATAATCAAAACCTCAGAAATACAACATAAAGAGAGAATATTAACAGCAGCAAGGGAAACATAGGCAATTATTTTACAAAGGCAAACCCATTCAAATTACCACAGATTTCTCAATGCAAACTCTAAAGGGCAGGAGCGTCTGCAGCAAAATCTTTCAAGCTTTAAAAGACAGCAAGCAACAACCCATGTTGTTGCATCCAGCAAAATTCTTCTTAAAAATTGAGGAAGTCAAAATTGTTCAGGACCAAGAATCCCTAAAAGAAATTTGTAACCAATAGCCCAGTATTGCAAAAAACACTTGAAGGAATCTTTGAGATGAGACAAACAGCAACAAGGAACATGGAGGAAAGGAAACATCTAAAGAGACAAAGAAACAAAAAAAATAAATTTCTATTTGAATCATTGATTCATATCCTTTTAAACCTGTATCAGCTGTCTCATAAAACTGTAAAAATTTCCCCATAATTATTATTTTAATAGTATATTAGTTTGCAAAACAATAACTTATTCAATCTAGGGAATTGGCATAAAACCCTTAAAAATATGTACGCATCAATTTATGGATGAATTGGAAGATAAAATAATAAGCCAAATCTGGAAAAATGTTATTAATTAGTGAAATATCAGTAAATAATTTATGTTTTAAAAAAATTATGTTTAAGTTTTAAAAACTCTGAAATAACTAAGTATGCCATTATATCTATTGCTAAGTGTAATATACTTTTGTGATACAGACTTAAGCTCATTTAATGTAGAAATTTTCTTATTAGGTCTTTTTTTTCCTTGGAAATTCTGATTTATTATTTGAAAGTCATAATTTGAATAATATTGAGCTTGGAGAAGGCAGCAACGACTTAAAAGCATACAGATCAAAAATTATACAATAATCAAAAAATTTAAATGAATCTCAGATTTCAGTACATTCAGGGATACATGATTCAGGAATTTTAAAACTGTATTATGCATGCAATTTAAGTTTTCTTCTTGTCTAATTATTATATATATATTTTTTGTTCATACATGAATTCCAAATTCTGTGACACATTAGAGAAATGGTATTTGGAGAATCGATGAGCATCTCTGTCTGCCTCTTTTTCAAAGGTTGACCCTTTTCCTAGCTGACCATTGCCCCTCTTTTTACCCTGTCACTTATGTTGAGGACTTTTTATGCCATTATGTGTGAATTTCATAAGAGGGACACTGGCCTATAGTCAGTCTTTCGTGTTTGGTCCATTTCACTATTCAGTCTTTGCTGTAAGTTTATCCTAAGAAAACTGACTGATATAATGATAAGCTGAAAGGTTTTTTTTGAATGTACACATAATTACTGTTCAGTACTCAGCAAAGGAATTTGAAATTTAACTTTTTCTTTCTCACATTTTCTATGCTTATGAATTTCATTATTATAGTTCTTTTCTCATATGGACTGGTGGGTGAGGCCATATTAAAGAATCTCAACAAAGATATACTAAGATACAGGAAAAAAAAAACTTTTATCCCAATAAAAGGCTCTGCTGGACCCAGAGAAGAATCAACAAGCTATGACCACTGCAACCCACTCTAAACAGTGGTAATTTGAGTGGTGAAATGAGTCAGACACAAAAGATTAAATGTTGAATACTGTACGGTTTCTCTGATATGTGAAGCCCAGAATTCAGGCATTCTATAGAACCAAATGGGTGTGATAGTGGGAATTACAGGGAGGGGGAGAGTGCAGGGGAGGGTAAAAACAGGTAGGGGAAGGGATTATAACATTGATGTGATATATATGTGTACAAAATACTCAAGTTCATTGTAAACATATGTTACATATATACATATACATGTATACATATGTATTAATAAAAACGGGAGGTGAACAAACATGGTCTCAGTAGTTTTCCAGGCTGGACTTGAGCTCATGATTCTACCTACTAGCTCAACCTCTGGAAAGCTGGGAGTGCAGCTATGCTCATTACAGATGTTTGATTAGTGTCCCAAAGGAAACAAAAAGACAACAAAAAATATTTGAAGAAATAATGACTGAAATTTTCTCAAATCTGAAAATAATAAACTCAAATCCTAGAAGCCCAGTAAACCCCAAATGAAAGCCCAAGAAACCTGAAGAAAAGGATAAGAAGCCACATTATGAACATATTGCTCAAATCTAGTAATAAAGAAAGTTCTGTACAGTATCTATACAACTTTATTTAGCAATAAATAGGAATGACATCAATACATGTGACAGATGAACCTGTCTCAATCGGAGGAAGACATGCTGCACAGAGGGGAACAATGATGACAGGAGACAGTTCAATGGAAACACAGCAGAATGTTCACTGAGGCATTATTACCCATAATAGGCAAAAAGTAGAAACAATGCAACAGTCAAAATGTAGTGTTATGTATACAACAAATGCTATTTGACAATAAAAAGGAATTTAGCACTAATACACATGACAACATAAACAAACCTTGAAAATAAGTCAGACACAATACAACCTATTCTATGACTCCATTTATATGAAAACTCCAGGGTAAGCAAACCCATAGAGCAATGGTCCTCAACATTTTTGACTCCAGGGACCGTTTAAGGGAAGACCACTGTCCCGAGGACCAGGGTCGGGGTGGAGGGAAAGGGAGGACTGTGCATGCAGTAGCTTGTTGGAAGATAGCTTTGAAATGGGGAGCAGCAGCAGGAGGGGAGCAGGGAGCAAGGCTCCACCTCTCCCAGCGGGTAGCCCCGACCCCAGAAGGTCAGGGACTGCCACCATGCTGGAGGTAGGCATGCAGAGTGACTTCTAATGGGTATAAGGTAACTTTTTAGCATAATGAACATGTCCTGAATTTAAACAGTGTTGATAAACATAATGATCCACAAACTGTATACTTTTAAAGCGTGAACTTTATGGTATATCACTAAAGCTGTGAAAATGGTTGGAAGGTATTGAGCATAACTAGCATAGCAGATATCTAAGGAAGAGCTGAGCCAAATATATATATATTAAGAGAAATCATCTTATCACAATGTTGTAAAACATCATAGATTCAGCAGTTGTAAATTCACTGAGTTTTAAGTAAATAATCAAACAGATTTAATTATTGCATTTAAAATGCAACTACTGAGTCAGAAGCATAAGGTGAAACATCGAATGGTCTCTCTGATAGGAGAGTCCCAGAGCACAACTCTTATGG
>PVKB01000170.1:752195-1031743 GCA_004027205.1 Ctenodactylus gundi
TCTCATGGAACTGAAAGATCTAAGTGCTCTAATTTTTAGTTGATTGTAAAAGCATTGCAGTAATTCTACATACTAAGAAACACTAAAAGATGTAAGTTAACTAGTATAGTATCTGTAAAAGCTAACTTAGATTTTTCTTGACACATGTAAACTATGGATCATAAATTCCAGAAAACAGTAGTTGTGGTCAAGTTTATATTCTATTATTATATCTTTAAAAGATAGCAATAATATTTGTTACTGATTGTAAACATAACTCCCCAAAAGAGTACATCTACAAAAAGAGACATTCAATGTAACGATGCCTCATCTCCTTACAGACCTCTTGTGGTAACTGTAGTGTAACTGACCTCAAGTGCAATCGCTGAGTAGGACTCTGAGTAGGACAGGACTGGGAGAACGAAGTTTCCCATATCAGTGAGCTACTTTCACAGCAATCGTGATTGTGATGAAACATATTTAACAAAGTACACACTCAAAAAGTCATTAGAACATCTCTTTCTTGTACACTAGTATAGAAAGGTCTTCCAAAGATAAAAGAGTGTAGGCCTGGCTTAATTTTCTCAGCCAGAGCCATTATTATGTTAAGATCGCCCTCTGCTGTTAAATCAAGGTCTATCTTCAGGTTCCGAAGAGATTTAAAGGGCTTTTTCCCCTTCTGCCTATAAATAATGAAAAGACATACACATAAATAACTCGAAGACTACATACAGAAAATGCCTAGAGGGAACAAAACCAAGCCCCATAATGTACAAAAGGTTTTCTTCCTTGTAAGGGTTTTACTCACGTATCATCTTCTATATATTTGATCAATGTCAAGGCTTTTCTGTGAAGGACAAGTAGAAACTGTGCTAGGAAAGTGCTTCTGAGAGACAAACCAGGTTTCAAATGAAAGATCTGCGGGGAAAAGAATCATTTTAATAGACTTTCTTCCATTTTACTTATACATATGTTTCCATGAGCATGGCGACAGTGGCTGGCAGCAGTAGAGCTATTTCACTCATGCCCCCAACAGGCTGGGGTGTGGAGGCGGCGCTGCATCTGGAAACAATCTGACTCTTGAAGTTTGCTATTTTATCTTTAAAAATGTGTTCTATCTTTTCATTCTACATCACAATATATCCATGTTTATGTTATTATAAAAATCTCCATGTAAGTTATTTCATGTTGTATTACTTATTTTTTACCCACATCTTCAAATAAAATGGGCATTCCCAGAAGCTGGGCCACGCTTTAAGAGATTAATGTATCTATAGTCTTAAAGGTGGGAATGCATCTTCATGTAGGGTAGGAAATGTGGGGAATTATTTCAACTTGAGAAACATGAAATTATATGACTATGAACTTTCCTTGAACTTTGCAGTACGTTACAGACCACACAGATCTGAATCCAAAATTTCTAATTGGCATAAGGATCTCATTACTTCAAAATTACATCGATGACACAGTTTCCTGGCCTGATCCCCAGAATGATATTATGACAAAGCTGTAACTTTCAGAAGTAAGTCTCATAAAAATCCATTATTTTCTTCCGATGTATAATTATATACAATTTTCAAAAAGAATAAGACATTCAGATGCTATCATTTAAATAGAAATAAAGTAAGTTTAAATATTTTGGCTTATTAAGGCAAGTAAATGAGCCCACTCCTCTTCCTTCTGCTCAAAACAAAAACTCTTCAAGTTACAGGCTGGTATTTGAAATTAAAATTTTTATTATTTGAAATGTGGAATGCTGGGTCTTTGTTAATGCACATACTATTTTCAAGAATAATTTAAAAAGTCACTTAGAGGCTTTATAAAGGCCATAAGCACTACAAAATTACATGGATACACACATGCATACATATGTAAATTCTCATAGGCACAGTAGAATAGTTTTTTGTTTTGGATGGATTTTGTTTTGTCTTGGGTTACTGGAGGATGAGTCCAGGAGCTCATGTACACTAGGTAAGCCCTCTACCACCTTTTTATTTTTTTAAAAAAGGGTCAACCTAAATTGCCCAGTCTGGTCTTAAACTTGTGAACTTTCTGCCTCAGCCTACCAAGTCAGTAGGATTACAGGCATGCACTACCACACTTGGCTTTTGTAAGATACATTAAAAAACAAAACAAAACAAAACAAAACAAAACAAAAAAACATGTTGTATCATCCACTCTGACAATGTCTAGTTTTATGATTACCTGATCCAGGAAGGCTTTTACTAGTGTGTCTCTATGTAAGACATCTTGGAAAATATTCCTATGAAGAAAAGAAAGAAGTCCACATGTTAAAGGAACTAGACAGTGCTACACTACAATACCTCACTCTGGTCAGTAACTAAGTTCTTATATAGATGTATATATTTGGAGATGGGAAATATGTATTCAAGGGCTGGAGGTATAGCTCATTGGTAGATTGTATGCTTAGCATTCATGAGACCTTGGATTCAATTGCCAGCAGATACAGATATGTAGATACATTTTATATATATGAATATACATCATGTATGAATATACTCACTTTAATGTGTCTATATATTATTGTTTTCAGGATAAAACTAACCAAACAATTAATTGTTTTTTGAGGCAGAGTCTCACTCTGTAGTCTAGAATGGTCCTGAACTCACTTCGTAGCACATCAAGGCCTTGAATTTACTATGCCCCTATCCCTGAGGACAAATTTTAACTGTTTTCTTTAAAGAGTGAAAACAGTTCCCAGGAAAAGTACATATAATTAGCAATCTATAAAGTGGGCAACTCAGGAAACATAGTTTAGAACTCTTGCCTCACAAAAATATTGAGAGCCTTAGACAATTAACAACTTAATGACCAATTCTTGCCATCTCAAAAAAAAGCCCCTCAGCAATAGAAGTAAACACTATCATCAAAACCAAAACTCAATCAGGGACAAATGTTAAAAATATCTGAATAAGATTAAGAAATACATTAACATGACAGAGGGCTACATCATGACCTCTGGGTTTGCATCAAGAAGCCATACAGGCTTTCAAGTAAGATGAACTGGCAGCAAATAAAAAGCATTATACCTGGGTGACAACAGAGTGAGAAGACAGAATGCCCACTTGAGACAATCTGCATCTATCCCAGCACACTGAATATAGTAGGTCCTAAGCAAAAACCACTGTTTCCTTCCAGGAACCTACCCATCCCCCCATCCCCTTTCATCTTTTCTTGCCCATATTCCCTAGGTTATATTCAATTAGAAAGGTAATACAATAGGGGAATTCGATAAAGTAAGTGACTTTTTAAAGAATATGAATTAACTACAGATTCCACAACATGTTAGTAACATACAACTTGGGAGTCTGCCTGCATATATCCTGTTTGACTACTTTTTCCCTCTTTCTTCATCTTTCTCTCCCTTATCCTGACCCCCACCTATTCTCAGTATCTCTTCTATTTCCTATCAGTCTATCAACATTCCCCCCCCCCCCGCCTTTTTTTTAAACAAAAGGACTGAAATCAATGAAAACAAGAGAGATCATCCTACAAAGCATAGGAGAAGCAGAGAAAGAGCACGAGTGTGTGAGGGAGCAGGGAAACACATATTTCCTAGCCTCAGGAGATGAGTGTACCAAATAATAGAAGCAAGCATGAGATGGAGACAAAGAAAATCAGGATTTCACAATTATTGGCTAGGCACTGACAGAGGACCACTTTTTGGACTTTTGAGAGAGACTGTAACTATTTAAGTCCAGTTTTCTGGTTCTATTTCAGTGAATGAGTATCTTGATCATAAGAAAACTAGATGAAGCAAAATGTTAAGTGAATTTTCCAGTAACTGAATTATAATTTATTGAGAGTGACTGAAATTATTTTAAAAAGTTAAAAATATACCTTAAGGGTTTTAAGTGTAGCTCATAGGTAGGGTACTTGCTTAGCATGTATGGGTTCATCTCCAGCAAGCAGTAACAAGCAAACCCCCACCAAATTCAAAAAATTTGGAAGTAAATATAGATTGCTTAAAACATGCAACATAAGCTGGGCCAGTGGAACAGGCTATAATATTGTGATTATAGCACTTTGAGAGGCTAAACCAAAAGGATGTCCCAGCTGGGAAATTCAGCTACTTGGTGATATCAGGTCTCAAACAATAAAACGTGGCTAGTCATGTACCTCAAAGCAAAAGTGATTTGTTAATTCCCAGTACCACAAACAATCAAACAAATCCATAAAACCACTTAAATGATAAAAAAGACTATGATAAGCAAAAGTTAATATACATCTGTGGCTGAAAATATTTTTGTTCAAAGTATGTATTCTGAACTGAAACAAAATTTGAAAATCCATTACATTATTTTGCTACTATCTGTAAAACAAGAATAGCTGATTAATCATATGCTGTTCAACCAGCAAAACAGATGAAATTAAAGAAACAAACTAAAAACTACTCATAGGTTGCAAATTTATTCTAAAATTCAATAGATTCTCTCAAGAACTCTCAACCAACCAATCAAAAGAGAAAAAAATAGCAATCATTTTAGGGAAGAACACAATATTTGAAGGAACAGATTAATTCCTAGAATGTCTACACATACACAGATTTTATCAGTATGTGAAAATTCAGTGATGTGGAATCCCAACTTGACTAACTCACTATCTGAAACATTCTTCTAAGCTTCTATGACTTTCTAAGAAAGTGACAAGAGTACTGGGGAACTGAGAAAGCTGGTTCTAATTAAGCACCTAACTATGATGCTAGGTGCCTTGGATATGAGTCAACCATTCTGTACTTCCGGTCAACGTTTTATTATTGCTGTTGGTACTCCATATGTCTTGTTGCCTCAAACCAAGCTTTTGTCAGAAGCAACAGGAAAAGTGTTGTGTGTGCAAACTTTTTGCTGCCTTACACACTAAACTTGGATTACTACAGTTAGCATTATTTTTAATATATTCTATGTGCTGGCACTATTTCCAGTACTTTGATAAAATCCAGACAAGTATAATAATATGCTACAATTCTTTCTGACTTCAGAACATCATTTAAGTGCTTTCTTCAAGTTTTGTAATTACTGATTTATCTTCACTTTTCCATAACTGGTCCACAGTTTATATTTAACTCATTACATTTTAGTTTACTGCTCATATGTTATGGCAAGAAATGAGTAACAAAATATAAAATGCAAAGTAAAAAATGTTCTATTAATATATCTCAGTTAATAAGTCTGTTCAGACAGTAATACTCTAGAGTATAAGCAATTTAGGGGTTGGGACTGTCTGACTGACCACTATTAACCCCATCACTTAATATAATGCCTACTAGGTCAATATCATAATATTCTGAGGGCTAATTTTAACCAATTTAGGGAAAACACAATTATATTTACAAACTTACCATTTAAGAAAAAAAGGATGATTAAATGTTTCTTTAGGCATCATTATGCTAGTAATACATCTTTCCTTTCTTTCAAAAACAATTTGTTTTGTTTGTTCTTACTCATTAAAGAGATATTTCCTATTGCTTGGCAAAAATAGCTAAAGGCAGAGAAGCACATACAGATCGGGAGTGAAGCTCTCGTCTGTGTAGATGATGGTGTCCTGGGCCATGTCTTCTTCCGAGGTGGCTCTCCAGAAGGCACTCAGCTCCGACCTCATGTATCTCCGCTGGTTATAGATGTGTTCATGACAAGGTGGCATTTGCTTGACAGTATTGACATCCACATCGATGTGTGTGGTGGGGTAGGGAGCATACATGACTTGCCGGAAGGGGAGTACGAAGCTGCCAGTAGAATCCTGTCAAAATGAAAAAAAAAAAAAAAAAATGCTCTGTCTTACAGGTCACGTAATAGGAGGAATATTTTTAACTTAAAAAATTGGCTTTGATTTCATTCTAAGAAATTTATCATGAGTGTGTAGCATGTC
Source organism: Ctenodactylus gundi (assembly GCA_004027205.1). Taxonomy (NCBI): domain Eukaryota; kingdom Metazoa; phylum Chordata; class Mammalia; order Rodentia; family Ctenodactylidae; genus Ctenodactylus; species Ctenodactylus gundi. Next base: position 758,061 of record PVKB01000170.1, read on the forward strand.
TTAGTAACAGAAGTGTTCACTATAGCAAAGCTTTAACAGGATAACATCAGAAACATCCTAAGCATTCAAAAAGAAGTAGTTTAATGAATAAAAGTTATTATTTAGCTACTAAAAATAAAGTTGCTAAAGTTTTGATACTGAAAGTTTACAATATATTGTAAAGAAAGTGGGACAGAATATGGACTGTATAATCCAATGGAGGGGGGTGAGATGTGAAGACAATAAATCAGAGGAAAAAAAAAAACCTAGAAAGTTATAGACCAAATGTTAAAAGTGGTTATTCATTGAATTGTGAAAATGAAATTGACTTTTTCTTCCTTGATTATTCTGTGTTCTTTTAAAATCTAAATAAACATGTATTTTTATAATTAAAACACTTACTTCTCTCTAGGTATAGTTAACTGGGCAGCCAGTTACCATGTAACAAATACCTACTGTGTATAAGGTGCTATGCTATCTATGCTATGTGCTGTGAATAAATCAAAGAGAAAATTAAATAATGCTGTGATGATTAACTTTGTATAATGTCAACCTATTTCTGCAAGGCTACATAATATATATTTGCACAATAGACTCAGTAGTACTAAAATAATACAGTCAAATGAGAGGGTGTTGAGAAAATAAATGTATTAAGTACTTTATTATGCCTTTTAAAGCACTAATTTTCAGATTTATAGAACTTTTGTAGTTTCAGTATTTAAATACCATTGTTCTAAACTCAGAACAGAAACATTACTGAAAATCCAAAAACTGAATTTTTATGTAGGACATCTGCAACCATTTTTATGTAGAACAATAATTTTCTAAGACTTTTTTTACTTTCAGCTAACATGCAGTAGCTGCACAAGAGGACTGACAAAAACCACAGTGAATGTTTACATTTTTTGAAAATTTATCACAGTGAATGACATTGTCCCATTGATACATCTCAAACTACTCTCCTCACTTTAAACATACTTATCCCATCGTTTCTGCCATTTTCTGAGACAGCACTGTAAGTTCTTTTTTGTGTCTTCAGTCGTACTGTCATGGCTATCTCAATGTTTGGAATTGATTCAAAATGATTCCTTTTCATGTTCCTTCTGACCAGATGACAAGTCACATGGTGCCGGCTCTGCTGAATGAGCCCATACCACAGTATTTTCTATAATATGCCTTTTCATTGGATAGCACTCAGAGATGATGTTCACCATATTTTTGATCATTCTTTTTCAAAATACGAATGCAAAAGGACTTCTAAAACTGCTTCAGAAACTTCATGCCTATTTAATAAAAAAGGTGGCAATAAAGATGAGACAGATGTTTTCGAAGTGAAGAGGGTACATTATGAGGGGGATTAATGGTAACATGTCTTTTACTGTATTTTTTGTCCTACCCTTATCCTGAACTCACAATGTAGCTAGCTCATACTGGCCTCAAACTCAGAGCAATCCTTCTGTCTCAGCCTCCCAAGTGCTGGGATTACAGGGCTCTACCACCCGGCTGAGCTTACTTCTACTTTTTTTAAGGACCCTTCATATTGTTTTCCATACGATATACTAATATATGTTCTCACTGACAACATGAGAGGTCTCTTTCATATTTTCTCCCCCACTATTTTCATTAATATATAAATGTAACACAGTCTTTACAATGAATTTGGGTGTTTTGTACACTTATGTATCATACAAGTTTACAATCACCTCCCATTTTCTACCCTCCCACCCCCTCTCTATCCGTTCCCCCGACTCCGGCTATCACTTCATATGGTTCCAAAGAACGTCTGTGTTCTGGGGTTTTCCAAGTCAGAGAAACCATATAGTGTTTAACATATTAATCTTCTGCACCGAAGTCATTTCACTTAAGTCACCACTCTACCCCAGCTTCCTATTCCTCGAATGGGTTTGCAGTAGTTAAATCTTGATATCTCCTCTCTGTATCCAACCAATCCCTTTATTGGGATATTCACCAAGTTTTTTTTTTCATATTTTGCTGTATGTTTGTTTTTATTGTTAAACCTGGTCTTACCCACCAGTTCACATTAGAAAATAACTACAAGCATGTAGTTCAAAAGACTAGTTAATTTGGGAAAGAAGAAAAAAATAAATAAATAAAATTCAATTGCCTTATCTGAATACTGGAAGGTGCGTATTTGTACATTCACAAGGTTATCTTTACATCAATCAGTTTCCTTAGGATAAACTTTCATTAGTGACCTAGTAAGTGAATTGCTACAACAAAACAAAGTTAAAACTGTATCACATTGCTACATTAAATGAACTTAAATCTATACCACATAAATATACTTAAAGCGACAGACATGTAGACAAATCTGGTTATTTCTTAATTCCCTAACTTTCATATCTTATTTACTCATATTTCACTGATTACTAACCTACTTTTTTTCCCAGCTCCTTCTCCTCTAGCTGTTGTCACTTTTTCTCTGGGGTCATTGGTGTCACTGGTCTCCCTTTCACTATTCAAGTTTCCTTTAAATATTTTCTGCAATACTGGCTCAGTGGCTACAAATTCCTTTAAGCTGTCTCTGTCATGGAAAGTTTTAAGTTCTCCCTTTAAGTTAAAAGATAATTTTGCTGGATATAGCAGTCTAGGCTGGCATCTATGTTTTTTAGTGCTTGGATGATATTGCTCCACGATTTCCTTGCTTTTAGAGTTTGGATTGAAAAATCTGCCATTAACCTGATGGATTTATCTTTGTAGGTCACTTTCTGTTTTTCTCTTACCACTTTTAGTATTTTCTCTTTGTGTTGGGTTTCTAGAATTTTAATTATGATGTGTCGTGGTGAGGATCTCTTCTGATCAAAGTTGTTTGGTGTTCTATATGCCTGCAATTATTCCATGTTCATTTCTTTTCTTAGATTTGGGAAATTTTCTTCCATTATTTCACTAAACATGTCTTTTAAGCCTTTTGTTTTGTCCTCAGTCTTCTCCTGGATTCCCATAATTCTGAGGTTGTTTCTCCTTGAATCATCTATCAGCCATTGTAATGATTCGCTTTCTTCATTTACTTTGTGTTCTTCATGGCCTGTATGTTGCAGCTCAGTCACTTCATTTTCTAGGTCTGACATTCTATTCTGAAGTTGTTTAACGTGGTTGCTTATTATTTCCTGCGTGTTTTTCATTTCCTGAATATCTGCATTCAACTTTTCTATATCTCTGTTGTGTTCCTCTCTAATTTCTTTTGCCTTCATTATCTTCTGGTATATTTCCTCCTTCATCTCCTCTAGCTGCTTTTCAAGGGTTGCTTTTTGCTTAGCTATGTGTTGGCGTAGCTCATCTACTGTCTGTTTTACTTCCTGCTTTACTTCCTGCTTTAATTCACTGAATATCTGGGCCCAGAAGTTACCATCACTTTTGCCATATTTATCTTTAGCATCCCTGGTAACATCTTCTGGGGTGTCAGGTGTTTTTGTAGGAAATTTGTAACTGTGTTTCCCCATTTCTTCTTTGGTCTCCTCTAATTGCATTTCAAGGCTTGCTTTTTGCTTAGCTATGTGTTGGTGTAGCTCTTGCACTGTCTGTTTTATTTCCTGCTTTAACTCTTGTTTTAATTCCTGCTTTAATTCACTGACTATCTGGGCCCAGAAGTTACCATCATTTTTTTCTTTTCCTTTTCTTTGGATTCTGCACTTTCTGTATCCCTGATACTATCTTCTGGGGTGTCAGGTCTTTTTGTATGGGATTTGTCACCACGTTTCCCCATTGTTCTGCTACCTCTGGCTGTCTCTGGTGCGCAGGAAAGAAAATGGATCCTGTTGACGTCACTGCCTGCGATGGCTGCTGAGCCCTGTTTCTGATCTGGGATCCCAGGGCCTTTTCTAGGGGGAGCGCACACTGCGTTTGTAATACACATACCTGCGGGTTGGTGCTTCTAAAGCTGGGGCTGCCCTCTGCCGATAATTCCCACTTCTCCAGATCCGTGCTTACCTCGGGCTGAGGTTCTGGCCTCCGGATCTTGCTCCGTTTGTGGTCTGTGTGTGCTGGCAGCTTCGGGCCCACGCTGAGTTGGCTGCTTCTTTCCTCCTCTTCCGATGTGACTTCAGGATTTCTGACCCACCCACAGCCTCCTCTCTGCAGTGGTGTGCTCCGTCCTCTCCCAGCTTTGTCAGACGTTCAGGTCCCTGGCTGCGGCGGCTTCCTGGGCTGCGGGGATTTTTTTATTTCTCTGCTTTAGATGATCCTTTGAAATTTCTGGCCTCCCACTGGCCACCTTTCAGTTTTTGGGGATGGTCCTCTCTTTCCTACCTACACCAAACACGCTTTTTCTAACTAAATTCTTGACTTTTTAAGTGAGTCGGTAAGGAGATATGGTGCAGTGCTGTTACTCAGCTGCCACCTTGACCGGAAGCCTCTCTTTCATATTCTTGACAGCACCTGTTACTTTTATCTTGTCCCAGAATTTTGGTTGTTTTTCCGACACATGATGAATTTAGGGGCATTATGTACACTAAATACAGTGCTTGCATAATTTTTTCATAATTTCAAACATCATGACAAAGTAATTCTGAGTAAATATTTGTATTTACTATTTTTATACATTTGGTAACCTTTGAGATGTCCTGTAGTTTCACAATGTAGGGTTGTACATTGATATGATCCACTTTGAGTTGATTTTATAAACAGTAAGAGACAGTGCTCTAGTTTCACTTCTTTGTATATGGATATTCAGATTTCCCAACACCATTTGTTGACGAGACTGTCCTTTCTCAAATGTATGTATGTTCTTGGTCTCTTTCAAAAGTTAACTGGTGATAAATATGCACATTTATTTCTCGGTTCTACAGTCTGTTTTATTAGTGTATATGTCTGTCTTTATGCTAGAACCATAATGTTTTGCTTACTATCTCTTGGTAGTGTGTTTTAAAGTCAGGTATTAGTACGTCACCTGCATTGTTCTTTCTGCTGAGGGTATTTTGCTTTGGCTATTCAGGGTCTTTTATATTTCCATATAAATCTGAGGTATGTCATCTTCTATTTCTGCAAATAGTATTATTGGTATTTTGAGAGGAATTACATTGAATATGTAAACTACTTTGGGTAATACAGGTATTTTAACAAAGTAATTCTTCCAATCCATAAACATTAGATAACTTTCCATTTTTCAGCACCTTCAATTTCTTTCATCATTGTTTTATAATTTTCATTGTAGAGATCACTCACTTCCTTGTTAAATTTACTCCTACGCCTTCTGTTTGTTTAATAGCCATTATGAGTTATATTGCTTTATGGATGTTTTTGGCAACTTTGTTATTGGTGTATTAAAAAAAGTTACTAATTTTGTATAGTGATTTTATATACTGTGGCCTGACTGAACTGTCAGTTCCAAAAATTTTTTGGTAAAGTCTTTAGGTATGTAAAATCAAATCATCTTCAAGTGGATAAAATCTGACTTCCTCCTTTCTTATTTTAAAGCCCTTCCTTTCTTTCTCTCACTTTTTTTTTTTAAATCTAGGTAAGGCTTCTTATAGTATGTTAAATAAAAATGACAAAAAGTAGATATTCTTATCTTATTGCTAATCTGGGGTGAGATAATCCCAGCTTTCTCCTGTTGAATAGGATACTGGTTGTGGTTTGTAACATGTAGTTGTTGTGCTGAGATATGTTCTTTCTATATCTAATTTTTAAAGTATATTTATAACAATCTTTAATTTATTTTGCTACTACTATATTCTAAAGCATGCATTCACTACAAGAGCATCATAAAATCATTAGGAAAACAATTTCTTAACAACTGTTTTCTCCTTAATTATTAGAATTCAGTCTAATTTGCATTTACTTGTTTTGTTCCTTGAACAGTAAATAATGTACTAAAAGGAAGACTAAGAACATTTTCATATATTAGAAATATATATTTTCATATATATATATGTATATATATATATATATATATATATATACACACACATATAACGTATATATGTACAAATTGCTCAGATCCCATATACTTTTTAAAGGTATTTTAAATTTATTTAAATAAATTAATATTAGAAATAAAAACAAGATAGTAATACAAAAATTCAAATCTGCTCACTTTCTCAAAAATTATTTTAAATAATTGGTTACATTTGTGAAAAAAGAAAAGTATACCTTCAGCAGGCCTTGAACAAAGAGACCTGACTCATACTTAAATGATGATTCAGCTTCACACAATCTGGAGCACTTTCTCTCTGCTGGAGTCAGAAAAAGGCATAATGTTCTTACTATCTATAAAAGAAAAAAAATTCAGGATTAAAATATGAAGTTAGAAAGAACACTAGCTTGCTTACAAATGAAATTCAAGTAGGAATTTTATTATTTTTGTCAATAAAATATATCTCGAGTAGTAGGTATTCCTCAGTCATTTGGAATAGTCCATGGTATATAACACTTATTACTTTAAAAAGGTTTTTTTTTTTTTTTTGGTGAACAAATTAGTATAAGAAATACTTGGCACATTAACTATTTGGTATCTCAAAACTTGTAACATTCAAATATACATCACAACTCTCCTGGTGGATAATACAATATGAAATCTCATTCAAACTTAATTTCAGCAGGAAATAATGATCTAATACCAGGACTGATTGCATATTCACCCAGCAGGAAAAAAAAAAGGATTAATTCTATTAAATTTGATTTCAAATAAGCTAGGCACTGGTAGGAATGAAGTCTTTAATTGTAACAGGATTTGACTAGAGGCCCATTAGGAAAAATAAAAGGTCATCTATCTATGTTGGAATTCAGACTATATCTAGAGTTATTTTATCAAAGCCAAGTTTTCAACTAGAGCAATGGGAACTTTTCTCCCAAATTAAAAAGATAAAAGGCAAACTATTCAATCTAAAGAGAATGAAAGATGAGAACAATATTTAACAAGCACAGCCCCAGACACGGAGCATTTCTCCGTCCTCCCTCAGCAGGCTGAAAGTCCTTCCATGACACTCTTGGGCCTTGGGCATAACAAGCTGTCGGCGACCTTTTTGGAGTAACAGACATCATAAAAAGATCACGAGCCCCTGGATGCAGTATAAGGACAAAGTATACTAACTTCTTATTAATAGTTACACGACAACTTTTGGCAAACAAACAGTCATGTGGCTTAGTAAAGAAAGATAAATAGTATTTTTGTGAAACAATTACCACCAACATGTTCTGTGTAAAACTTTTTTAAAACTGAGCCTGCTTGAACAGATATAGATACCAGCATTTATCTTTGGAATGTTCCTAATCAGTGGTCAGTGGAAAAAAGTTATAGATCTCTTAGTTTACTGCTAATGCTTGGAAACAAAACTGTTCATTAAATCTTTATTAATTTATACAGCATTGAAAAAAGTGGCTAATTTTTTTTAAAAGCATACCTTCTACTGGCCACTTAATAACAACTACTCCCTAAAGGGGATAGATATGGGTAAAAATCACCATATGACAGAATAACCAAATATCATTTTTAGGACTAATACCAAAAGTACGTACTATTGGTATATTAAAGACAAAACTGAGAAATAAAAGAGAATCACTTTTAAAAATACGTGATTTTAAAATATTCTCAAACTCATTTCTATACAACAGATACTGGTATTTTTGAATTATCAAAGTCAAACTGCTAACTGAACTCATGTTCACTTTATTTCAAACTCCTTTTTGCCAGACTGTCATGATAATTTGGCTAAGACTATTTTGCCTCCTTTCACTACTGGGCCATTTCAACTGCAACCTGGCATGGCAATGATCATCCATGATATGTTAGGAGTACTACAAAGGCAAATCATCAGATTATAAAATAAATTACCTTATTTACTTTCTCTGCACTGCTACCTACAACGACAGAACAGCCACAGGTTTGCAAGTGTGAGCTGATGGCACTGTAGGTTAAAGAAAACCATATTATTTTTATAGCTGAAAACACTGATGTGTTGAAAGGTTAAGTGATTTATTTCAAGACAAATGAAATTCAAAATAATGCACGAAAGGTGACATCAGTGAATTTAGGAGTAAAATACTTCTGATTCAAGCCACTAAGACTTTTAGGTTAAAGACTAACACTTCTGATATTCCATCACAATCCTAAAGAAAAAGAATGTAGAAATAAAAGTGAACAAAGCATTCTTTCACTTACCCACCTTTAAAAACAGAAATTTATAATAATCCACAACTATAAGGAAACACACAGATAAGAGATGAGAGCACTTATTATTAAAGACCAGCACACAGGCCCCCAATAATGGCTATTACTATTAGCACCTTCTTTAGAAATATAAATATAAATACGCATTATATATTGAATACTAAGTGATTTTATGCTCCAGGCAGTGTTCTAACTGCTTTATACAATTTATCTCACTCAATACTTACAACACACTTTCAAATAGGTGTCATTATTATTACCATTTAAGAAATGAGCAAATAGAGGTAGAGATTCTTCAGGCATTTTGATCAAGTTTACACAGCAGAAATCAAGGCAGTCTCAAGAGTTTTAGAGCCCCTACTCTTAAGTACTAAACTCTATAGTTGAGAAGTATCAGTACAAATATGAATAATGTTCATATAACTTAAACTGCAACTTGATTTGAAAAGTTTCTTAGTTTTAGCTATAATGGAAAAAAAATAAGACACCAGCACAAATGATTACAATTTCTTGTGCTGGCACTGTGGAAACATAGTTGGTTAAACTGTAAAAGAAGAACAACATGAATGAAAAATAACATGTATGTAAAAAACAGTGCAAGGATGCCATGCTGTTCCTAGACAAATCTGAGTAAGAGGTAGTATACTATTTTCATGCTTTCAAATTTTGTCATAACGTGACCGTGAGATTTTTATCAGCTTCAGCTGGCATTTAGGAAAAGAAAGAACATTCTTACTTGAGAAGAAAGCCTTCATGACAACTGTCACCAATATCATCGTCATTGAGCACTGTATCAGCTATCTAAAATGCACCAAAAAAAACCCAAAATTAATCTGACAGTAATGCAGTATTGAGAAAACAATTTAATATGTTTTCTGAAAATATATTCAATAAAACAAACTGCCCTCATTCCTAAGCGTCAAAAAATACTCATAAAACAATCTCTGTGCCTACCACAACCTTTCAGAACAACTGTGAAACCTGGTAACGCAGGCTAGACAACAATTCTTACAAGATAAACTTCCTCTTCTCAGATGTCTGAATCATATCAACCTTAGTGACAAAGGTACATAGCAGTAAGAATAGTTTTTCTTAAAGATATTGCTACACACGCACAACGTAGGACTTCAAATGCCCTAGACAAGGGCCATAGGACTCAGACCAATAAGAGTCCATGGCTTTGGAAGGATGGGCTAGGGAGCAGGTCAACAGAGAGTGGTCAGTGCTCCCGTTAGGTTCTAAGGCCACTGCTGACCTGACAGGAGGCAGAGTTTTGCCCCTTGCTGTCACTACCCTCCTGTAACTGCGCACCACTTCAAAGCTCTCTCTCCAACAAGTAGATGCTCCAAACCCAAATCCTTAGGAGAAAGGTCTTCAACTAAATTGGTCTCTGTTATCAAAAAGGCTGGGGTCCATGGTTCTAAACCAATGATTAAGAAAACTAAGCTACAGAATGTAAGTAAACTACCAACAGTTTAGTACTACAAGGTCAGGAGTTCTCTTATTTTAGGAAATATTAAGGTCATGAAGTAGACTAAATTTATTTTGTCATTAACTATTACTGATCAAAAAAGGCTGCTTGGTCATAAAATTCAGGATCTTATGTGTGCTTGTCACTAATACTTCATATGAACATTGTGACAAAATACATAGTACTGAGAGTATTAGAAGTACACTTAGTACAGTAAATCCAAGAGGCTGATAAAAGTTATAATGGCCCCATAAGAACTTACGTCTATTTCTTCAGAAACACTGTGTGATTTCATAGATGAAAGCAATTCCATTACTGGAATGACTTCTCCAGTAAGCATTGGAATAATACTCTGACCCTGCACAATAAAGTGAAGAAATCACACAATGTAAGATAAACTGGGAAAAAAATTAATAATGAATCAGAAAATAACATCTTTTTACAGAAATAGATAACTTGGCTGAAAAAGAGCCCCAAACAAGTCTAGGAGATTTTCATGATATTTAAGCTTGCTTTCATTATTTTGGGAATGATTTCCTTTATTGAGTATTGAGTCATTGCTATACCATTTACTGTTACATACAACAATTAAATCACCTGTCCAATTTAGAAGGGATATCTATTGAAATTTATTTCAGGTGTAAAAATTCTTAATTAAAGGTCATGAACATATTTCCTATTTAAAAATGAAGAAAGTCAAATGAGTGTGCCAGTGCACACCTGTACTCCCACCATCCTGGGAGGCTGAGGAAGGAGAATTCCAAGGTTGAGCTCAGCCCTGTCAAATAAAACTAAGCAAAAAAAAAAAAAAAAAAAAAAAAAAAAGAAAGCATAAAGTCTTTGAAATCGTTATCATTTTATTTATTTATTTGAGACAGGGTCTTGCTCTATTTCCCAGTCCTAAACTCACTAGGTAGCTCAGGCTCATTCTGAACTCATGATGTAACCTAGACTGGCCTTGGACTTATAGCAATCCTTTTGTGTCAGCCTCCCGAGTGCTGGGATGATAGGTGTGTGCCACCACGCCTGGCTTTATGTGGTACTGGGGAATCAAACTCAGGGCCTTGTTCGCAAGGTAAGCACTCTAATCTCTATGCTATTACTCAGACCCCCAACTAACTCACTTTAAAAGTTTAACTCAATACTAAATTTTCCAATTCAAAACAGGGTAGAATTTATCCAAATACAAATGAGAATTATAACATACTGGTTATGAATCAATAAAGCAGAAGTGGTTTCTTCAGAAATCTTTAGAGCTACTAATACTATTTTTTATGTTTCAAAAATGTAATTTTGAGACCTGCATTTTCTGGAATCAAGTTTAAAGACATATACGAAGTATCTTAAAAATGGTTAGTTGACTCTTCATTGACTCACAATTCCCCCCACTGGTTTTATAACCAACCTAAATATAAAACTTTTAGGGATATAAATAAGATTACCAAATATTTACCAATTTTTAGCTAAATATATTTTAAAAATCACTTATTAGTTAATTCCTTAAATTTCCTTTTACTCGCAGTTCAACTGAAACGATTGTTTTCAAGCTCTTCATGTGTGTTTTTCACGTTAGAATTGTTGTCATTGTAGGGCCATTTTTTTTAGTAACTAAACCCACTTTTTAAAATCCTTTTCCATGTAGGCTGTTTAAGAATTTAAATGTACTGTTACCCTTGGAAATTCTGTCCTAAGCCATTAGCTTTCTGCATAACATAGACAGCTTTATTATTTTGAAATGTTCATCTTTTGGCAAAACCCCAGAATTAACCACCCTGTTTTTGCTTTTTAAAAAATTGTTGAAATATTTGTTTACAATTGAATTTAACACTAGCAATCCAACAAGAATGACTCAATTTGTGTTAAATTTCCTTCCCTATTAATCCATTCTACCAGATGACAGCTACTGGCATCCACAAAGAGCACTGACTGAAGCTGTTTCTGACTACTGTATCATTCTCAAGCACTATTTATTGTTCAAAATAAAGATACTGGAAATACATAATGGGAGATTTGCAAGGACTCAATTATAAGGCAACTCCAGTTCAGAAAGGATAATTTTAAGAAAATGTCTCCCCTTAGGTTTAGGCACATAAAATATTTTTGCATATGAAATCTCAGATGGTAAGTACCCTCCCTGTAAGTGAATGGATCGCCTCAATGATGTTATACAAACACAAATAACACAGGGATGAATACAGAAGAAAGCTTTAAAAGAATTTCCTCAAGTTTCTCTTCCTCCTTGCAACTTGAACGTCTCTAGTTTTAATTTCTCAGTAGGACAACATTTCCCCTTTAAAATCACCAGTTTGTCCCAATATACCTTCTTCCTAACAAAGGATAATATTTTCAAGAAAGCCCTTTAAAGAGGCTGGAATTAATGAATGGTATTTATGTAACACGTTTCTGATTATAGAAAACAAAATCCCACTAAAAATAGAATTTTACTGGCTCCTAAAAACTCTTCTCTTCAGATAAGTCTGCTTCATTACCCTGTACCAGCCTCAGTCAGTCAGGTTAGTCACTGGTGAGTCAGTCCCTCCCCAGGGACCTGCTCATTGATTCATCAGCACACAAACAGGCTTCACTTTCCGAGCAAAAAGGTAATCTTTACTTTTACATCTCAAAATTTCTCCAGAAGTACTACACCTGTCCTGGAAAGCTATTTGCAAAAGTAAAAAAATACTAATTTTTAAAAGAAGATAATTTTATAGGGTTTTGTGCTTTCCTTCTGGATTTCCTGCATTTTCACAAGGCTTGTTTATTTGTTCAGTGTTTTGTCTCATGCTCCTGGGGATGGAACCAGGACCTTGTGTGTGCCGGTTAAGTATTCGACCACTAAGCCACATTCTCAGCCAATCACACATATTTTTTAAAAGCATCATTCTGTCTTGGTAATGCTCAAGATAGTCAAAGAAGAGACAACACAGTCATGTTTAAAAGACTGCGGTTTTACAGGAAGGAACAATGAAGGAGTGTGGCATGCCAGGGCACTGGGAGAAAATCTTCTTTATGAAGATTTCCCTTTAGAATGTCTCTACCCTACACTGGAATGTTCTATATTTAATTTTTCCAAGGGAGTCATATTTTTGTATTCATGCTTTCAAACTCTAGTGTCTGTTCCCCAAGGTCATTCAAACCCATGGGATTATGATGGGACCATCTACTACAGAGTCAATGTTATAGAAAGTATAAATGGTAGAAGAAAAGGAACAGCACTTGCAAATTACAATAAAATGTAAATTTCACAACTTTGAAGGTTACCACTCAGAACTTTAAAAAAAAATATTGTGCTTAGAGCTTGTTATATTGCCACACCCTAGAAGTATGCAGGATGACTGAAAAAATACAGTGAATGCTTAATTTTTTTAAAAAATTAATATATTACAGTAAAAAACACACTGTAACTGATCCTCCTCAAAATACTGTCCCCTTGCTTTGTCTACACTCATCCTATGGTTCTTGCCATTTTCTGAAGCAGTTCTGGTAGTCTTCATTTTTGAGTGTCTTTAGTGAACACTGGCATTGTTGCTTCAATGTTCTGAATCAATTAAAAACATTTACCTTTCATGGTCATTTGGCTTAGGAAAGAGTTAGAAGTTGCCTGGTGCCAGATCCAGTGAATAAGGCGGATGAAGACAGAACATAATGTTTTTTACAGACCCACCTTGGTGTTGAATGGCACTTGGCAGCAGCACTCGCTGCACTTCTCATCACATAAAGACTAACAGGGACTTCTAGAACTGCTTCAGAAGATGGCAAGAAGACAGGCCAATAGTGTTCACAGTGAGCGGGAGGACTGTTAAGGAGGATTACAGGCAGCATATCCTTAATTATAATGATGTTTCTGGAATTTTAACATTCAATATATATTTTGCTCAACTCTGTATACTTCCTATCCTACAACAGCTATTTTTGTGGAACTGTTTGAGAAGCAATACTTTAAAGAAAATCACGTATATAAATATTTTTACTATGGAAGAGTTATCCCAAACTTTTTGTGCAAAACAGAAAAAAAAAAAAAAAAAGCAAAACAGTAATGTGTTTTTTCAAATACTATTTTTCTTTGTTCATTTATTTAACTTTTGGGGGCTGGAGAAATGGCTCACAGGTTAAAGCGCTTGCCTTGCAAGTTAAAGGCCTTCAGTTTGATTCCCTAGTATGACACAAAGGTAGGTGAGGTGGTCCAAGCTTGTAATCCCCAGCACTCAGGAGGCTGAAACAGGAGGATTGCCATAAATTCAAGGCTAGCCTGGGCTACACAGTGGGCTCAGGACCAGCCCTGTTTCAAAAAAATTTTTTAAAAATTTATTTAACTTTTCAGATGTTACATGTAGAAATTTTTATTCAGTTTATTCTCTACAACTCCATAAAGACTGTTTATTTTCAGGCTCACTACCAAACTACTATGTCTTCAAAGCCTTACCAAAAGTAGCCATCAGCCTTATACAATGATACTATGGGAAGCATGGCATTTGCTAGATATAAAACTCCACTTTACCTGATCTTCCATTCTCTCTGTGCCTTCTAAGACAATCTTCTGGACATTTTCTTGCCTTTCCTAAACAAAAGCAAATCCATCTTAAAATACAACATTTTGATACTTGATAATTTTTAATGCAAACATGTTCTCATATATTTTAGTTCAAATAAAAAATATGTTCTACCATAGGGGAAAAAAAGGAAAAGAGGCAGGAAATGAACCAAACAGACTCATGCTCTCATAGGTAATACCAATCAAATCAAAATATTCTTTATCCTATAGTGAAAAAAAGATAATTTAGAAGAATTTATTCAGCTTAGTATCTGCAGTTTCGAATAAAGAAAATAATGTCACACATTTCAAATTAAATGAGATCACAGTGAATCTGAAGAATATACAGCTTGTTGATTTTAACTGATTTTCATAAATAAGAGGAACAAGAAAGTGAGTCTGAAACCTAATAAAACTTATTATTTTACTATTTTTTCCTTACAATTGATTATAAGCCTTATAAAGTTAAAATACTTCAGTGGACTTTAAGGTTAGTATTAAAATGAAGAGTAGGAAAGAGAATTAGATTTGTTCTTTAAATATTGCAAAATTATACTGAAATATAAATATCATTATTTATTAAACTTGAATTTAGAGGAAAACTATTATTTACTCTAGCTTAGACATGTGCAAGTCAAGGCCCATGGACTAGCAGTTCAGTGAGCTAGTAATGCAGCCTCAAAAGATATTAGTATGTGGCTTTTTGGGATATTTTTCATGACTCAACTGTGTGGTGCTGGGGCATGAAGGTAGGAAAGGGGAGGAAAGAGTACAGTGCTAACTCCACCTCCTGTGCCCTCCACACACAACCGGTCAAATTAAAACCTAAGTGTATCAGACATATGTGCATGTGTGATTAGGGGAGTACAATGCAGCAATTATTGATAATATTTCAACCTATCTACGTGTGTGTGACTGTGAAAACAGGCATTCACTGTTATTGACAGGTAAATTTTCTTATTTAATTATTAGGAGGATATGCTATGTTATAAAATAATTTAATAAGGTGAAACAGTTTTTTTTTTAGCAACTGTGGTACAAGAAGTATGAAGTGTATCAAGACTTTTTACTCATAACATTGTTACAAACAGTATATCGATGGTATTAAAACTGTTATGATAAAAAATAAAAGAAAGTTTTATTACTTATATGTAATAACTATATATTCTGTATGTGGCTCAAGATAACTCCACTCAGT
This sequence comes from Ctenodactylus gundi, assembly GCA_004027205.1. Lineage (NCBI taxonomy): Eukaryota > Metazoa > Chordata > Mammalia > Rodentia > Ctenodactylidae > Ctenodactylus > Ctenodactylus gundi. Next base: position 773,365 of record PVKB01000170.1, read on the forward strand.
GTAACAAAGGCAAGTTAAAAAAAAGTTGGCACTCATGGTCTAGTTTAGTCTGTAAAATTAAAAAGGGGATTTCTTAAAAACCATTTGGTCCAACATCATCATCTTACAATAGGAATTTGGCAAAGAAATTAAGAGGACCAAAGGCTACATGGCTGACAGCTTATGAAATGTCTGTTCTGAACTGTTGCTCAAAGTATGTAAATAGTAAGTGACAGTCATGCAAGAAAAAAGAAAAAAGAGGTTTTAGGGTCAAAAACCTCTAAAATACAATATTAAATTTCTTACTTTCTCTAAGCTTTATCTTTGCGTTTGTAATAATAGACCATCATCTTCTACCTGCCACAGTTACTGTGAAGATAACAGACATCTGATAAAATGAGGCATCAGGATTGCTGTGAGTTCGAGGTCAGCCTGAGCTACATGTTGAGCTCAAGACTATCCTGGACTATAGACCCTGTTCCCAAAAAGAAAAAAAAATTAAAAATTATCAGTTTCTAATAGGGTACATACAAAATAAATAACAACTATTAACTGGTATTGTGTATATAATTTCTATCCTTTCGAGTGTGCGTGTGCATACATGTGTGCGTGTGCTGCTGAGAACTGAACACAGAACCTTCACACTGACCACCAACTATACCCTCAGACCATTTTTAATTCTGACCTTGCGGTAAGGTCTTACTAAGCTACTAAATTGCTTAGCTTTGGCTATCCTGCCTCAGCCTCACAGAGTGCTTGATTATAGGTGGAATCACTAAATCTGACAAAATGCTTTCATTTTCTAAAACTGAGACACAAATGAATCAGAAAAACAAACATTCAGTGGTCAGGTTGGCTGGACTAATAAGCCAAAGTGCAACTCACCTTATGCATCCATATCCTTCCTTTCCGAATAATGTGTGTTAATCTGTCAACACACACTCTGTGAAGTGGAAGGTAGAAACTAAGCTCTGTCTGCGGAAGGATAATTGATAGTCCATAAGTACTCCGATCACCATTCCAGTTTCCATCGAAGATTAACGAAACAATAATCACTCCTTTTTCAGACAAGACAAAAAACTTTACATCTATAGCCCCACTCTCTGCATTTCGAAGAATTTCCCCATTTAGGGTGTGGTTGGCAAGAAAAGTTATTTCTCCATCACTGAGAAGTACCTGTTCCGTCTTTGGAGCCCAAATATGCCTTACTCTAGGACCAAGAATATTGTCCCAATATGCAAAGGTAGCTGCTAATAAAGGTGAGTCGCCACTTAAAGCAATCTCTGTCTTGGCAACAGCTGGAGATGGTGGCGGGCAGAGTGTCGACATCCCGGCATCCCAATTCGCATTATCCAAACATTCCAGACAGAGCTAAACAGGGACATACAAAACCACTGATTAGACTCAGTCATTTTGAAGACAGTCATCCAAATTCCATTGATTTAAGAAAATAAAGCTTGTACTCATCCTCCCACAAAAATCCAGTCTATGTGCAATTCTAGTAGGATTGGATATTTGCTCCTAAGCCACTGCAACTAAAGAGGAGAGAAAGACTCAGCTAGAGATGGAGACACTTCTAAGTTAAACTATTCCACAAAAAAGTATGTTGGAATTGCAAACCCTTCATATGCGAAAGTAAGCCTGTTTGGAAAGAGTGCAGTTAAGATGGGGTCATACAAAATTGAGACAGGTCCTACCTAGTTTGATGACTAGTGGGCTTAAAAATAGTGACAGCATCAGAGAGAACGAGAGAGAGCAGAAGAGAACAAGAGAGAGCACGTGATCTCACCCAGATGCGAAAGGAAGACAGGCATGTGAAGACAAATAGTAGAAACTGGAATGATGCAACTGCAAGTCCAGGAATACCAATCACTGCTGGTAATAGCCAGAAATGAAGAGACAAGGAGGAAGGCTTCACTATGCTATTCAGAGGATCATGCTCCTGCTAGCACCTGTTTACAGTAGACTTCTCGTTTCCAGACATATGAAAGAACAAATTACTGCTATTTTATTGTTCCAATACTCCTAGAAAGGTACTGCCATACCTGACAACAACAGGAACATCTCAAACCTGTTATATGAACAACTAGACCTGAATCTGGAGCCAGAACAAAAAAAGATTATAGTCCTGTTATCCCCAATAAATTCTTTGGGTTTCAAGGTCCTGAAGCTCAATAATGGTGCTTAAAATGACACTGAACTATGATGACAAAGATAAATATACTGAATACGTTAGTCAGAAAAGCAGTGCACCATTTTATCACTGTGGAGAGAGTTCTATATTATATAAGTGACTAAGATTAAAAAATTCCAGTTATTCAGAACATGTAGTGAACAAATAGGAATAATGAACCCTGTGAAATCTTTCAGTTTACTGAGAAAAAAGATACGCATGGAAAACAAGCTCACAGTGAAGCTAGAACACAGGTCCAACATGTAAACCTTAATACACTCATACATATTGCACAAAATGATACACTTTATGTAGTATTAGCATAAAACTTATCATTCTTGTAAATGTTGACTTGTAATCAAAGACTGAAAGTGAAAAGCATCATGAGTTTCATTTAAGTGAGTCTAAAACTGAGGAATCCACCACAGTAACGGAGAGCACCTTGAGGTATGCTTCGTCTACTTATGTCTATGCTTGCACGATGGTTTTGGGAAGCTAACAACCGGTCTGTAGCAAAATTTGTGTTAAATTAAACATTTAAAAAAAAGTATTTACATCTTGTCAAGAGACTTACAAGTGCAATGTAACTTCTATTTTTGGAGCATTAGATGAGTATTTTTACTATATTATGAGTAGACAAAGAGAACTTGGCAAAACACTTAAGTAATGTACAAAAATGGTTCAGCTTAAAGATAGTTTTTGCACGTGCATTGTTAGGTTTGGAAATTCATTTAGGTAGTTTCTTAAAATTCAAATTTAATAATCTTCAGAGAACACAATGAATATAAGCTGGATTCTTTATTTAAATATCCACTATTTTGATTACACTTTAATCAGTTTACAATGACTGAATATAGGAAAATGATTGAATTCAAACTGTATGGATGCCACTGTTATCACCATGAACTACAAACAGCATACTGGAGGCTAACAAAAAATAAAGCAAACACACAACATACAACTACATTGTAAATATATTTCTCTTTTATTCTTTTTGGGTAAAAGAGTGAATGAAGGTAACATTAGAACTCAGGTATTCTATCATATAAAAAATAAAAGCATTTCCTAAAACAGAATTTTACCCGAGTAAAATCTGACTGACTTATGGTAAATCTTTTTACTTAATTGTGAATATTAAACTATTAGAGACCACTAATTAAATTCAGTCTTATGCTCAGTATCATTAGAAAATTAAGAATACGAATCATGTTGAGGCTGAAGGAATGGCTCAGCAGTTTAAACGCTTGCCTAGCAAGCTCTATGTCAGGTGCTAAGTACTGGAGTTCAATTCCCCAGCACCACATAAGCCGGGCGTGATGGTGCACGAGGATTGCTAGTCCAAGGCTAGCCTGGGTTCCATAGTGAGTTCAGGACCAACCTGGGTTACAGCGCAAGACCTTGCCTCAAAATCAAAAACTAACAAAAAAGACACAAGGCGGGGGGGGGGGGGGGGGGGGGGGGGGAAGGGGAGGGAAGGAATCATGTTGAATTATTCAGCTTTAAAAACTACCAAAAGAAGTACAGTAGTTGTCCCTTATTCTAGAGGGATACATTCCAAGATCCCCACTGCATGTCTGAAACTGCAAATAGTACCTAACTCTATATGCTGTTTATTTTTCTACATGTAGATCCGTGATAAAAGTCTAATCTATAAGTTTGGCACAGTGAGCAGTTAACAATAATAAAATATAATAATCACATTATGCTGTAGGAAGAGTATGCAAACGTGTTCCCTTTCCCTCAAAATGTCTTCCTTTATTGTACTCATCTTTCTTCTCAATGGGACAGAATACAAGGTCTACATGAAGAGATGAAGTAAATGAGATAAACACTGCAACTGTGACTTAGCTAGGTTATCAGTGACCTTCAGGTGGTACCTAAGAAGAAAACTCATCTGCTTCTGGAGACCCTAAATCATTGAGCTACAATAACTGATGAAAGGAAGTTATAGGCAGATAATGTCCATGGTTGGAAATCCTTCATAGTTGAAGGTTTATTTTGCTTCTGCATTTTTTGGGGGGACAAAATCCTTTGGAAGAATATTCAAATCAGAAGTTGTCTGTTTCTTTTTAACTCACTGAAGTGTTACTGAAGAGGCTGTAATCCCTAGGTACAGTAAGACTGACTTCAATACTGCATTCAATCTGAGGATTGAGGTCCATGATTTTGTACTTGAATGTCCAATTTGAAACACTTCAGCGAGTTCAGAAATGTCCACATTATTGGCTTTGCTTCAGTTTCTTCTTTGTCCTTCCTCTTTCTTTGTAGATTACCAAACAAGTCCTAATTCCTGATTTGTTAAAACTTCTTAATGGCCTTAGTATGTTTTTCCACTTCCCCATCAAGCACGCTGGCAAATCCTTCTCAACCAACATATCTTGCAGTTTCAGGCACAGCACATTGCCATCAATCAGAACATGTTTTCTGTTTTGTTTCCCACCTATAAATTTAATGCCCTTCCTATCTTAACTAGGCAGCTATAATTTTTGTTTTTTGAGGTATGACAGAAAGACTAGAACAAAAATTCTTCCTTCTTCACAACTGAACAGACGGAAGACTGATTCTTAGTGCACCTCTAGCAACTTCTACATCTCTCCTTATTGAGAACTACCAACTCATCACTTAAAGGAAGCACTTTTGGCTTCTCTTGGCTCATCTGAATTGTTACCATCACTATTCGTGCATTTTTATCCTTTACTAAGCAGAGTAAGAGTTACTTGAACACAAGCATAATAATACTGTGATAGTCAATCTGGTACCTAAACATGGGTATTAAGAGACTAACAGGTAGGTGTCATAATGAGAATACAGTGGACAAAGGATGAGTCTTGTCCTGGGTGGGACAGAGCAACAAGATGCAAGATTTCATCACACTACTCAGACCTATGGGCAATTTAAAACTTAAAAATTATTTCTGGAACTTTCCATTTAATATTTTGAGACCATGGTTGAATGCAGGTGGCTGAAATCACAAGCAAGAATAGAATGACTCTAACCGAAGAATGAAGTATCACAGAGAATAAGCAGAGCTGTGAAAACAGTTTTACTAATACTTGAAGTTGTCCTCTTTGATAAGGAAAATCCACTTATATAAATGTAAGAAAAAAAACCAGCTTAAAATCAACACACTATTATCTATGTATCTTATGTGCATGCAGTATTCGTTACTCCAGAAGGTTATCAAACATTAGCCACAGTCTTTTGAGGGAAGCCAGGATCCAAATTGGCTGAGATGATGGCTTGCTACTCCTGTAAACAAAGCACAGGGTTCATAAGGGTTTACCCAAAACATTTTCTCAAAATAATCCAACATGTGTAGATATTAATTATTGTCTGTTAAAACTGTCAGCAGATTTGAAAGTTTAAGCTTTTTCTTTAACCTTTTGCTAAATTCTGCCATCTTTTCTCCAACTGCTTATTTAGAAAGTTAGGTGGTCTGCTGTTAAATCTGAATCACAATTTTACCATTAGAAGGCCCTCATTTCTTCAAATAATACTTTCATTTTATTTCTCCCAGTCCTAAGAGAAGCAAGGTCATAAACCAGCCCACCTAGCAATTTTGAGGCAGCCCAGACACACTTTAAGGACCATGAACTGCTTATTACAATTGAACTTTTTGTAACATTTTCTGAATATCCAACATCAAGCAAGACTCAAAGATGAAGTTCATGATAAACACATCTGGCTATTTCTCACAGATCCAAGTGCCTCAGATAATAGTTACGGTAACCTATAACTCCCCAGGCTCAATTAACATACAGCCCAAGAGCAGGCTTGAAAGATAGAAGTCTTTTTTTTTAAACTTCTCTGAAAGCAAATTTATGACAGCCAGCATAACCAAATACAATTTAAGCTGTATATAAATGTTTCCTGGTGCAGATAAATACTCACTGGATACACAATCTATAGTGTGGTCTGCAATTTCTCTCATTTTGTTTCACACGCATAAAGAGCATAGTCATCTTGAAGCTATTTTCAACCAGTTTGGGGGTTTTCCTAGAGTGGCAGTGTTAGCCAGAGGTGCTGATTAACAATGCCTGTGTAATGAGACTATCATGCTGTAGTTGTTCCAATCTACAGTTTTATCTGCTGCAGTTTCAAGTCCTTGAGGTAAACCTCAATTCAAAGTATTAAATGAAAACTTCCAGAAGTTTGTCCAGAGAATACAATATGTAAGTTTTAAATAGAATGTCATCCTGAGTAGTGTGACTGAAGAAAATCTCACATGGTCTGCTTCACGAATGTGCATATTCTTGTTGTCCTCTGTGTTTATGTTATTTCCCCGTTAGTCATTTAGTAGTCCTCTTGGTTATCAGATCGACTGTCCAGGTGTCTAAGTGCACATGTCCAAGAAACTCTTGTTTTATTAATAAAGGCAAAAGTACAATAAAATATCGTGACATTTTGTATACATTTTACTGTATTTTTTTCTAACTGATCAATTTTTTAGTCATAACTGTTGTTAATCTATTATTTTGCCTAATTTATAAACAATCACAAGTCTATATGTAAAAAAAAAAACAGGACACTTAGGGTCCTATAGTTTGTATAGGTCTACCTGTGGTTTCTGGTTAAACAGGGTGGGGGGAGGGGTGACCCCTATGATAGATAAGATGGGAAAGCTACTCTGCTTCAAGTATCTTCATATTATTATTAATACTATATTAATATAGTACTTTGTTTCTGTGATACACTCAGATTATAGGTTTCTCAAAGTCTATCAAAGATTCTAACAAACTGTATTTTCCCGTAATTTTTTAAACCGTTTGTCCAAAGTAAAAGTAACACCGAGCACCCTGCATCAGCTGTGATGGACGGGAATGGTATGAACAGGAATTTATCCACCTGCTACAGACTGCGGCTCTACTTGGGGTAACAGCCTATGCGTCTGAGAAGGCCGTCCATCCTGGACACGCGCAGGACTTTCCTCCTTTTCCCCGATACAGACAAGACTCGGTGTGGACAGAGAGGTAATCAGTGCGCCTCCTTCCGTGCGCGACTGCCATCGGTCAAGGGACGCCCAGGTCACACTGGTTACTTCATTTCCTAAGTCTGGGCAAGCGCTGTGCCCTGAGGCAGCCCGTTTAGTCTGAGAGAAGGGAGTCCACCGCGCCTCTGTGCCACTGCCGCCCACATTTACGAGACGTCCGAACTCGGGAGAAACTTCCCGGGGCCTCGGCCGGCGGCGCGCGCGCGCACCCGCAGCCCACCCGCGCCGCCTTCCCGCGGCGAGACCCCTCGCGCTCGCCGCGCCTCCGCTGTCCCGGCCCAGGCCTCGGGCGCCCGCGGCTCCCCGCGCGCGTCCCGCTCCCGGCGGCTGCCGTGCGACTCCGGAGAGGGCGGCCTCGGGCACCGCGGGCGGGACGCGAGCCCCGGCCGGGTCCGCATCTCCCCGCGCCGCGGGAAGCCCGGCCGGCTGCAGGGGACTCCACCGGCCGCTCCGGTGCAGACTTTGTCAGGTAAAGGACGAGAAAGACGGAGGGAGTGGAGCCCCGAGGAGACACCCCGCAGCCTGCCCCGCCGCGCAGGGCCGCCGGCCCCCGCCCGCTCGCCGGCGCCTCACTCACCCGCTCCCAGCCGTCGCCGCCGCCGCCGCCGCCGCCGCTGCACCCGCCACCGCCAGCGCCGCAGGCGCAAGGACCGCAACCGCAGCCCCGCCCCCGCCGCCCGCCGTGGCCCCGCCCCCTCCCGGCCCCGCTCCGGACGCCCCGCCCCCGCGCTGCCGGAGCCTCCCAGCCGCTTCTCGCCGCAGCGGCTTCCCGCCTGGTTTTCCTCTAATCAATCTTTATCACGTCTCTCCTCGTGCACTCTTGACAAGTGCTGTGAAAATGAGTGGAGAGCAGAAAGGGCTGGGAAAAAAGGCTCACCTCCTGGACACACACCTCCTCCTTCTCTGACTAAACCCCGCCTCCAGAAAGAAGGAACCGGGCAGCGGGAACGGCTGAAGACTCCGGCGCCATCTTTCATGTGGGCGGAACATGATGCTGCTGGACGCCCTCGACTTCCTAGTGGGGCACCGTAAGTTGCGTCTTGACGTTTTTCATTTACGAAGACGTCAACGCACGGGCCTGAAAAGGGAGCGGGTCGAGCTGATGGTGTTTTTTCGTAAGGCCTAGTCTTTATAACGATGGCGTTGTTCAGTTGTGAACCTTCGTAGGAAATCCTGTCGAATCTCAGGAAAGCGGGAGAGTGCTGGTGGTTGTAAATAGCTTCATTTGTGCTTTGTTGGTATGGTCGCTCCACACGTTTCATAAGTGGGTATTTTTTTTTTCGTCGTGACACAGCTACAGTATGCTTTTCCATTCTACCCTAAGCCTTATCATCCTCATATATGGTGTTAACCCAATTTGGTCTTCTTTACATATAGTTTCTGACTCATGATGAGTTTCTTTTATGACTAATTGCACAATGTACTTTTTTTAACTATTGAAAAAGGTAGTGTACAATTTGCCTTTATATTATATTTGCAAGTATGTATATTGCAGTTTTTACTACAGATGAATAACATTTAGTATTTTTCAGCATTAAAAATCAAGACACGTTTTATCATTTACTGAGGGAAGGAAAAACTGCTTCTCAAATCTACACTCTTAGCAGAAATAAGCACCTTATCACTATTGCATGCTTATTCACCTAGTAGTTAACATTTGTGTTTTGCACTGTATCTCAGTCTAAGTGAAAAATTATACTTTTATGTATATGCAAAATTGAAAACAGATATTTGAATACATAGAATCAGTAGAATCATAATTGCGATGCTGTGGCAGAGCAGATAGAAAGCTGCTGGCCAAAGGGCACCAAGTTAGAGTTATATCGGACAAAGAAGTCTAGAATGCTGGTAGGTAACATGAGGACTATTGTTAATGCTATATACTGGACATTTGTTAAGAAAGCTCTTAGACTGTGTTAAGATTTGGATCTGGAGTGTCCCCCAAAAGCCTCATGTATTTGGATGTTCTGTATTGCCTATGGATACAGTGTACTGTTGGAAGGTGAGGCCTGGCTGGAGCTTGGGCTTGACCTGGAGGGGTGTGTGAATAGTTCTGCCTCTTCTCCCTCTCTTTGCTTATATCTGCCATGCTATGAAGAGCTTTCTGGCTGTGCCTCTGTCATGTGTGTTTCTACCATTGCTAACCACTCATGTATGAAATGTGACTTCCTAAACTGTAAGCTAAAATAAATATTTCTTTATGTTGTAGGTGTCAGGTATTCTGTCCCACATTGAGAAAGTAACTAATACAGACTGGATGTGGTGGTTTACACTGCTAATCAGACTGCTATGGAAGACTGAAATAGGAGGATCAAAAGTTAAAAAAAAAAAAAGGCTTAGGAATATAGCTGAAGGCCCTGGTGCCACAGCATCCCCAGTATCACAAAAGGGGTGGGGAGAAGTGATTTTAGGAACTATTACACATGAATGAAAAAGGTAATTATAAGATGGTGCATATGTTCAATTGCATGACTAGTAATTGCTACATGTCAATATGTGTTGTATATACAACACACGCGCGCACACACACACACACACACACACACACATGCACATAGTGAAAACATACTGCCAACATTAGGAGATCTCATCTTGTTTTACAGAGAATGTAACTGAGCTTTCAAGAGATTCAGTTATTTCCCCAACACCACCTACTTAATTGACATGGGCCAGTTTTATTCAGTTACACAGCATACTGAGTACTAAGATGTCAGTCTGGTACCAGGTTGATGAAAGCTCTTCTCAGATAAGACCTATGCTGTTTAATACTAACACCTCTATTTCAGAATAACATTGGAAAATAGATTAAGTTCCTGGGGGAAGGAATACACCTACTAAAACAGTTTTCCCTACTTCAAAATTTTACCTAAGAAGGAATGGGGTGTAGCCCAGTGGCTAAAGCACTTGTGTAGCAAGTACAAGGCCTTGGGTTTGATTCCCCAGCACCAATCAACTGGACATGGTGGCACATGCCTGTAATTCCAGCACTTGGGAGGCTGAGGTAAGGAGATTGCCATGAGTTTGAGGCCAGCATGGGCTACATAATGAGCTCAGGATCAATCTGAACAACAGAGTAAGATACTGTCTCAAAAAAAAATGCCAAAAGATGAAAATAAGTTCCATGATTTCCAGCAAGGTTTTAGTTTTGTACAGTATGAACCCTAAAACAACTTTTTTTTTTTTTTTGCATGGTCTTAACTCTAATCAAGACAGGTCTGGAACTTACTGTTATAGTCCTATAGTCCAAGCTGGACTTGAAAACACAACAATCCCCCTGCCTCAGCCTCTCAAGTACAAGGATTACAGGCATGTGCTACTGTGCTGAGGAACTGAACCCAGGGCTTTGTGTTTGATAGGCAAGCACTCTAGCCCCTGAGCTACATCCCTAGCCTTGTAAGATAGAAATAATGAAAGATGAAGTTCTAAATTCTTCATGAGCGTGAGGAAAATAATATTGTACATTATGAAAGTGGCCATGTATGCATGATGTTTTTTGGCCAGTGAATATGAATCTTTTTTTCCCTCACATCTAGTTGGACAAGTTTTTAGTCATTCCATGGCTCTTTTGTCTTTCATTGAAAGACATAATAAAAAATCAGGAGAAAAATTATAATATGTTATGGTAGTCTGTAATATTATATTGCATTAAGGTATATAGTAGGAAAAATATCCTAGCATACATTCTTTCTTAAACCAAAGAAAAAAATGATACTAAGTATCTAGTATTGTGATCCACCTAAACTGCGTAAAGATTGGCTTGGGAAAGTTTTAATCTTATCCTTTCCAAACTTTGTTAACCTGCCCAGAAAAATTGCCCCAAATAAGTCTACTATCTAAGTGAAAATCAACTTTTGCTAAAGGCAAACATCTCTTTGTATAAAAACAAAAACAAAACAAAAAAATAAGAGTTTTATTCCTCTATTTTCAACCAGAATGACATCCTTAAAAATACTATGTAGAAATTTTTTAACTACTCACATATAATTAACCTTCAGTCATGCAAAAAGCTTCTCCAACTAGGGAAATAACAAACAGGTTAAAAGACTGGCCTCTAGAATCTGATTTAGTGTAAGTATTGTCTCTGCTTTTAGTTAATGATGACATTTTGGGCCGTCTTTCATGTTTATGTCCTTTAATTTCCTCAGTTGCAAATGGCATGCACAGTAATTTTTTTACAGGTTGTAAGGCTCATGGACAATCAAGCTAAGAATTTAAAATACTCTGTTCAGGAAATGGTGCTCTACCCTCAATTTTAGTTACCTTTTCAGGGATGTTTCAAAAACAACAAATGACTTATAAGCCTTTTAAAATGTGTATACTTACAATTTCAATAAATATATCAGAACCCAGAGAACCTTCCTGCTGTGTTACAAATGCCAGTTGCTGTCAGAAAGGCTTTTCTCCAGCCTATTAATATATTACAGAAATGTAATATGTGCTGCTTCAGAGCTGGACCTGAGGCTCGCTGATTAGCTCCCATTTACCAAGATTATGGCAAATTAGATTTAACTGTGACTGGCATGTGAATGATCTGATGTTGGACATGGTTGAGGAATACTACTGCATAAGCTGCAGATCATTTAGTTTATTTGAAATAATGAAATTTTGTGTGGTTTCCTTGATCGTTGCTGACTTACCAATATGCATTTTATAGTACATTATCTTTTTGCTACAGTATGAATAAATCGATACCCAACAGAGGTACATCTAGGTGGAATCATAGTTCCTTAAGGTATAAAGGTGGGTCTGTAAGTGTGATGAAATGGTTTAGAAAGCTCCAGTGAGTCTTTCATTGGAAGCAACGCTATATAGTTCCAATGATTAAAAATGTAGGCAACACTCCTATAAGAGAATGTCATTAGAAGTCAATATAAATTTCAATTCAGTTCCCCATAGGACTCAAGAGCCCATAAACAAGCCAATATTCTTTTCAGTGAGAGAAATCCCACACTCTGCCAGGTAGTAGCCTTCCTTCCTTTCATTTTGGTACTCTGTGTCAAATGAACAACAATTGGAATTGATCTAAGGCCCAAAATAAGAGTTCCCAAGAAGAGGAAGCTCTGAGCTTCTTGCAACACCATGAAGTATGCAATATGAAAGAATAAAAAGGAGGAAAATGAAGTGCCATCTTCCTAAATCTTATACAAAATCACCAGCTTATGCAGGAGTAAAGAATTTAAAATTGATAATTTTTAGAGGAAAAAAGAATTTGAAGTTATACCGTGTTGCTGTTCTGTAGGCTTGAGGCACAGATGCTTCAGAAACACTTAACTAACTCTGTCTAATTGTACACTTCCCAGATCCCGCCCACAGTGTCTTCTTGAGTGAGTCTGCCTAATTTTACCTCTTTTTGCAAGGGGGCTTTTCTTGTGTTTACTTCCTGTAACTTTGTAACATGCTTCTTGAGACCCAGAACTATATGCTTACCGAAATTTCACTCCCAACTTCTGTAAGTAGTACTCTTAGGCTCCTCTGATTCAGTTGCATCTTTTGAAAATAGCTTTTGCCTGTGTAAGAGTTGGAGTGACTTTGTTTAAATATCAGGCTTGTACTTGGGACCCATCTTGTACTGAGCAAGAAATGGGCAAGAAGCAGTGGGGGGAGTGTATACCCTTTGTGGTCATCAGTTTAATCTCTCTTCCTCCTACTGTATCTTTAACTCAACAGAGAAATTTTTTTAAAAACCTACTATCTTTGGGACAATTTAAAATCATTTAATTTTAAAATGTTTTGACATCTCTTCTTCTTTAAAATTGTTCTGACAAACTTACTCCTTTCTTTCTCATATGGATGTTAGGACTGACCTGTAAATTTCCACAAAAAAAAAAAAAAAAAAAACCTTTGGGATGTACTTACTGGGTTACATCAAATTTATTGATTGTTTTTTGTCTTTCCATTTGTGAGCATGGCATAGCTCTCTAATTACAACTTCTCTCATCCTCATTAATTAGGTTTTATAATTTTCTCTGAAAAGGCATAATACATCTTTTATGAAATTTTGCTAGGTTTTATTTTAATGGTATTGAAAACTGTTCTTTCTAAAAATGACATTTTCTGTGTTGCTGGCCTTATGGAATGCTATTTGTTCACCCTGTGTTTGGCAACCTTGTTAAATTGTCTTATTGATTGTAAATTAAAACTCAGCAAAACAAACCTAAGGTTACTTGTTTCACTTTCATGTTCTTCAGCTTTCAGTAGCTTCCTGTTTTCTGCAGGGGCCAGGATCCTTAGCAGGACTCTACAACATGGCTCCAGGCAACTTTCAACATGTCATTCTTTCTGCCGCTTCCCTTTCTTTTGCAGAAGGATGAGTGCTCACTGCTGCATGACCACTCACACAGTTCATTCATCCCAATGTGGTAGGAAGTGCTCCTCCCCCCACCCCCAACAAAGAGACCAGGCAGTGTCCTTGTCACAGAGCACTAGCACACATGCACATGTGCACACTGTAGCACTACCTTGTAACTTCCGGCACCAGTCTGTAACTTTAGACAAACTTTCAGTTGTCCCTGTCTGGCAACTTTGGCAACTTTAAAGTAGCCAGTCGAGATTATTTGTTACCATACAGGGAAGACAAAAGGGTCAGAACTGTATAGAATGGGAGCTCTCCATTTTTCTCAACCCAGGCTCTGGATATGAATCCTCTGGGTCAAAGTGCTGGCACTAACAATGCTGCTTCCTGCATGAGCCTCTGTGTCCTACTTCTGAGTATCCGGAGACACTGGAATGCCCTACTCCTATTCAATCTTGTGTACAGAAATGATAACTATGCCCATATGCTGCTTCCTGCATAAAGCCTTCCTAAATTTCCCTGGTTGAGAATCATTCCATTGTTTCACTCTTATCCCCTACCAGTAAGACAAAAGCCAAGCTCTTTGTATTTACACCTTAATATTTTTAGGATGAATAATGATTATCTAACATTATGAGGCTCAATAGAAGCTATTAGAGATGGTCAGGGTGATATAATATAGGGTCTAAAGTCATGGACTTTGGAATTAGACCAACCTATAGGCTTATATCCTGGCTAACCTATAAATACTTAATGAATTTTAGAAAGTTACTTAACATTCTTTTTCTTATATACTTATTAACTATTTGGTGTTCATTTTCTGTCAAGGGCTTGTTTATATTTTTCATAATTATTATTGATAGTATATGTTTGCAATACGGAATAATAACATTTAACATGGGGAATTGATGCATATAAATAACATATCTTGATTTGTACCTCTGCCTCCCCCTACTCTTCCTTCTTCTTTGCCCAGATCTCCTTCCATCTCCACAGTTTACCTACTCATTTCCTATAATTTCTCTTCTGTATTTTCTCTTTTTTGCTCTTTCAATTATTTTTACTTTGTGTTTCTTATATAAGAGCCACCTTGCAATGTGTCTGATGTATTATTTTGCTTAATGTGGTCCTTTTGTATGGTAGAGTAAATAATATGTGCTATATTTTAGCCATTCATCCACTGATGGACACATAGGCTGCTTTCTGGATTTAGCTATTACAAGTTCTTTCACATGTTTGAAACTTGATTTTTTCCTTTTGAGAATGAGGTTGTTTTGAGATTAAATGAGATGACCCCTGCAAAATGTCTATCATAATGACAACCTCATGGTATTTGTTTTGTCAAGATCAGTCATTATGACCACATGAAGTTGTTGAAGTTATGGTGTTGAATAAATCCACTCCCACCTCCTAGATTACAGATAAAGACACTGAGAGAGCAAGGAAAACAGACTTGCTCAAGATCACATAATACATTTATAACTAACAGCTCTTAATGCCAGCATCCACATGAGAGATCTTTCTCACAGGGAGGCCTGTGGAAGTGTCTGTCTCTGCATTGGACTGAAAGCTTCATGACTGCAGGAACCTTGTTAGATTCACTTCTGTCGGCCCTTTGTCTCTAGGCATAGTGGTTATCTATGGAAGATTCTCAAAGCTGATGCATTTCAATTTAAGAAAGTTTCTATAAACAAAAGAAAATTAACAAAAATCTCATCAGTGTATAGGTTTCACTCTGCAAAATTTTACTAATCTCTAAATGTAGCACACACTCAAGTGACATTAATAAGGAAAGATGCTTAATTTGAATATTATTACACATATTAAGTGACAAAACTACAGGATACTTAATCTCCAGTTTTGTAAATGGAGCAGACATTTCACAAACTGTTAAGCAAAATGAATAGGAAATTTAAACACAGATACTTCCTTACTTACTTTCTGTGGTACTGCTGGTCCAAACCATGGCCTTTACAGTGAGCTATCTATTCCGTTCAATTTTTAGGTTTTTTGATTTTGAGATAGGGTCTCACTAAATTACTAAATTGCCCAGTTTAGACTTTAATTTGTGATTCTTCTCTCTCAGTCTCCCACGGTGAAGAAATTATAGGCTTGTGCCACCAAGCTCAGCTTTTATTTATTGTAGTACTGGATATTGATTTATTGCAGTATTGGAGATGGAACACAGGACTTTTGGTCTGAGCTACATCCTCGGCCTCTTATTATTTGAGACAGGGTCTCACTGAATTGCTAAACTGCCCAGGTTGGGTTTGAACTTGCATCCTCCTGCCTTAGCCTCTCAGAACGCTGGGACTGCAGGCTTTACATTTAATTTATAGTTGTATTCATAGCATTTATCAGTTTAAAATTTAGTTATAAAAATTATAAAATATTTCCTTTGGAGAGGGAATGGAATTTGACAGCCTTGTATCACAGGGATTAATTAGTTCTTTGTGACAGCAAAGAACTGAGTCACAGACAGTAAGTCTGTTTTCAATAGCATAAGAATGGCTTGCTGTGTCATTATTTTTCATCTCAAATATGTAGAGAGATATTTATCATTAGAAACCCATACACAATTCATTACAGAACAATAAATTAGATGGATACATGGGGGGTAAGGCACTATTTTCAAATCAAAATATTCATTTTCTTGAAATTTATTTTTCTATTCAGAAATAATTCATTGTTTCCTTGCCTCTATTTTATGTGCAAGGATATAAAAGAAGAATTAGTGTTTGAACACCACTCCTCACAGTCAAGACTGCCAGTTGCTTTTACAAAATAGTGCTTTAGGAACTGAATGAATATACTGCACAGGAAATGACATAAGGTTCTAATTCTAACATGCTTTTCCCACTAATTAACTACATATTTGAAGTCAAGAGGCATACACTTTTCTTCCCTGAACATAGAGGAGAAAAGAAAAGAGAAAACCAAGTAGTCCATTTAATGAGTATCAAACAACTAACACCATTCTTGCTTTCTTAAACCAAGATCCAATTATCTCCCACATTTCTCCAGTTTTTACAAACTGCCTCTGTGTTCAAGTAGAGTTAAGAGAGAAAAGAACTAAATGAAGAAGAAAGAGCAAAGTAGAGTTGCAGTCCAGATAATTTTGAATGCCCAAATAATATTCTTGTGAAAAAACTCACCACTATAAAAAGAGGAGTTCAAATTATTACTAGGTCTAGGGCAGCTTGCACACTGTCCAGCTCAGTTTGCATAGTGCTTGTTAAAATTAATTATCAGATGTCAGCTTTTGTTTTCTAAGTAGAACTCCCAGAAAATATGCTTGCAGTGGAAAAATGCAAATTGGGTTATGAGGTAATTTTGTACTCTAGGGACAGATTTTTTTTCCGTTTTACATTACTTCATGTTGGAAAAGGTTCATTATTATTTATAAAGCCGAACAAGCCCTAAAGCCAATCCATTTCCAGCTTTGTTGTCACTTTCTGCATTCCAAACACCACTAAGTTCCCGAATGAGTAGGCTGTTTCTTTCCTCACAAAGCCATAAAACTTGCTTGGGGTACTGCTCACTTCAGTGACAGCAGTTTAGTCAAAGTAATTCTTACTCTTCATGACGATTATTTAAACACCACATTTTGACGTGGCCAGAACTCTGGTGGAAAAGATGTGGGCCTGTTTCTTGTATATCAGTATTGAATTTTGTTTCTTTGAGCACATTGATCTTCAGAGGACCAAGAAACATAGTAATGAGGGCTACAATAATATTAAAAATGGGTCTAGAAGGCAACTGTTATACTGTTTACAAGTCTCCATGTTTAAGATCCACTCTCAAAACTTATTTTTCAAGTGTATTTGGTCAATGAGGTGATTAAACAGTACATTTAACATAAAATGCTGTAATATTCAATTTTCCAAAGTTCAGGTATTGTATCCTAATAATTTTATTGCACAATTGATGAGCAAAGAACAAAAAGCTATTATATTCCCTCTCTTGGACTGTTTATATTGACTCTGACACAGCATTAAACACGTTGTGTCTTGTCTGCAGAGTTCCATGGTGGCAGTAGAGCCAGGGTGTTGAAGATAGGAGATTTTCCATCTCTGTAGAACTTGTGGCAGTCAGAGACGTATCCAGATGACAGTGATAGTCGAACCTCAGTCAGAGCAATGTGTTGCCTCAGAGTGGCCATTCAGGTATTTCATGTCAGGTGCTGAGAATTGTGACTTAGTGGCTTCTGCTGTGTGTGTTTCCTCTTTCTCATCACTGCTTGGTTCCTGTGACCCAAAGAATATTTACAGAATGAAACCCCTTTGTAAGGGTAGGACAGGAACAGAAATTTAAAATTCCTCTTCTGATTCTGGCCAACCCACACAGAAAAGATGTCTGTGAAAACTGCCAAAGGGAAAAGCTTCTTAAGATGATAAAAGATTTTAAATTGGAAAGGAATTAATAAAGACATGAGACTTTTTCAGTTGGAGGTTTTAATCCTACTCATTTCTATATACTGCTTTCAAGAAAGTACTGAAGACCATGAGAGGAATCTTGTAATTTTCAGGATTATTCACTTTTTGACAATTGAGTAGAAACCATTGGGTAGAATCCTTCTTATCACTCTTCCCTCTTTCTGATTCTGGAAAAATAAACATGCTTAGAGCAGTTCTAATATGACAGAATTTTATAAAAAGTCTCGTTCCACCATCTTCTGATGTTAGAAGATGTTCCTTTCAGTGTTAAAATACTATTAGACTTGTCAAAAATTGAAAACAAATTAGATTTATCATATTTGTATGATGATTAATTTAATGACATAGTATAGAGGTTAAGAAATTTCAAGTGTGTATGTATAGCATCACTGCTAGGGAAGTCCATGCATAGGGAAGTTGAGACAATGACTTTTTCCTAATGCAGTATCTATCTTATGTTCCTCTGGGGAGATAAGCTTCTACTTGTTAACCAGAGGACAAAATAAATGCCTATAATTTACTAAAGTAGGAAAATTTGTTGGGCTGAAGGCATGGCTCAATGGGTAAAGTGCTTTCCCAGCAAGCTCAAGGCCCTGGGTTTGATTCTCCAGCATCACATAAACCAGGTGTGGTGGCACATGCCTCTAATCCTGGCACTCAGCAGGCTGAAGCAGGAGCATTGCCTTGAGTTCCAGGCTAGCTTAGGCTACATAGTGAGTTCAGGACCAGCCTGGACAACAGAGAAGATCCTGTCTCAAAACAAAACAAAACTGTCATTCAGGTGATAATTGCTATTTCTTGTTTAGAAGCATTACTAAAGTTATACTTATGGCTTATATTAGATTGTAGGGCTGGTATAACAAATTACCACAACTTGAGTAGCTTCAAGCAACAAAATTTCATTTTTATACCAAAGTCTTAGTAGGTCTGTGCTTGCTCTGGAGGTTGTAGGGAAGGATCCTTCTTTGCTTCTTTGTTCTTGTGATGGTTGACAGCCCTTGACTGCCATATCACATCATTCCAATCTCTATTACTTTAACCTGAAACTGCCTTTCTCTCTCTCTCTCTCTCTCTCTCTCTCTCTCTCTCTCTCTCTCTCCTGTTATAGGCACTCTTGCTATTGAGTTTCGGGCCAATTTGGGATTGGCCCAAAATTGGATAATTTCATCTCAAAATTCTCAATTGCATATGAAAAGACATCTCTGGCATGTTTGTGGGAGCTCCTATTCTACCCAGTACAGGAATTCCTTCTCAGGCAATTCAGCCTGCACATGTTGATGTGGATCTACTCACTTGGGAAATGAGAAGAGACCAAGGCCTGCACGCCTCTGTTTTCATCCTTAACCACCACCACTCAGAGTCAGTGGTACAGCAGGAAAATTAGTTCATGAGTCAATTTGATGTCCACATAAAAATTGCTGCATGCTACCACTTCAAACAGATCTTCTCTGATTTTAAATGGTTCCCAAGGATGTATGTACTCTGCTCCAATCGTTTCTCATCACCTCTCCCACAACTCTTCCCGACTACTGAATTCTTCTCTGTCCTGTTCTCCAGATGGGTAGGGCTTAGTGCTTGTTGACCTCCTAGGCCTTAGTATTCTGTTTCAGAGCAGAGGGATCCATCTGTTTTGCCCATGAACTAATCTGTTGGAACCACTTACTGAAGGAAATTTTTCTCAGTTGTGGATGCTGCTGTAGCTTGGATCTTACATGTTCTCCAAAGGCCGACATGCAATTGCACGGTGGTAAAATTTTGAGGCTAGGTAGGCCCTTACTGGAGGTTTTAGGTTAGTGAAGAGTGTGCCCTGTGAGTGGATAGTGAGAGTTCGGCCCCTTACTCTTCCACTCTTGGTTTTCTGGACTTAAAATTGCAATTTTTCTCTGTCATGTGTTTCTGCCAGGGTGTGCTGCCTTGCCACAAATTCAGATTAATGTGGCCAGCTGATCATGGACTGAAACCTTCAAGCTATGAGCCAAAATAAAACTTTTTTCTTTTTAAGTGGTTATGTGAGGTATTCTGTTATAGAAAGTTAACACAGGTGTCTTTCAGATTGCATAATATGTATTAGGACATCAACTTTATAATTTTATAGAATCTACATTATATCAATAGCAATATCATTATGATATAAGGTTGATATTTCTAATATTACTTCTTAGTATTATTTCTGAGAATGACCAAAATTTGTCATTTATATAAAGATATGCTTTAGTATGAAATGTTAGAGAACATATAATGACTTGGAAACACTGAGGTTAATTATTCTAGCATTAATATTCACCCCTCAACTAGTGTAATCTTAAAGCCACTTATGCAGTGTGCCCAAAGGGAATTTCTAGTTTTGCTCAAAAAACAATATACTATAGGAAATGCTATGTCTGTTGCATTTATTTTTAAACTTCTTTTTAAATTGAAGAATTAATGATTCTTAGGTGCACAGCTCAGAGAATTATCACACAGTGAACACACCTGGGTAATCACCATCAGGGTCAGGAAAAAGAACATTTCCAGCCTCAGTTTCCCCAAGTGGAACCCTTTAGCCCCTTCTTGACCACTCCCCTGACTCCTTTCATCAAAATAGTCACTGTCTTAGGGCCAACAAAATGAGTTTTGCCTGCTTTCAAGTTTTATGTTGTATATATTCTTTAGGCCTTTTAAATCAAAGCATCTAGAAACCATTCCTTTTGTGATATTCCATCTCAGATGTGGAATAATTGTTTCTTTGTAGGTAACTCTCTGTCAGGAAGATGAATTGTTTACTCTGTATATCATTATCATAAAATACTTGTAATTTACACGAGAAGTCAGAATGAAGGGTAGCATTATGACCTTGTGATCTAACACATTCCAACAAATGAAACTATTAAGAATAAAGATAAATGAGCACTGGAATTTTCATTTTGTGAATTGTCTGATTCTTGCTTTATTCTGTGTTTGATAATATGACTTCAGCCTTTGGGGTACAGTGGCATTCTCTTGATTTTATTTTTTTGTTTGTCTTTACTTGCTTTGTCTCATTGAATGTTTTAGTACTCAAGAGTTAAAAAGAAATGACTTTACAGCCAATAACATGTAAAGAGACTTGTATTTGATGACATACTTCTAAAACTATGACTGATCCTGCTTTTCATTAACACATATGAGCATTATATTTACCCAATTTTGAGGGGAAGTCAAGTGTGAGCTACATCAAGAAGGGAAAAGAAAGACCTATTGAATGTGCAATCAAGTATAAGGTACAATCCAGTTTTGAAAATGTTGCAATGAGTGATGGTGAGAGGTACCTTAGAATTCAGGAATCATATTAATGTCATTTGTGATGGTATCAGCAGATAATATTGGCCAGAGCTGGTTTTGATTTTTTTAAACTCAGAAAGCCACTCTGGAAATTTTATTAATATCCATCAGCTATCACTGGAAGCAGGAATGTTGCCCTTTCAAGATAGTGGGCACATTTGTGCATCATGTCATCTCAGGAGTTCTGCAAAAACTCTAGTTACCTGTAAATGGTTGTCCATTGTCTATGCTTCTTTCCTACCACTGTAGGAATCTCATCTTTTCAGTTAGTCCCTTGAGTACTATTTGTGTATGTGTCTGGGAAAGGAAACTCGTTCCTGGGTTTTTCTAGTTTTCTCTCAGTTTATTTGCATGGTTTGGTTGTATATCACTTGTCAGTATTAAAAGCACAGATCTTGACCTGGGAGAATGAAATACAGGACAAATACCTCTTTGTCCCCCAGCTGTGATCCTGGTGTGCTGAGAATAGAGGACTCACCCAAGGTCTGACAGTGCTCTATTTAAGATAGAGGGAGTTTCCCAAGAGTGTAGAAGAGGAGGCCCACAGGCCAAGTTATCCTTTTCTCCACCCATATGTCTGTGCTTAAGTACTACCTGTTTTGTGTGAGCTTTATGGAGTGGTCAGTAAATATCATTTTATTTAAATTTATTTAATTTTGATTTACTAGCAAATGTATGGATGAACTTAATTCAACAACACTTACTATATCATTGTAAACATCTGAACTATTAATTTTTTTCTAAAAACCAATCCTAGTTTTTGAAATATTTTTAAGATTTTATATAGTAGAAATCTTCTGTAATAGAAAACTATCACTACTTCCCATAAAAGATAAATGAAATAAATGTTTACTTTTAGAACCGTCTCCTTCTTTGGGAAATAGCTTAGAAGAATGGCTTAGGAATCTGGAATCAAAAGAGCAGACTTGTTAACTCTGCTATTTCCAAGTTCTCTGGCTTTGGCTCACCTTTATTTCCTTGGGTTTCATTCTTTTCATTAGAAAGAAAAGGTGGGGATGATAGCAATGCCTACTGCAAAGGGTTATTATAGAGATTAGAGATGATAATTATTCAGATATCTTGGCTTATTATTTTCTCTAAGTGACATCTGATAACCAGGCTACAAAGGAAAATGTTTTATTTTAAACCTGAAGTCTTGGCAGGTCTAGCATATGGAGCTCACCTCAAGTGCAAAAGGCCATTCTTTGGGATTGTTTCCAAGATCCCTTTATTGAGATAGGTCTCAAAGACAATGCTATGATTGATTAATGGTGTTTGCTCCAAGCAAGGGAGAAATGAAATTATTTGCTACCACTTACTTCCTGCTTCCTGTTCACTGGGTTCTCTTAGCTCACCAGATATCTGTATCTTGGAAAGCACCTCTCATTTACCATGTACTTTCTTCTGAGTAGCTCCCCAAGTCACGTCAAGTCAAACACTAGTCTCTTTTGATCCCAGTCTCCTAAAATGAAGCCCTCTGACGTGCTTCTCATTCTATTACTACATTCTCACTCCTCTAAAAGAACTCACTGTCCAATCCAATGAATTCTTTCGTAAAGGTAGAAGGTGGCAAGAAGAGCTACCTGTGTAGTTGGGCTCTGGTTCTGTTGCCCTCCTTGCTCTGTGTCACATGGAGTTGGTAGTATCCACCCTTCTAGGGGGCTGGAGAGAGGAGAAAGTATGTGAGGCCTGAACTCTAGGTGCTCTAGTTAGTGTTCAAGACAAATGCCCTAACAGCTTACTGACTGCTAATTTAGCAGGCACTGCAAATAGTTCTAACAATGAGAAGTGCTACCAACACTGACAGAACGGAAGGATCATGGGACATAAAGGACTATCATTTATGACACTTCATTTTTTTTCTAGCTCACACTCTGGAATGAACCAGTAAATAAATCATTAACACATGAACAAAATTATTCTTCTGAGGTTTGATGCTCTGTCCTAATAAAAAAAGAATACTGTAGAAGGAAACTTGACAAGGATTACTTTGTAGAACTTAACTTTTAAGTGACACTTTGGTGCCAACAGATTCTGAAAGCTGACATCAACATTTCTAATATTTGTCCATTACTGTTTAATATGATAGGTTAAGTGTTGCCTCAGGGAGTTTAGAATTGTGCACTTCCAGAAAGTAAGAAAAAGCTTATTATTTCTCTTATTAGTTCTCTTTAGAATTTGCTTTTATCATCCAAAAACTGCCTCTTGATAATTTTTACTACTAACAAATCCATAACCTGACTGGCTTCTTTTGTGGAGGGTATTGTAAAGTCAGTCAGGACACAGATACCATGCTTCTGGGAATCAATTAAAAAGGATTGTGGCTGAGGGAAAGGTGCTTTGTGAAGCATTACAGCATGGCCAGGATAAGTTCAGAACGAATCACTTTATTTATTTATTTGTTGGAGGTTCTAGAGATCAAACTCCAGGGCCTTTACACTCTGCTACATCCCCAGCCCATTTTTATTTTATTTTATTATTTATTTTGAAACAGGGTGTAGCTAAGTTACCAAGTTGCCCAGAATGAGTCTAAACTTGGGATCCTTCTGCCTCAGCTTCCCAGAGTGCTGGGACTACAGGCCTGTACCACCAGGCCTGGCTACGATCACTTAAGGCCACATTTCATAATCTTGTTCATCCAGATATTTGGGACAATAATATTCTGCACCAGTGTAAAGGAGGAGATAGAGGGGGACAACCTGACACACATGGTATGAAAGAAATTGGGAATTACTGATGAGCACCTCAGCATTGAAAATGGCTTTAAAGAAGGTGTCTTTTGCAGACAA
Organism: Ctenodactylus gundi; assembly: GCA_004027205.1. Lineage (NCBI taxonomy): Eukaryota > Metazoa > Chordata > Mammalia > Rodentia > Ctenodactylidae > Ctenodactylus > Ctenodactylus gundi. Next base: position 797,324 of record PVKB01000170.1, read on the forward strand.
CTAAAGTTAGAGGTCCACTAATTCAGATGGCAACCAAAGACTTTTCTTCTTTTGTGGCACTGGGGATTAAATCCAGGGCTATCCTTAGCTACATCTTCACCCCCAGTTTTATTTTTACTTCCACATAGGCTCTCACCAACTCAATAAATTGCCTGGGCTGGGCTCAAACTTGATATTCCTCTGCCTCAGTCTCCTGGCGTGCTAGGATTACAAACCAAATTGTAAACAACCCGTTGGCATCGTCAGCCACATTTCATACTTCCTGCCCTTTCAGGGTTCATCCCAGAGTAAGCAGGAAGTTGTTAGTCATTACCTATTGACAGATTGGTAACCTTAATCCTTCCTGTAGCCTTTTCAATGCAGCACACTTACCCCCACTACAATATCCCCATACCTGAAAATTTCCTCCTCTTTCCACATTTATATTATGATTCAATAACCATATTACTTCTGTTATGTGAGACTTGAATCCTACTGAAAATATTGGGTAGGATTATAAGAAATACATTATTTGCAGTTCTGTTGCACTAGAGAGCAGTATTTTCACAGAATACTCACCATTCAGACAACTCAGGCAAAAAAGGGGCTTATAGCTAAAATCAGTGGAATAATCGCCTCCATTGCTCTTTTTTGCTTTGCTAACAAATACCTGGCTGAAGATGCACAAATATCCTGGTCAGAGGACCAAGCTATGGAGCAGAATCTCCGTTTTTATTATGAAGGCAAAGACACAGTTTTATATGCTGAAACTAAATCACTTGGGTAAGAGCAGCTTATAAAATAGTAAAGGAGAGGAGAGAATCTTAAAGAGTGCAGAGACAGACAAAGGGACCTGAAAAGAAGAACAAGAATGAGAAAGGCATTAGACGCAGTGTAGCCAAAATGGGGTGAAGCAGGAAGAATACCCAAAACTTAACCTTTCCCACAATTTATGAACAAAATGCTGATGCATATGTTTTCTAGCCCTCTCACCAGTTTACTTCAAGGCCAAAACTCCCAAAGCAGAATGCTAGTATTACAATTCTAGAATTATAGCAAGAAATCATAAATTTAAGTCTGTAATTTTCTTATCCCATAAATTTTCATGCTAAAGTTACAAAAATTACCTCCAGTCTATTATTTTGCAAGTGAAAAAAGCTTTGTTAAGAATGTATCAACTAGTTTCTATTAAGCAAAGAATTCATTTACTTAATTTTACAGTCACCTTGTTTCTTAACAATATTGATATTATTTCCCTATTACCTTTCTCCACATATAATACCAAATATGTCTAATATGCCCATGAACCCAGTTGTTTAACTTGCCTTAATTTTACATTTTAATGTAAACCTTTGGTGTCTTCACATGCTAGTAGATTTTGACAGGAAGTTCTTTGTGCCACAGCCCCTGCAGTGAAAGCAAAGCTACAAGGGAGCACCTTCACTGCTTCCGGTGACAGTTTGGGTGTTTGCTGTGGGAAAATTCTATCAAACTTTGTGGCTGTATTTTTTCACCCAGGACCTATGCATGTTACTATGCCCTGGCTAACTCTTCAGTTCTATACATAGATCTTGACATGTCCTTGCTGATGTCCAAGAGACTTGGGAGATCCGTTTCAACACATGGTGGTTACTTGCTAGATGATGCCTGGAATTCTAAAACATCTCTCCTTTTACTTGCGTGTTTTGTCTGTGGAATGGAAATGTCCACAGTGAAAGACCTTGGTTCTTAGTTTATGCTTGTGTTAGTACAGTGTGTGTACTCTGAAAGCTAATAATAAAAATAGGACTTGCATTTTGAATATCATTTATTTTTATTTTGTGGTCATTCATTTCTGTTGTATTACAGAAAGGTTCAGTCATTATTGTGGTTTGGAGCTGGAATGTCTCCCAAAACTCTCATGTATTTGAATGTTATATATTGTTTATGGAACCATGTGCTGTTGGGAGATTGGGGCCTATTCATGAGGGGTGGATTACAGGCATGTAAATTGGATTACAGGCATGTAGTGGGGGATTATCACACCTTCTACGCCTGGATCCAGAAGGGGCTGATCACTGGGATGAGACCTGAAAGGATAATCAAGCTGCTCCCTGCCTTTCTTGCAGGACTAGTCTCAACTTGCCTTGACCAGGCTTCATGTTTGTGATGTAGTGAGTAGCTGCCTCCTCCTTTGCCTCTGCCATGTACTTCCATTGCTGCTAACCACCCCTGAATAGACAGACCTTCTGAAACTGTGAGCTAAAATAAACCTGTCCTCTTCTAAATTTGTGGATGTTGGGTATTGAGTAACAGCAATGAATATTTAACTAAGACAGCCATCAGGGAGTCTTATTAGACATAGTTAGAGATGCTATTTGTATTTCTTGATACTTTGAGTAGGCAAAAGTGTGCGTCTTATTTTTTTCTCCCTGTTACCCTACCTTAAAGTAGATTTTGTTATGAGAAAGGAAACACAAAGCTCTGACCACAAAAAAAATAGAGAGGGAATAATCGTTTTAATAAAAAAAAGACTACTTTGATTGTTTTGCCTAAGGCTGTGCCTGAACCTGTTAATAACTCTATCATTCCATGAGTTTTTATTGAATATACTCTTGTTCCAGGCAGTGTCCTTGGTGCTAAAAGGGGCAAGGATAGTTTTTACTTTCTTCTTATTAAGACTGTAGTCCAGTGATCCATAAACTTGGTGTGATTGCTGTGCATCAGAATCATGTGGAAAGATTTATAGACTCCTGGGTTCCATTTGAACACTCACTCTGCTGGTGGCACTCCTAGAGCTTTATTTTCAAAGGTTCTCACTGATTTTGTTGTGTAGGTTGGTTTGAGTAGCACTGCTTTAGCCTTGGTCATTCTCTGAAATGGAGTGAAATAGAATTGCCAATTTTTGGAATATGAAAAAATGTAGTCAACTCAATTTACACATAATAAGTATTATGCTTCTCCACATATTAATTACAAAAAAGGTGCATTAGCCAGAGAAATTAGTGCCACATGCTATAAACACAGTATTGGCACCTTAAGGAACTAGCAAATGGAACTTTTTATTTCTTGAATGCGTAGGGTTCAGCACAGTCATTTCCAGTCACACTGTTTTCAGAGTTGTAACTTCTCAAATGAGTGGATCGGCCTACAGCCATACCAGCAGGAATGTACCTGATCTTGTCAAATGAGTGAGTCAGAAATTTAGGCTCTTTCAGCTTGGTATTCTACCTTCATTACCACATGGCCTCCAAGTTTCCCCTGAAGGGAAAAAAAGAGACAACCGTGACTGGGGGAGTTTTGAAATACCAGGCCTACAAGAAGTATGCACTTTTTTCACATTGTCTGTCTGAAAGTAGTCATAGCACCTCAATTGGATGAAAAGGGCAAAGAAATGAAATCTTCCTGAAAGCCCAGGAAGGAAAGAAAGTGGTTTGGTAGATACATAGTGTTTTGTCTTAATTACTTGTTCATTGCTGAGACTCAATACCTCTCACATCCACAAATTTAGAGGAGGAAAGGTTTATTTTAGCTTCACAGTTTCAGAAGTTTCAGAAGGTCACAGTCTGTTCAGGGGAGGCCGGCAGCAATGGAAGTACAAGGCAGAGGCAGAGGTGGAGGGAGATTCTCATGACATCATAAACAGGAAGCCAAGTCAAGGCAAGTTGAGACTAGTTCTCCAAGGAAGGCACGAAGCAGCTTATACATCCTTCCAGGTCTCTTCCCAGTAATGAGACTGTCCTGGATCCAGGTGTGGAAGGTGTGGTAACCCCCCACTACATGCCTGTAATCCAGTTTACATGCCTGTAATCCACCCCTCCTGACTAGGCCCCAATCTCCCAACAGCACATGGTTCCCATAGACAATCTGTAACATTCAACTATGTGAGACTTTTGGGGGACATTCTAGATCCAAACCACAATATGTTTGTGCCACAGATATGTAAGATATTGTCTCTACTGACCTTTCATGGCAGCCTCATTTTCCTCAAGGCAGTGGGGTAAAAGAACAATTAAGAGAAACAGTATAAGCAAATTCAGCTTCTATGCGGAGATTTGCAGAAGGTGTTCTGTCCTGAATTTTCCTTCCAAAGAATTCATAACAAAGAGGGCACTTGATTATTTATTATGCATTGTATTGTTAGAACTTTTAAGAAAAGTACACATGGGTCATACCTTATGTGGTCATTTTTATGGTCTACCTATTTTGAAATCAAGTTCACTCTGGCCTAGCTTAGGCTATTTTTGATAGAGAAAAATTCCTTAACATCATACAAAAGAATGTGCACTGTTGTTAGAGAAATTAGAAAGCCTATTTAAAATTCACCTAAACTATGTACAAAATAAAATTTCCAAAACTGAACTCATGAATTTTATAGTAGCTTTGAGAGATGAGTCATTTATGCTTGAAACATGAGGATAAAATTAAATGTGATAAAATATTGGGACGACATGTGAAGAAACTATATGGAGTAAATGTCAAGAGTTTAGGATCACAGAAGAGCATAGAGAAGACAGAGCTCTGTCTGGCTTAAAGAATGCCTGAAGTTTTTATTGACTTTCATAATACTTGGTGACAGTGCTGAAACAGGTTATATTTTTTTCTTACATTTTATTGATATGTATACGTGCAACATTCAAGGTTTGCAATGAAGTTGAGATTTTGTGCATGTACGTATCTTGTCAAGGTGACAAGGGCTTTCCCACTCTCCTTTTGTCCATCCCCCTACCAACCCCTCACTCCCTCCACTCCCACCCTACCCCCCTCTTTCCCTTTGTCTTTCGTCTTAAGTTCCATAGGAGTTGTGATCTGGGTCTCTAATAGATTTTTAATGTTAAGGCTGAACAAAAGTAATTTATGAAGAACTTTTCCAGGGATATCACTCATCGTCTTGCCCAATCTCCTAAAGTTTGTGTCTTCTCATTGCTACTACATTCTCTCCCCTGTTCTAAGGTTGTCACAAAAGATTGACTGGAGAAAGGGCTTGGTCGGTCTTTTTCATTATATAATGTTAATTCTCATTAGTTCTTCTCCGCTTCTACTCTTCATTATTCCCATGTGTTGTTACTTGTTGTTGAACCCAAAATCTACATCCTGTGTATATCCTACTGCAGAGTCTGCTTGCACCCATTTTGCCTTCAATCATTAAGAAATCCAGTAGGGTAACCTCTTTTGAGGCTAGCATTTTTATGAATGCTAACTGTTCTGTGACCTATCACAACAATTTCTTGTTGGAGCGGATGCCAAGTAATTGAATGCTCCAATATGATTTTTTTTGGTTACAGTTTTCTCCCATTAATATTCTTATTCAGCACCAGGTGATCCTGGTCTTCCAATAGCATGTTCAGCATGTGGTGTACTTCTATTAATTAATTAAGAAGGGCCTCTGGTCACTCACTGCATGTCTGAGGACATTTGAAAGATTGATTTTCTCTAAACAGTAATAGTAAACTTTTTGTGAATTCACTTTTCTAGTGTGGTGGTTGGTGTCTTTCGTCTGAGGAACTGGAACACACTATCCAATCTTGTCCAATAAAAAGGAACTTAGGTTCAGAAAATTTAGTTGATTTAAGCAGTCATTCAGTCAGTGAAAAATAAGATTTGCGTTAGTCAGCTTCCCATCACTGTCATGAATACTTGAGAGAAGCAACCTAAAAGGAGGAAAGGTACATTTTGGCTCACGGGTTCAGAGGTTTCAGTCCGTGGTCACTTGTCTGTCTTGTTTTGGAACTGTGGTGCTAGAACAGACACGGTTGTAATATGTGGCAGAAAAAACCTGTTCACCTCATGGCAGCCAGGGATGAGCGAGAATGCGAGAGGGGGCAGGCTTGGATCTCAATATTCCCTTTAAGAGGGTACTCCAAAGGATCTATCTTTGTTGCGCTAGGCCCTCACCTCCTAAAGATCCCACTGCCTCTCAGTAGTGCCATGGGCTGGTGATTAAGCCTTTAAAACATGAATCTTTGCAAAACACTTTTGATCCACATTATAGCAAAATCTATAAAAGTTAGATGAATGTAAAAATGCTAAGTGGTTTTTAACTCCAAACAATACCATCATGCACTGCTTAATGTCTCTTAGTTTACAAAAGATCACATGTATGACAGTAGTCCCATAAGATGATAAGGAGGACCAAGATTTCCAGTTGCCTCATGTCATCATAGCCTTGTAATGTTGTAATGAAGTGTATTACTAATGTATTTGTGGTGATGCTGGTGAAAACAAACCTAAAGCACTACCAGTTGTATAAAAGCATAGCAATGTATAATATATATAATAGTACAGTGTATAATATTTGCTAGTGATAATAAGTTGCTATGGTCTGGTTTGTGGAGACCTTCTTAATGACCCATAAATATAAAGACCTTCCCAAGAATCCATAAGTTAAGATTTAGGCTTTCAGCCTCACAAGCTGAAATGTGCTTGTTGTGAGAGGGTGTGGGTGCCTATGCTCTGTTTACCTCTAAGGCTAACTAATGTTTACTCTTAAACCAGACTATTATATAGATGCTTACTTCAAGGATAGCTGCACACCTGCTATATTGATGATTGTTCTTTTCCCCAAGACCTTCCCCTTTGAGGAATTTGCCTAATGTACATCTTTGCTGAAGCTTTGCCTCACCTGAACCTGGCTGTCATCCCAGTGATGATAAATATTATCCCTACCCATATGTCCCATGATTTTATGATTTACCTTAAGCATTTTCTGCCTCCTCATTTTCTACTCCAATAATTATGGAAAGAGAACTCTACTCAGGTCTGCATGGCTAATTCATTTACTCCTTTGGCTAGTGAACCCGTGTAGTCTCTGTGAAGGGCTCTGAATTCCAAAAACTTGGAGTGCTTTCAGTGTCTTCAATGCTTTGTTTCCAAATGTGACAACGTTTATGTTTTTAATATGCTATACATTTTTTTTCTTTTTGCACTGGGGATTGAACTCAGAACCTTTATTAGTTTGGGTTCTTTCAAAAAGCAGAATTTACAGAAATTATAACAAAAAGGATCTATTTGGAAGGCTTACAAATATGAGGATAGAGATAGTCCAAGATGGAGGCCAGCATGTGCAAGAGCTGGAGTGTCTGATGGTTGCTCAACCGTGAAGTAGAACTCTCATCCTGGACTGTAGGACAACAGAGTTTCCTGCACATCTCAGTTGTTCAAAGAACGATGGCAAACACAGGAGCCTGAAGTTTGGCGACTGAAGATCAGCAATGGGCAGATAAGCACAAGGTGAGACTGTAGCAAATCTGTGATGAAGATCTGCAGTGTGTAGCAAGTTGGAATCTGTAGACAATTGGGAAGGTGAGACTTTTCCCAGGGGAAGAAGCTGTAACAATCTTTCTTCTTCCCTCCTTTTATACAGTTCAAGTTCCAAGTTGGGCCTCCCATATCTGGGTGGGTGTTCTTCCCTCATTTGCTGGTCTACAAATCACTCACACTCTGATCTAGGGTGGTTCTCAATTCCCAATCTAGGCATGGTTCCCAAACACTAATCCAGGCATGGTTCCTGATCACTTCAAGTTGACATTATCTCTTCAACTATCAAAATGCATAATTGTATAAACTTTTCATTAGGATAAGATACTGGCTACCTAAAACTGTTTTCTTTATTAGGGTTATGTGCTGAGTAATTACCCTTATGACTAATTATATACCTAGGATATATTTCTGAGAAATAATAGAAAGAGCTATATGTATTAATTGTTCATTGTACAATTATTTCAAATAGCACAATTTAGAAAACCCTTTAATGTTCCCTAGAGGAGAAATGGTTAAATGATTGCTGATGTACCTACATAATATATTAATAATTATCTGATTATTAAAAATGACAATTGATGACTGATATCAACTTGAACTAAGGAATATGCCTTAATATGAAATTAAAATGCCATGATATATATGTGGATTTCCTCCAATGAAATGGTTCACTAGGGAAAGGAGGAACCAAAGAAAGCCATCAGAGAACAATGAAGTAGAACCTAAAATCTGTCATTTCAGTGAAGCTTGAAATATGGGCAAATGAAAGACAAGAGAGGCAGAAAAAAATTGCAGTGCAATCCATTCATTAGCTTTAAGTGCTTGCATTGTTGTGGATCTCATGAAGAAATAAGAAGGAGATGCCTTTATGGGGCCTTGTGTGTACAAGGTCACAATTTCATTAAGAACTTTTTTGTAAACTTGGGAACATTTCGGTTATTACTATATTCAGATGATATTTGAAATTCCTCAATGAAGTGCAGTTTATTTTTCAAAATAACAGTTGTTTCTAGAGTGTGCATACTACACATATATTTGCTAAATATTTGAATTTTAGCAGTTTCTTTTTAGGATTGTTTCATGCCCTTGGATTGTGTTTTATTTAAAATAGTCTGAATATATCTTCTCTAATAGCAAAGCAGAAGACAGGCAGACATCAAAGCTCATTATTTTTCCAACAAGACAGGTGCAAAAATAATATTTATTAAGCTCTTGGGAATACCTGTTAAGAGCAAAATAAGGTGTCATGGTTTTGCAAGATGTACTCCTTGACTTTGAAAGTAGACCGGCAAAGTTGTGGCACAGAATCAAAAGGTCAAAGGGGGCTTGAGAAATCACATTTTCTGTTACTTGCTTTCATGAAGAACTTAAGCCAACCCATCCTAGAAAAATGAGACCTTGGTTCTTAATGACATTTAGGGAGGCATACTGTAATCATATTGAGGAATGGCTTTGTGAGTGGACAATAAATATGTCTGCATATCAGTGTTATTGCGTTTGAAAAAACATTGCTTAGCTATAGGAAAACCTCAAGGATTAAAAATGCCTGTGCTAGGCACTAGCTCTGGGGCAGTAGTTTATTTCTCAAGATTTTCACAGTCTGTGCAGGGAAGCAAAACCAACTCATTCCACACATTGTGTATATGGATACATGGTTATATTACTAAAAATAAAAACAACTACAGCCTTTTGTACATAGGACTCCATAATTAACTGTAGTTTTATTATCAAATAATGTGTTTAATATCTTCCATCCAACTCTAACATCTTAGAAAACCTAGTAATTACATTTATTGCTTATTTAAAAATTTTTACTCAGTGTCTATCATGTGTGAGATATTATAGTAGGTACTGTAAAGCTTATACAGACTTTCCAAAGAGGGGGGTCCTACTCTCAAACAAATTGGGGTGAGAAGACCCAAATGAGAAGACACGTGCCTAGGACTATGTAATAGAAGACTGAAAGGAGATCGATTGCTTGCAGTTGAAGCTCTCAGAGACCTTCAACTTGAACCTCTAGGTCTAATGTTCCCCTGGTAGGGACACTCATTCTCAGCAAATACTTATTTGATGACCATGGGCCAGACACTGTGTTGGTAATGATTAAACAGTGGGGAAGAGAGACCAGATCCAATCTCTTCTAGCTTATGATATGATGGGGTGAAAGGCATGAAAAAGTCAACAAAATTATTGTGAGTGCTGACAGGGAAAATGGATTTATTTTCCAAGGCTACTATAACAAAATTCTACAAACTGGATGGCTTAAAATAACACGGATTTATTCTCTTATAGTTTAGGAAGCCCGAGTTAGAGGGAAAGATGTAGGCAAGGGTGGGTCTTTAGTGTGAGTTCAGGAAGAGCATGGGTTGCAGACCTTCCCCCAGCTTCTGATGGCTACTGACAGTCTTGGGTAGTTTTTGGCTTCTAGAAGCAGCCCTCTAGTCTCTCCCTTTATTTTCACAAGCTCTTCTCCCTGTGTGTGTGTGTGTGTGTGTGTCTGTGCCCAAATTTCTCTCTTCTGACAATATCACCAGTCAGGTTGGATGTAGGTCCTATCCTAATTTAGCAGGACCTAGTAACCTTGTACTTCGGCAAAGACCTTATCTTCAGATAAGTTCACATTCACAGAACCTGGAATTAGGACCTGAATTTATCTTCTCGGAAGACACAATTCAACTCACACACACACACACACACACACACACACACACACACACACACACACACACACAAAGAACAGGATTACATGGGTAAAGGTAATGTGGGGCTTAATTTAGATTGGATGGATGTCTACTCAGAGAAATTAACTTTTGGACTGATTCCTAAAAATAAGAATCTGGCAACTCCATTCTACAGGAGCCATTGTAAGATGTTACCAAAGGAGGAAGAGCAGAAATTTTCTATTTCTCCAGAAGGGCTTTTGGAATCTCGTTTATACATTTGCTGAACAGGAGATACAAGGAGCATAGCCCAGGGGGTCCAGCTGGGTTTTGGCCTCATTTGTACATGCAAGCACAGTACTTGCAAATTGTTGTCACCTGGAAACTGACACAGTGCCAGTCAATCCGTTTTGGGTTTTTTTTTTTTCTACCAATTACAAATGCGACTCTTGGATATTTGCTTTCAACCCAGACAAAGCTAGGACTTGAAATGACATCAAACACAGACAGTATGGATTTAGTGTCCTGACAATAAATTTGACATCACTACTTCATAAAACATCTGAGTGCTCTTATAACATCGAATGTGAAAACTTATGCTGTTGAAGCTAAGTCTTGTCAATATTGGCCCTGAAGGCAGGCAGGGATACAAATCTCTTTGTGAAATCAATTATAATTGGAAAATGATATCTTCAGAAAACTTCATAAGCTATTACTAATATTCTGCTGAAAATTATTGTTTAGGTTATTCTAACAAAAAGAAAATGCAAGAGGGAGGAGATTCTCAAGTTTGACCTTTGATACTACTGCTTTTTGATCATTAGAAACTACCCTTTATTTGATAATATGACTAATTATACAAGTCTGGAAAACATTCAGTTACTCCCATTGTTCAGTATATTATGCCATGCACTGTTGTCACTGTAGCCCTGTTTCCATGAACAACAATATTTGAAAAAGTCTGTAATTCCCTACAGTGCCTCCTTTAGTTCCATTGTTTGTAACATCTCATTGTTATTAAAGAACCACTTCACACTCCTGAACACTGATATATATATGTGTGTGTGTGTGTGTGTGTGTGTGTGTGTGTGTGTGTGTGTGCAGCAATGAACTTGTAGTTCAAAACAACCATCAAAGCTGGGAGCATTACATTCAAATGCCCACCCATCCTCTCAGAATATCAGCATGTTTCATTAGCATATGTATATTATTCCAAATACACTGCATTCGGCATTTATTAGCCAGTTTTATTCAAAGTAATTTGCAACACAGGTTTTACCTTATAAAGAAATGCTCTCTTTATAAACTTAAATAGTTTTTTTTTATTATCTATATGAGTGATGGCATAAAATGAATAAGTCAAATCAGAGATAATATACAGGAATCTAACTCTGTATTATTATTTTCTTCCCAATGCTGGGATTGAATGCAAGACCTTGTGCATGCAAAACATATACTCGACCACTGAGCCATATTCCAATTCCCAGAAGTTCAACTCTGAGTTAATATTCTTGATTTTCTTTTAGTTTGGAAATGTTTCTTTAAGTCCAAAATCATGCAGCAGCCCGATACATGAAAAATGATGGTTAAAACAAGGATGGAACCTCAAGCCTTCTCAGACTGTAGGTCCTGAATCCTTCCCTCAGGCCAGTAAATCTCAAAGCATGTAATCCATAAATCCCTGAAGCTATGGGATCCTCCTAATGGTCTGTGGAGTGATAATTTCTTTAAAAATATTGTAACTGTAGAATTTAGTTTTTACTGTGTTTTGAAAAAAGCTGCTTAATTGGTCTGCTTTTGTGTTATTGTGGGACACAAAATATTTACTTTGCTCCATCTTTATTAGTCTTCCAGTTATCATTATTTTAAAGCAGTGAGCTTCTTCTTTTTGTAAAGTAGGAACCTTATTTGTACATAGATCTGAACTCTTTTAGTTTGCCTAAATAAGCCACAGGAAAAAGAGTTTGAAAATCTTCCCCTTAAAATTATGTTCAATTTCCTTCCTGTCCAATCTTGGCAACAAATAGATAAATGAGCAAGTTCTCCTTCCAGCACATTTGATGTCCTGCGGCCACCTTCTGATGAAGGTGTGAAGAGCCAGATTGTGCATAGCTGAAGGGGAACGATGAAAGAGCAGCAAAGGCCCCATTAATGGAAGGAGCAATATGTGAAAAGCTCCAAGGTGCTGAGAACACAGATACTGCGCAGCAATTTATTGCTGTGATTATTCTACTGAATGTGCAAATCCAAAAGCAGTTGATGTCACTGCTCTGTCCCTGCCTATCTCTGAGGCACTATGGTCCTATGCCTTCCACAGTCCGCCTGCTGGCCTCCCATGATGGGATCAGTCCACCCCCATCCTAGCAAGACATTCTGAGTGCAGCTAGTGAGGCTGATAGTCGCCTCATACTCTGATTTCACGATTCTCTTCAAATTCTTATCCTATTTTCCTGCAGTTCTGATAAATGTGACTCTCTGTGTCTTGAGACACAAAGCTTCTAGAACCCTTCTACTCAAAGTGTGGCTGAGGGACCAGCTGTGTCAACATCAGTTGGAGCTGTGTTAGAAATAGAATCTTAACCCCTGCCCCAGACTCACGAATCAGAATCTGTGCTATTACAAGTTTTGTAGGTAGTTGATATGTGCATTAACTTTTGAGAAGTCCTGGTCTAGAACTTGGTTCCCGTTCTTTCTGCCCGAGTGACTACCTGCATCTTCAGGCTCATCCCTGGGGTAAGACTTCCCTTGTGGTAGCTTCTTGCTGCTGATCTCCCTGCTTGTTTAGTCTTTTCATTGTAGCCTGCTCCCAGATTGGCCACCTCTGGGTTAAGCTCAACTCTTTCCGTAGTTTGTCACTGTGTTCATAAGCTTTCCATTGCTGTGGCAAAAATACTTGAGAAAAATCATCTTAAGGAAGGAAAGATTTATTGCAGCTTACGGTTTCCATTTGTGGTCAGCAGGCTCCATTGTTTCTGGACCTGTGGTGAGGAAGAGCATCATGGCAAGGAACTGCTCACCTCATGACTGATGACAACAAGAAGATGGATGGATGGATAGATAGATAGATAGATAGATAGATAGATAGATAGCATGAATCAGTGAGGAAGGGGCTTGGGACGACATGTACCCTTCAGAGAGACATCATGGTTGGCTGGAGGCAATCGCATTCATGAGACACTCAGTTCCACATGTACTCAGAAATGGAAGAAAACAAACAAAATACAAAGGAAGACACCTTGAAGGTGAAGCCCATCAGATGAATTCCAGTGTAAGGAATGTTTAGCAAAAGAAGCAGGATTACTTCTTTATACTGGCACTGCTTATAGCCCAGGTGCAGCAAATATACTGTTGTCTTGGGAAAAGGTCTGAAACTGAGAGGGGAGAAGCGCAGTGTGACAGTGCACTGGGCAAACATCAGAGACCAGCCTAGCAGCCACCACCTAGTGCCTGCCTCTCCAGATGCCTTCCCATCAGGAGACGGAGCCCTGCAAGGAAGCTATTCACAGGGAGGTCTCCTCATACCAGGGCCCTAAGGGAACTGCAAGCTGGAGAATCTTGGAGGGCAGTGAGTGACTCAGGAGCACACAGCTAGAGGGACAGAGAGGAGTGAGAGGTATGGTCCTGGTTGGGGGCCAGACCACGATGAGGGGGGTGTGGGACAGCAACAGCCACAGGGGCACGTAGCCTCTTAGATCTGTGCTATCTGGGGGTGCAGAAGACATGAGTAGGCACTCTCCCAAAGCTCCCGCGCCCAGTCCGACTGAGCTCTGTGCCTATGTGAACGCCCATGGTCCCCCTCAAGTGCTACTGAGTTCCAAGCAGTCAGGTCCTCTCCTGCCAGCCTCTAAACACCAATGAATTTGTGAGATAGGGAATCTTGGTGGTTTTGACAGAGTTTGGTGCAGGTGGACAGCAGGAGAGGAGTGACGTGGTGAAAGACTTAGCATGGGAGCAGAAGTAAGCAGCTGCAGGGCTTGCCACAGAGGGAGGGGGACAGAGATGGAGGAAACCTCTCGGAGATCAACAGAAGACCAGGTGCGCGATCAGTCCTACGGCACACTTATCCCTCCCCCCATCCCCCGGTAAAATTGACTATCTCTGGTTATAGGACAGAGGGCAGAAATCTCCAGCTAGTCCTATCAGTAGGACTGTGCCTAAGGCGGGAATGAGAGCCGGCCAGGGGCTCCTCTAGAACACCCTCCCCTCTCACCACCCGCCCTCAGCCCCTTCACTTACCGGTAAGCTAAAAAGTCATTGGAGGGGAACCACCTCAAGCACTGGTTGGCAAACCCAACCTCCCAGCCTCAGCTACGATGTACAAAATAGTAGGACACAGCCACCACCGCAAGATGAGTTCTGTCCATTTTCGATCTTGTGGAGGTGGGGGCGGGGCGAGTAGAGAACACTGTTCAAATTCTAAGGATGTGCTTGCGTGTGTGTGTGTGTGTGTGTGTGTGTGTGTGTGTGTGTGTGTTTGTGTGTGTGTGTGTGTGTGTTTGTGTTTCTTTCATCTGGTATTGATTTTGGAAAGAACTGGGGAGATAGTTGTGTGCTAGTAAAAATCTTAGAAATCTGAGCTATAGCTTTTACCAAGCTACATTAGATCTTCTCATACTAAGAGATGGTTTGTAAAGTTGATGAAGCTACTACCTTATAACTTGGTCCCCAAAATTTGTGCCCTCTGCAATGGTCCGTTTAAATTACCCCCCCTTCTTTTTACTTACATCCCCGCTCAAGTCTCTCAAATACCCCCTTCCTCCCCTTCTTTTGAGTTATACAAGTATTATCAATACAACACACTTTTTTCAAAATTCTTTTTTTTTCTTTTTATCTGGTATACTTTTTAGTAAGAGCTTGGGAGTTAGCAGTATGCTAGTAAAAGTGTAGTACTAAGAGACAAGGCTTTTGCTCCTCACTTAGTCATAATAAGTTCTCTAGCACCAGGGGTTGTTTCACAGGGTTAGCTAAGTTAGTTTTCTAGTTTGGTCATAAATCAGACACAGTTTCCCTCTACCCTCCACCACACTGTATTTAAACTCCTTCCCTTCTACCTCTGTACTTAACTTTTCCCCCTACACCCTGTCAAATCCCCCTCCCTTTCCCTTACTTTCGTTATAACATATTTTCCCTACCACCAGCACAACATGTTTTATTTTTGTCTATTTATTTCTTTTCTTTTCTTTCTTAGAATACACATGTGAGATGTATGATTATGTAAAATGGAGAATAACAAATATTATTGTTTAGTTTATATAGTGTTTTTCATGGTTACATCAAGTTAACCTCACCCAAAATATGAACACTAGATTCAACACAAACTGTCAACATATTAGACGGGTTTCAACCTTGAACTTCTCCCAATCTCCAATTATACTACCCTCCTTCTTCCTTTTTCCGGTCTCACAAATGATCTCTTACTTCCTCCCTTTCTCTTCCCTTCCAGATATGAAAATCCTGTAACCAAAGTCCTGTTTCTTTTCTTTCTTTCATTTACTGTTGTCTCTCTCTTTTTTTTATTTCTGAACTGCTGGGTGTTGCAAAATTTTGTTAATTTTTCTGTTTGGCAACTTTTGGGACATGCTGCACATTAAATTAGTGCTTGAATAATTTTTCTCATAGAATCAGTTTTACTTCAAATATTATGACGAATTAATCCCATGCAAACAAATTTTTACATTATATATTTTTAATATTTTCTGTACATATGGCAACCTTTGGACTGCCCTCTCTTCCTTCTTCCTTTTTCTTTCATTGTCCTCCACTCCCTAGCCTACTCATGACCAGTGATATTTCATTATCTATCTATTTTAAAAAGTGTGAAAATTCCAAAACAAGTGTTAAACTATGTGATTGATATATGGTTGGTTATGCAGATGCTAATATAATTGGTTCTTGTTCTCTTGTCTCAACACAGTGATTAGAACTGATACTAATATATTACGTAGGTTGAATAAATGCCCAATTACCAAAAGCCCCATCACAGGGAGACATACCCTATGAAAGAGATTGCTACAGGAGCAATAGAATTTTCTAATGGTCTTCAAACAATAGCACAGAAACACTAGAAACCTGAGTAACAAGACATGAAGATGCTTCCAAAAACTCTTTACTCCCAGAAAACCTGATGTCAAAAGCACTGAAGTACAGGAAGTTTTAGGCAAAAACCTCAAAAAAAAAAAAAAACCAAATGGTTAAAATGCTTAAAAAGATAAAAAGAGAAAGAAACAAATGCAGAACATGTCCAGTGAGCTCACATAGGATGTAAATAAACAGGTAAATGATCTAAATTAAATGTGTTCAATGAAACATGAACAAAAAATTCCATGAATTAAAGGAGACAATGTGAGATATGAATGACAACCTTAGTAAGGAAGAGATTATGAAAAGAAATCAAGCATAAATTGTGGACATAAAAAATCAATCAAAAGCGAGAGCCACACGCATAACCAGCCTAGAGACTATCAAGACTTACAGACAAAGCTCATGTAGTAGATTATGACCTCAATGACTCCTTAACAGCTGGATAACAAGCAATGGATCCAGTAGCTGCTAGATGACGCGAAAAACCCTTCAGAATTATTGTAAATAAATACAATTTCACTTATTAAAGTGAAAATCACAAGGGTCTCTGTATTCCTCTGTCCGTGAGTATATACTTACATGCATGCTTACAGGTAAAAATATTCAGCAAGAGCTATTAAAACACTTAAGAACTAAAATAAATTATTCTTCAAAGGAGATCCAAGTTGGATAGGATAAGGCTGAGGCTAACTGGGTGGGTGCTTTGTGACGGGTTTATAATCTTTGTATTGTTTGAATCTTTACACTGAGAGCATGTACATGTAATAATTGTTTATTAGGACAAAGCAATAAAGAGGGAAGCAATGAAGAGCAGTAAAGTTTTATCACTAAACAGCTGATACTAAAAAGTCAGTATTGTGCTATGAAGATAGCAATTAGCACGGGAAATTTCTAAGAGGATACAGACAAGTTCCTCTTTGAGCCACATTTCCCACATTTCCTCATTCCTAAGAGGGGAGAGCATGAAGAAAGGGATGATTTTTTTTAAATGAGTTTTTTTCCAGTTTAAAATTTTACATCACTATAGCTGCTTTCAGGGTGTGCTCTCAAGTGACTGTACCACCTTGCATGTCACCAGCACTGTGCCAGGTTCCGGCCAGTCTTCACTCAGGTTATTGCATACATCACACACACACATGTATTTGCACACGCAAGTGCATACATATATATATATATATATATATATATATATATATATATGTATATATATTCACATATATAGTGATATTTCTTTCTAGATTTAATATGAATTTCCACTGTTGATTAATTATGGACATTGAACATACTTTTAGTGCTTATTTTCCAACTGAAATGGGTCAGAGACCTAAATTCAAAACTTAATTCTATAAAACTTCTAAAATAAAATAGTAGGAATTAATATTTTCACAAAAAAACTCATAAATCACAAAAAACATTGTAAGTTAGTTTTCGTAAGAATTAGAAAGGTTTTTTTTTTTTTTTGGTTGTGGTTTAAAAGATATTACCAAGAACATGAAAAGGTAAATGCAAAATGCCTACCAGGCGAGGGCTTTTATTGAGATTATGTAAAGAGTCTTTACAATCAAATTAAGAGAACACAGCCTCCTATAAATGATCAGAAGATTTGAACATACACTTTGGTTGCTTCCTTTGATGGCTAATGAAATTGAAGCTGAACTTTCTCTGGGTATTTATTTAGTAAATATCTGGTGATTATAGTCTTAGCTGCATGGGGTTATTTCTGTTATAAGTATCCTTTTATGGTTGTTCTCTGGAATTGGTAATAAACAGTGATTTGCTTGAGAATAGCTACTGTTTCACTACAAGTAAATAATTAACTGGATTCATAAACATTTAAAGTATAACTAATTAAAAACCTCTAGGGAGATCTAGCCTTATTCTCTCTCTGACAAGGAATCTCAGCAAACATTCTGTGCACAAAGATGATTAGTCTCTGCTCCTCTCTGCTTAATTTTTCATGCTTTTCTAAGGACGAAAACTTAAAGCTTGAATTCACCATCTTTTTTGTTTTATTTTGGAACAGTAGTTGGTACAATCTATGGCATGACCATATGCCTACATGGAATCAGGGACAGTGTTTCAGGTGGCGTGACATTTCTGGTGGGTGACATTTCCTAACTAAGAAAGAATTCAGAGAGTGACAATGAGTAGGCCTGGTTTTCAGCTTTCTTCAGTGTATTCCTGACTGATAAGACATGTGTACTCTGTGGCCACCGCTCTAAGAACACAGTTACCCCGAATCTCTTTCTCTTGTGCCTTATTTCTTTCCTCCATAGCTTCTTTGTCTTGTTCAAATCTTCATTTCTTCCTTTGGTTTTTGTCTTCTTTTGATTCCAGCTCAGGTGTGTATATGGGGAGGGATATCTGGAGAACCTGTAGGTGGGGAGGGAAAAGAAAATGGCTGTCTTGAAGATCCTGCTTAAGAATGAAGCCAACTTCACCTCAACGCTTGCAGATTCCTGGCAAGAGTACAATGCGACTCTTGTATATTCTTATTGTTTTGATTGATAATTAGTTCTCTTGGAGTTAGGAATGTTGTTGAAATATTGTCTGGACTTTTTGTGCTGTATATTTGATGAAAATCATTCTCTTTTTATTGTTTTGATTAGTAATTAAATATTCATTATATGAAGAATTTGTAGTGCTCCGTTCATAAATTTTAAGTGTGTCCTACTTAACAGATATTTATTCCCATTTTCCACACTTTATAAAATCAAGTAAGCTGCTTTAATGTTTTTCTTTGATGAGTAATGAAAATGTAGTACATATATACATATGGAATCTTATTTAGTCATAAAAAGAATAAAATCTTACCACCTGTGACATGGATGGAACTAGAGGTCATTATGTTAAACAAAATAGTACAGACACAGAAAGATAAACACTTCCTGGCGTCACTCAGTTGCAAAATCTTAAGATGTTCATTTCATGAAGTTGAGAGTAGTGATTACCAGAGGCTGGGGACATTGTAGAGGAGAGATGGATAATGGAAAGGTCGATCAAGTTATAGTTCTAGAGAGGAAAAATTCCTCCTGGTGCTCCTTGCACAAGAAGGTGATTATAGGTAATGGTAGAATATTGTAAATATTTTTTAAAAGCTGGAAAAAGAAAGGTTTCACCACAAAGAAATGACAAATTTTTTGAGGATCTAGGTAGGTTTACCCTGATATGAATATTACACAATTTATACAAATATTGAAACATCACATGATGTACCAAATATGTATAATTTTTATATGTCAGTTACAAAACAATTAAATGCACACATAAACTGTGCTACCATTTTAAGGACAGTGTTATGCCAGAGACCTTCTCTCTCTGTTCCTCTTTTTCGTCTTCTAGAAGGTTCAGTGTTTCAGTTTTTATATCTAGGTCTTTGATCCACTTTGATTTGATTTTGGTGCACTGTGACAGGTGTGTGTCTATATTCATTCTTCTACATGTGGATATCCAATTTTCTCAGCACCGTTTGTTGAAGATGCTATCCTTTTTCCAGTGTATGCTTTTGTCTTCTTTATCGAAGATCAGGTAGCTGATGGTACTTGAGTTTGTCTCTGCATCAGCAGTTTTGTTTCATAGGTCTACCTGTCTGTTTTTATGCCAGCTCCATATAGTTCTTGTAACTATTGTTTTGTAATAAACATGATGTCCATAATCGTAATGCCACCCGCCTTTGTCTTGTTACTCAGGATTTCTTTGGATATTCTAGATCTCCTTTGGTTCCATATGAATGTAAAGATTAGTTTTTCAAGTTCTGTGAAAAATGTTGTTTGTATTTTGGTAGGAATTACATTGAATCTGTATATCAGTTTAGGCAGTATAGTCATTTTGACTATATTCTGCCTACCCAAGAACAGGGGATGTCTTTCCATTTCTGATGTCTTCTTCAATTTCTTTATTCAGTATAGAATTAGTTTCTTTGTAGAGGTCCTTCACTATCTTGGTTAGGTTTACTTGTAGGTATTTAATTTTTGATGGGGTATTACGAATGGAATTATTCTTCTGAGCTCTTTCTCAGTGAGTTCATTGTTAGCGTAGAGGAATGCCATTTTTTTTTTTTTTTTAGTATTGATTTTGTAGCCTGAAACTTGGCTGAATTTATTTCTAAGAGATTCATGTTGAGGTTTTTGGGATTTTCTATGTAGATAAACATGTCATCTGCAATTAAGGGTATTTTGACTTCCTCCTTTACAATTTATTTTTCCTTTATTTCATTCTTTTTTCTGATTATTCTGACAGGGATTTTGAGGACTGTATTGAATAGGAGTGGTCTTTTGTCCACAGCTTCTCACCTGTTCAGCTCTCCCAACTTTTCCTTCTCTCAGTTTTGTCTTCATTTGATTCCAGATTGGATGCTGGCAAGAATGAGGGCCTGAGACCTGTGGGTAGAGAAGCAACGACATTCATGTGAAATGTCCTAAGGATGAAGCCAGCCTTTCCTGTGGCACATTTTTCTCTCTTTTGAACCTTGCATTTGTATATTCTTGTGTCATTATAATAGTAGCTTGCATTCATTTTCACTGATGGTGGTATAGAGATTATTAATGCTCTAAAGATCTTCATGTCCTAAAGTTTGGATCTTTTTACATGGCTAAAATGACTTTACAGAGTTGATTAAGAACCTATAACTGGGGGAGATCTTACTGTCCTAGGGGCATGATCTAATCAGGAGTGCCTATGGTGTGGAGAACCTTTCCTAACTGTAGTACGATAGAGATAAGATAAATGGAAAGGGTTCAGAAATATGGGCTGTGAGGATTCAATCCCTTGTTTCTGGCTTTGGAGATGAAGGAAGGATGTCATAAACTCAGGACAGTGGGCAGCCTGCAGAAGAAGAAAATAGCAAGAAATGAGTTCTCCCTTGGGGCCCCAGAAAGTTCTTGGAGCAGACCCATGAGCCATTTTGAATGTCCAACCTACAGAACAATAAGGTAGAAATTTTGTGTTGGTGTAAGCCACGAGACTGTGGTAATTTGTTACGGCAGCAATAGAAAAGTCTGCTAGAGGAGTAAATAATCCAACACAAGTATATTGAAAATTTAGAAAACAGGTACATCTTCATAAAAATTTGGACTAAAATAAATAAAAGTTTTTAAATAAAATTATTTGTATGTACCTTTTCAAAAGGTTTTTCTAATATTCCATCTATCAAATATCTGATATTATCACATTTGTTCAACATGATTAAAGAAAAATATACAAAGTAATATAAATAAATGAGAACACTGAAAATAATTTAAATAAAACCAAACTTTCAGGATTTTTGACATTTAACAACCCTTAAGTATATTCCATGTTCTATGTCCATCAAATTGCCAGTGGTTTTATCACATTCTGTGTATGTCTACATCTATTCACATTTAAAGCTAATATGAAATGCTCAATATTGCAACCAAGCTTTATTTTAAAAAGTGAATTTAATTCAGAAATACGTCCAAACTACAAATTAGAACACGAAGAAAAGCAAGAAAATAGATTCATGGTACTTCTGGGAAGCCTTACTTCATTATGCAAGAATCTGTTGCATGCATGTTATCTGAGAGGAAGGATCTGACAAGTTAATTAATTTGTCTTTTCTCTACCTAAGTGCTCCTGCCACTCAGACACTCCCCCTACCTAATGCAGTGGCTGTCTCCTAGCTCACCAGGGGCACAACCCACACACACATTCATAGAAGTCAGATGCACTTACCTTTTTTTTTTTTTTTTAAACAGAAAATATGGCTTTACTTTTCATGGCTAAAAATTAACTATTTACATTTCAAAGTAATTATTAAACATCATCAAGTAGATTTTCAATAAATAATAAAAAGGGGAATAAACATTGGTATAAACAGTATTTGGCTTACCTGTAAGTTTCTCATTAACAATAGAGCACTTACCTTTTGTTTCAGAGTCACAGGGCAGGACTTGTGGGAAGCAGGACTCTGGGACCTGAATGGACAGAGGCCTGAAGGCAGATGTTACAGCTGTGAGCCAAGAAGTGCCAGCCCTGAGCATGGGATCCTGACAGACGGAGGCAACTGTGCTTTAATACGTGCATTTCTTATACGCCAAGTTCTCTAGGGTAAGCAAAACTTCTTGCCTCAATCCCAGGGTAGTGCTAAAAGATGGACCATACATCCTATCTTCCAGGTTGTGAAGAGCTATTGTTGACTGCTTTTTGTATTAAAAGAATGTCTATATCATCCAGGATTGAGTTATCTTACAAATGGTCCCCATTTAATTACCTGCTGCCAAAAATGCTGAGTCTGCAAAGAGTGAGAAGAGGTATTTGAGAAAACCCATTCCCTTCTATCAGTGGGTTTGACTCACTTCACTGATGCTTTTTAATTGTATGACTAAATGTGTTACATGTATTACTGTCTCTTTGGCTTTGAATTCTTATGGTTGAATTTTTTTTCCTCTGTGACTTTCATACTAAACTATTTGCTCAGTCTACTCTGTCCTACCTGCCCTTTCCCTCCCACTCAGGGGCATTTGTGGTGGCCTGTCCCTCCCACTGCCACCCTGGCATCTCTGGGGCCACGCTTCTCCCACCCATTGGCTTTGTGCTTGGGCTGATCTCACTCTTTGTCCGATAGCAAACACGCATTTGTTTGCCCTCCTTTTTGTGTTACTCTTATTTTCTTTGAGCAAGCGTGTCCCAGAAAGATCCTTGAGGGCTAAGTTTTCATTCTAGAATTTTTTTCCTGGTGGAACTAAGGTGAATATTTAAAGGTAATGCAGTAGAAGAGGAAGCAAAGCATTGTCTATATGAAAGAAGAATATAGTACAAGTTATTATTAGTGTAAATGATTAGACAAGGTATTACCATGATTAATTCTGTTCAGTTTAATAAAAGTTTGTATGTTACCAATCACTTATTTGAAAGCCAGACTTTTATATATAGCGTTTATTTAAACGGGACTTAGTGACACTATAAAAATAAATGACGAGGATAATTGAACCATTGTAGGATAGATTGTGGCTGCAGCCTAGTCATTCATAAGGATCACTAATTTTAAAGGCTCTCTTGGTGCTACCTGTGTCTGCCTAGGTGCGCATCCTTTAACCACTGGTCCCCTTTTCATGTGAAAGGGATATTTTATGCCTTATAGAATGTTTCTGGGAAGATTATTCCCAGTAAACCAGTACTCTAGAATATGCCAGGCTGTTCTCTTTAGAAGAATCTCTCAGAGGCCAAGTCTTGCCTGCCCTGGACCTCCCGTGATGGGCTGCAGGCTAACTTTTTAACTCCTCATTGCCCACTTTGTGTAGGCTTTAGGAAATTCACTCATGGTAACATATTCATGTACTTGAAGGACACCACAGAGTTAGTCCTGATGACTGTTGGGAATGTCATGAGCTAAAATTAGTGCAATGCTTTAAAAAAAATGAAAAGGAACCAGTGCATGAAAACTTCCTCTTTCTTTACCCCTCAAAAAAAAAATCAGAGATCAGTAACTTCTCATTTTTTCTGTTCCTTTTTTTTTTGTTCTACGACATTATTAATACAGCCTCCGCCTAAAATTCTGAGATTGTTTAAAAATGTAGTTGAAAACAATTTAAATTGCGGTGAATGGATGAGGTCTGCTAGACCCAGGAATCAGCAGGCTTTGCCTTCATGGCTCTTCTGTTAAGGAGGAGGTCATTTTGATCCACACCCATCAACTTGGTTCTGTCCACATGCCAAGTTCTTAACTCTAGCTACAAATTAAAAAGAAACTAAAGTGTGTTTTTGTTTTGTTTTGTTTTTTAATACCAGTGCCTGAACTCCATCCAAGGAAAATAAAATCAGAATCTTTGCAGATGGGTCCAGGGAATTATAATTTTAAAAAGAAATACAGATTCTTCTAATGTGCCACCAAGGTGAAAGACTACTCCTTTACCCTCAATCGATAACTCTTAATGGTTAATTTTTTTTGGCTCTGAGGAACATTCTGCCATGTCTAGAGCCTGTTTTGGTTGTGACAGGTGAAAGGGTGCTACCAGCATGTAGTAAATGGAGACCAGAACTGCTTCTAAAAATTCTGCAGTACAGAGGACAGTCCTTAAAAAGAAAGCTATTGGTCTCACCATGTTAATAACACCAAGGGTTAGAAACATAAGTACATTAACACCAAAACTGTGCCAAGTAATCTTGAATTAATACTGTTGAGATTCTAATAGTATATTCCAGATGCCAATTCATAACCTCAAGTTCTACAACTCCCTATTTTCAAGCCTTAATATTTATTAGCAAAATGAAAGACCTCCAAAACTGTGACTGCCTTCTTTCTGTTGGGACAGCTGAATAATTCTCTTTCCTAACTGCTTGTTATTGAGCTCTGCCTACATGTTGGGACACAAACATTACCACTTCTCAGAATTCTTTTTATCCATTATCTTCTTTTACTTAGAGTTCTCAGTTTTGGAATTCTCATTCTGCCTGTCTCACTTCTGTGGTACCTTGGTAATTTGTGGGGAAAAAAAACCCTTCAAACCTTTTTCAGTGGCTTTATTTGTAGGTAGGAGATAACCTAGGATTGAGGGGGATAAACGACCAGCAGTTGTAAGAAAAAATTTTCTATAATACAATTATTGATAATGAAAATATTAGCAGAAGTCTTATAAGTGAGTAAAGCAAGCATGCCTTTGCCTAAAAGACCTTTGGCACAGACTACGTTTGGTATCAGATAAATCAGAAGAGAACACTGAGGGAAGAAGAATGAGTAAACAGTGGCTCTGAGCTTACAGATGGATTAACCAACGTGAGTACAGGGAGACACAGAGCAGGAGGGGAGCTTTTTTCCCTGGGAGAATCCAGCCCCCTGGTGTGGTGAAAACTTCAGTAACAGATGTGCAAACAAACTTCTGATTATTCTGTACCTTTAACCCAGGTAGCAGGAAAGCCAAACTTCATGTTTTCTTAGATCTGGGTTGCTGGTATGGACAAGGGTTGACAAACTGAGCAAAGAGAAGTGTAGGTACTCAGTTATGCTTGAGTTTCAGATAAATGACAAAAAATAGTGTAAGTAGTCACATAAGATTGTATTGAAGCATACTTTCATTTTGCTATTTTGTCTAAAATTTAGGTTGAACGAGGAATCTCATATTTTCTCTGGTACCTCTAATCTGAGATTTCCTTATAAGCAGAAATGATAAGGTGTAGGCTAAGTAGGACGAGATAAAACTGCAATTTCATGATTAACCCAACACTCCCTGCAACCATCGCTGGAAAAGGAAACGAGGGAGTGTTGCTCAGAAGCCCTTTTAAATCTTGAGCTGGGCTCTCTTCAACATCATACTCAGAGTCCTTTGGTGGCTTTATTCTTTCTCTTTGTGTTGTTATTCAAATCCTTTATCCAAAAAACCTTTCCATGACCATTTAGTTAACCAGACCTGAAACTGCTCTGCTTCTATTACCATTTCTTTTATTGGCGTGAGCTTTCTCTCTTTCTGATACTATCTTCATAAGATGGGGAACCATTCAGTGTTTAACTGGAATGGAATAAGTTCAGGATTTTGATGAAGATTTTTTAGTTCTTCCTGTTAAGATTACTTATGTATCCTTGGCTATTCTTACTCTATAATAAAAAGAATGGAAATGTAGTTCTATTTTTATAACCTCGTTTCAACTTTATTTCCATGAGGTTTGACTTTTGCTCAAGTTCTATATAGTCTCTTCGTTTGTTAACTTCATAATATATTTTTTTCCTTGCTGCCACATAGACCTTTTTCAACACAGTTCATGAATACATGAAGCAGAAGAGACAGATCAGCATCAGTATCAAGAAATGACATTGTCTCAGGCAAAGTTTAACTTTAATGTGTGCTTATAATATGAGAGTTGTGGTTTTATTTATTTTGTGTGACCCCTAGTGGACGAGGACGTACAACTAGCCAAGTTGACTAGTCCACATCTTGCTATCCATATAGCTGTGTTCACTCATTCAGCATGCAGCATTCTAGATCTGAGGACTTAGAAGGTGATATACCTTGTCCTCATGAAGGAGACAGATCATAAACAAGTAAAAAGCAAACAAATAATTACCTTCAGGTAACAGTAAGTTCTATAAAAAAGAAAAACAAGGTGGGGTGAGAGACAGGGAACGTATTCATGTAAAGGAGAAAGTGGGTTGTTTTCTTGGGGGAAACCTAGAACATGCAAGAGCTGAAGCTCAAGACGTTGTAAGAGGACTGTCAGGATGAAAGACAGTGATAGGAGATGAGTCAGAGAGGAAGTGTCCCAGGAGGACGTTTCCTTGTCCCACAGATTCTGACCTCGCCAGCTGGGCCACCTCTATGTCCTCACCTAGCCTACTACTCTGATATCAACCGGGGGTGCCTTCTCCAGTTTCCCCAAGCCTCACCAACTCCATTTGAGTCATAGTACTCTGCCAAGCATCCTCACTTTAGTTGGGCTCTGATACCTCAAACTACGGTGAAGTTTTATTCTCTATTAATTTTTGCAACTTTTTAGAATAACTCTTATTTGTGAAAATAGTTGACAATTTTATTATAAGATCCTTTTTCTATTAAGTATGTACTGAATGTGTTGATTAATGGTGTAAATAAAAGGATCACTACCAGAGTAGTAAGATGCGACTGTCCCATGAGTAGCAAGATGTACACCCCATGGCTCAGCTCTCTGGAGAGAGCAGAAATGAGAAAAGACATAAAGACTGTTCTTATCAAGAAAGTTAGTTTTCAAGAAAGAAAGGAGACACAGAACAATACACTCACATGAAGTTTAGATTAAAATTCAATTTTTGTAAAATGGTAATATACATTTTACTAGACAAAGCTCTTTAAGAACATTAGTAATTGAAGATCTTTGAATTATCCAGAATTGTGAAGAGTCTGATATTGATGTTTCAAATCTTGCAAAACTCTCTTGTGGGTTATAAGGCCAATTTCCTTAAGAATTTTTTATTCATTGCAGCTGAATAAGATAATTGTTACCAAATAGCTCAGGGGGAAAACATGTTTCAGACTCAAGGTGCATCTTTTGATGAGAAGTGCAAAAGAAAGTAAAAGTTTGAAGAAAAAGGCAAATTTTGCCTTTAGCCATTTTTTTTTTTGCACCTGTTTGTCTTTTGCAGCCAAATTTCAAAAGCAGAAGCATAAGGGAAACAAGCCCTCTACTTGATTGGATTACAAAAGCAGGTTCAAACTTAAGACCATGTTGGAAAAGTATTTTTAGTTGTTTTAAGGTCACTTTTATTCTCTAATTTTTCCAACTTCATAAAAATATACATTAAATAAAGAATCCTTTCCCTTTCTTATCAAACACAATTGCAGAACCAGAAAGATTTGGGGGTATGAGTTCCAGGAAACATCAGGCAGTGTACTGAGGATTTCCTGCACATCGCTGTGAGGTTACAGGACTAGCCACAGCTGAGGAAATGAAACTACAGGTTCTCAAATTGTAGTTGCCTGCACCAGCAGCAATGGTGTCATTGCCACCATTGAAATATACAAGTTCTCTAGTCCTACTTCATGCCTCAGAATCAGGGATGAAAAAGTGAGGCTCCTTAATCATGCTTTACTCAGCCCTTTGGGTGACTTTTTCTGTGAGACAGGATCTCTCTTTGTAGTCCAGGCTGATCCTAAACTCACCATGGAGCCCAAGCTGGCCCCAAATTTACGGCAATCCTCTTGCCTCAGCCTACTGAGTGCTGGAATTACAGGCATGCCCCACCACACCTGCCTTTATGTAGTGTTGGGGAATCAAACTCAGGGCTGTGACTCTGCTAGGCAAGCTCTCTAACCGCTGTACTACTCCGCCAGCCCCTGTTTGGATGATTTTGATGATGCATGCTCAGCTTTGGGAACCACCGATCTAGCCTAAGCTATGTTTGGCAGATGTTGATTCAATAAAGTTGTCCTTCACTCATTTGCTCTTCTGAACACAAATACCTTCTGTAGCTTTTAAGAACCAGGAGGACTATTACATTCTGAAAATGTAACTTTTCATAGTGTATTCAAATACTTTCACACTTCTCAGACACAGACAGTAGGTGATTTAATACCAGAATTGGAATGTAGGACCTACTCCGTAAATACAAGTACCCTTTCTCTTGTCCCTCAGATATCTGTCTACTATTCATTAGCTGAAAGAGATAGAGTTAAGTTACTGGTATTCGTAAAGCATCTAATGGTAAATTAAGAGAGTAAATTTATAATAACTTTCATACAAACTCTGCTCTTTAACATATTCAACGTGGCTAAGCAAATTAAACCCATTCTATGTCTTCTTAAATAAACATGTATTATATATATATTAATAGTGATTAAAAATTATAATATTTTTCATTTTTTCCTAACATTTCTATGTTTCCCACCTCAAAAACAATACTAAATAGCTGTGGTTTTTATCATATTCAAACATTTTTCCACAGTTGCACTTTGGCTGTTGGGAATGCCCACATTATGGCTGTAGTCATCTACAGGGTAGGTCGCTTGGAATCTGTTGTTTTAGGGTCTGAATCCTTTCAACAACTTCCATTTTGGCCACGTGTCAATAATATGATTTGGTTGAATTCTTTTTGCTGAGGAGGCACCTCAGAGATAAATAAGAATACCCACATTTTACTATCTCAACAAATATGACATATCTGTGTTTTCCAAGAACATCCCACAGTGATTTTTCAGGCATGGGTCTGTGCAAAAATCATTTCATGATCTTGATTAAAAACTTCAGAATCTGTTCACATCTTCAAATTATTGATTTTGTGATCAAGGGTAAAATCCAGAGGAAAAATAGGTATTTTCAACTGACACCCAGCCATTCACTGCAGGTGGTCAGGGTACTACACCCTGAAAAAAAGGAAACTGGTCCTTCCCCTTAATTCTGTATTGATTCATGGTGAGTGTTGGTAAAATAAGGAAAGTTGCTAGTATAGACAGTGTCTTCCCATCTCTGCCATGATTTGGACCTCTCCTCGGTGGCAGTGCACGTGGAGAGGGGATTAAAAGGATCCTGTAGTTGAATGGCACCTCTGCAGGACTGGGTGTCTTGACCTGGTTTTGAGATGCAATAGAAAGGAGTTAAGAGCCAGCAGCTCCCATTGTGTGATACCTAGCACGCCAAGCCGTTTACAACCTGGTGATAAAATATGTCACAGGTGAGGTCACAGATGAGTAAGAAAGCTTCTTCCGTTGCATTCTTACTGACTCAGGCTGGAAACACTAAGTCCAGGCACACTGACCTCTGAGTAGGCAGTGCCTTTCTTAGGAAGGCTGGTGCGGGTGACCCTGGGAAAGTGATGTGGACAGTGGGGACTAGAACAGGAAAAGAGAAGAGCCTGGGCCCTTCTGGGGCTGGTCCATTTTTGGAGCTCATTCAAGAGACGTCTTTGTAAGCTATAATGAGAACTCAGCTGGAGAAGTAAGCTAAATTCTGCTAAGTATACAAGCCAGCTTATTAAAATAAAACATATTGGAACCTCCCATTTTATGTACACAAGTCATGTGTTTTCATCTATTCTAGGGAGCCAATGTGAAGAGAAGTGTCACTCACTGATCCTGGTAAACATTCACTGAGCATAATTAAAAGTTTCAGGGGCTGTATGAGATATAGGCAGGGTTATTTCATTACATGAGCTTTTTTCGTAGCTGGCCTTGTAAGATCATTGATGATTGACATTCCAACCTCTGGCTCACAGGTGAAGTCAACTGATCAGAGCCCGGTAGTGTCTGGGCTGCAGGTGCCATACTTGCAGGTTCTTAATCTGCAGAGGGGAGATTCTTTACACCAGCCTCTAACATTCGTAATCACATTGTATTCCTGAAGTATGTTGTGAATATTATAGAAAATTGATATGAATTTTCATGGTACTAATAGCTATATATATACTCAAATGTTTTAAAAACATCTTCTATAAGAATAGATCATGAGGAAAAGTGACAACAGCTAGAGGAGAATGAGCTGAGAAAAAAGTAGGTTAGTAATCAGTGAAATATGAGTAAATAAGTTATGAAAGTTAGGAAATTCTGAAAAAACTAGATTTGCCTTCACGGCTGTCACTTTAAGTATATTTATGTGGTATAGATTTAAGTTCATTTAATGTAGCAATGTGATATAGTTTTAACTTTGTTTTGTTGTAGCAATTCACCCATTAGGTCACTAATGAAAGTTTATCCTAAGGAAACTGATTGACGTAAAGATAGCCTTGTGAATGTACAAATATGCACCTTCCAGTATTCAGCTAAGGCAATTGAAATTTATTTATTTATGTATTTTCTTCTTTCCCAAATTAACTATCCTTTTGAGCTACATGCTTATAATTATTTTCTAGTGTGAACTTGTGGGTAAGGCCAGGTTTAACAATAACAACAAAGATGTAGGAAAATATGGAAAAAGAACTTTTGGTGAATATCCCAATGAAGGGATTGGTTGGGTTCAGAGAGGAGATATCAAGATTTGACTACTGCGAACCCATTAGAGGAATAGGAAGCTGGGGTAGAGTGGTGACTTGAGTGAAATGACTTAGGCACGGAAGATTAATATGTTAAACACCGTATGGTTACTTGGACTTGGAAAACCCAGAACACAGACATTCTTTGGAATCATATGAAGTGATAGCCAGAGACAGGGGAAGGCACAGGGAGGGTATGGGAGGATAGAAGATGGGAAGGGATTGTGAAGTCGATGTGATATATAGATGTACGAAACACCCAAATTCATTGTAAATACTATGTATATTTGTATATTAATAAAAATAGTGGGGGGAAAAGAATAGATCATGAGAAAGGTGGGAAATTTCCATCAGCATAGATAAAAAGTTTCAAAGCCTTGGGTTGTGAAAGAACGTATCTTATTTGATCTCTCTCCTTTTCTCTCTCTTTCTCTCCCTCTTGATCTCTCTTAGAGCCTCTTTCTTTGAAGCTATTCTGGATCATCTTTATATTAATAGATTCATTAATGTAGTAGAAGGTGCTGTGAGTGGGTGGGTGGGATTAGACATCCACAGGCAATGTGTGTCATCTTCAGGTAATAAATGTACTGATTTGTCAAAGACTTTCACTGTGATGGTTTCTTGGAGGTTTCCTAGAAATCAAAAAAAGATTACGTGATGGAATTTCGGATGGATTGTGCCGCTATGTACATCAGTGATTTTTGTCTGGTAGAAAAGAGTGCCTGATGGAGTCAGAGGAACAAATACTCTTCACTACTTTTTGAAAATGAATTGCTTGCGCTTTCAAACGGGGCATAGATAGATATAGGGAAACTAAATTACAAACAATAAAATGTATTCTCAAGCACATGTGCACATGCAAAGTACTTAATAGTTTGGAGAAGAAAAATGACTAATAAATCATGTCTAGTATTCTCTCTTCAAATTCTCCCAAACTTTTATTTTTGTCGGATAACTATGTAAAAATTATCAATGTTTTATTTTATAAATATGAAGATAGCTAACAAAAGTTTTCCTAATCAAACAAATTATAACATATAGATATCATACACTATTAGAGTCCATCAAATTAGGAATATTATCAAGTAGCTACAGGAAGAATTTATGTGATATAAAATTAGTTTGAACATTTGTGTAAACAATGATTTCATTTAAGGCCAGTTATGACTCTATAGGATTGGAAATGTCCACCTTCATGATAAAGATTTTATTTATTTATTTATTTATTTATTCATTTATTCAGGCAGTGTTTTACTCTGTAGTCCAGGCTAGTCCTAACCACCATTGAATCTGGGTGACCTTGAACTAACAGCAACCCTCTTGCCTCTGCCTCCTTAGTGTGGGATTATAGGCATGAGCCACTATGCCTGGCTAATTCTTAGCAAGGTATTGAGGAATTGAACCCAGGGCCTTGAACATACTAGATAAGTGCTTTAACCACTGAGATAGGTCCTCATACTAAGTTTTTATTTTTAGTGCATAATTTACATGTAATGAAATATATCCATTTAAATTATTCGCTTGGTTATCTTCTGCAACTGTATGTAACTGACCACCACTCCATCAACCCCTTTCTATTTACCCAATACTGGGGCTCAGACCTCAGTGAAGTCAGTGGTCTCTCCCCATGCCCTGGCCCTGGCCTCAGTCACTACTGCTTTGTTTTCTGTTACAATAGGTGAGTGTTTTCCCCCCCTAGGGTTTCATGAAAGTGATCATCCTTGTGGTCAGTACTCTTGTGTTTGGCTTTTCTATTTTGGCATAACTATATTCATCTATGTAAATTAGTATTTCATTCCTTTTAATTTCTGAGTATTGTTTTTTGAGTGGATATATCATAGTTTGTTTCTGGAGTCTGTTTTTAATGCACTTTTTGATTGTTTCCAGCTTGGAGCTTGAATGACCAAATCTATGGACATTCCTGTACAAGGTATTGTATGGACATTGCCTTCTATTTCTCTTATGTAAGTACATAGAAGTAGAATTGCTGGATAAGTATTTTTCTTAAAATCTTTTTATGTGTTTATTTTATTTATTTCAGAATGGAGTGTATTTTAGCCTCAAATAAGTATTTTTTTAAAAATTGCAATGTGATATTTTGGTTAATGTTTTTCTGTTAAAAAAAAAAAAAGAGCCATGGTCGAATTTTCTTTTGTCTTAGTTGGTGTTTAACTTGTTAGGTTCCGAAAGTAGTCCCAATCCACTGCAACTCCTCTGTAGTGTTGCCTGTCTTTCTGGAGGCTGCGAATTTAAAAATATTCATTGATTGATCGATTGATTGCTTGCATGGTATTGAGTATTGAGCCAAGGTCTTCCACACTAAGGTACATCTCAGCCCATTTTTATTATTTACTTATTTATTTTTTGAGACAGGGTCATGCTCTGTAGTGTACCTGGTCCTGAACTCACTATATAACTAGCCCAACTATATAACTCACTATATAACTAGCCCAACTGGCCTAACTCACATAGTAATCTTTCAGCCTCAGCCTCTTGAATGCTGGGATTACTGGTGTAATCCACTACCTGATTTAGTTTGTGTGGTGTTGGAGAATCAAACTCAGGGCCTTGCATTTGTTAGGCAGGTGCTCTAACCGCTGTACTATTCCTCCAGACCCTTATTTTTGATTTTAAGAGAGACTCTCACTAGGTCACAGCGTTGCCTAGTCTGGGATCCGACATATTCCTCCCTGTCCTATCCGCCCGGAGTGCTGGGTCTTAATGTATGAGGGGAATAGAGAAACACTCTCTGTGGTAAAGTTTAGGAAGAGGATGTGGAGACATTAGCCTGTGAATTGGGTAAAAAGGCAAAGTCAAGCATAAGAGGTAGGATAGACAAAAAAGGACCTGCAATCTCTTTTGAATGAACACCAAATGATAAATGCAGAATCAACAGAACCAACTTCAGTATTATTAGCAAGACCCTTTCCTCTTTTAGAATGCAAACTTAGAACTTTGCTTTGTGTTCTTTAGTGACTCTGGAGTTCTAAACGGTTAAAATTCTGGTTATTTAATACTTTCTTATGAAAACAAAACAGGCAGGGTTTTTCTTTCTTTGCTTCTCAATAATATATTGAGTATTAGCCTAGAATTGTTCCACATCAAAATGTCAAGAAGTTGTTCTTTTTGCTACAAAACATGTATTTTTAATTTTTATTCTCTCAAACCCGGATATAAATGTATTTCTAAATTTTGAAAGCATTCTTTTACTTGGTGTTCTAGTTGGAGTTTGTTTGCTTAAAAGAAACAACCACTTAAATCAATTGAAATAAAAAAAGGACGCATGGAAAAGATATGAGTTTATTTTACTGAACCAAGAAAATATAGTTCATTGGAAGCAGGTCAGGAGACATGAACCAGGAAGACCTCGTGAGTTCTCTGCCTCTGATTCTGCCCTTCCGAATATCTCAGCGAGCTTCTCTGCCTTACTCTGTTTTAATTTCTCCTTAACAGTGCCTCTTTTGGGCAATGCATTCTTTCAACTCTATTATCTCCTGAAAATCTCCTTTATTTATTCTCTTCAATACTGGATGGTTTTACCTGCTGATCTGTAGACTCTGCTTCTTAAAAATGTGACTTGCCTTGACCTCAACACTGCCTGCAACTCCATACACATGAGCTTTCAGTCCTTCCTAACATGGCCTATAGAGATAGAAGTTCAAATTCTCAAGAGACAAAACCCAGTTGGTAACAGATAGTCCTCTAGCTTAAAAGGTACAGAGAAAGCTGTTTATCTTTTGTCAAGACCTGTGGCAAGGATTGTCAGGGCCCGATAGTTCTAATCTGGCCATCTAGCTGTTCCCCTTTACCTAGGGAACATGAGAGGGAGAGTTTAAACGAGTGTTGGGTGTGACAGGCAATTGAATGATATGCCACTACCAATGGACTTTGGCATACTGGAGGTGTTTGAAAGTCTCTACTCTTGGGCATGGTCCCCTAAGGCCTCCCTGATGTTCAGGGGATGGACAAGCAGGCAGGCAAGCGTGCAGATAGACCAAAGCGATCAAAACAAATAGTTGTTTAAACTTCAAACTGGTCCATCATTAAAAACATTTTCTCCCCCAAATCGAAAGAAGAGTGTCTAGACTGCCAATGACCTGCCAAGTTACTGGACCTGGAATAAATATTTTTAATGCTTCTTGGGTTTAACAGAGGGAGCAAACAAAAAAGGGAGTCAGTTTAAGGGGTAAGGACTCAAGATCTGCAACATCCTTGGAGAAGGTATCTGAACTTGACTGTCTGCTGAGCTACTATCACCCCTGTGACAGTTTAACATCTAAATCATGAACTTGGAGTCTGTATTTGGAATCATCTAATATGTCATAACACTTGAGTTTCACAAAAACCAGCTATCAACTTTGACTTACTTTGTCTTTAACTCATCAGGGTGTAAATGGGCTTCAAGGTAATTTTTAATCTATATGTAAATTAGCTATTTCCATAACAGCTGTAGTATGAATTTGAGAATGTGCAGAAAAGAAAAATTGGATGCCAGCAATATTTTAAAAATAATGCAAATAAAGAGGCTGTACAAGTGATACATGACTTTCAATGAATTCGAATATAGGTTATATTAAGACACAATAAAATTACTGTCACTGAAAATTTTCTGGGGCTGATAGTGCATAAAGTAATACGTAGAACAGAGAATGAAAATAAGATTTCATTGTAGATTTGTTAAACTAAGTTAAAGGTCACATAATTTCCCATTAGAGATTTCATTTGGCAGGTTTTGTATAAAACTTGATAATATCTTTGTTGAATTCATTTTCTACTGAGTAAAGTGACTTAAAGTGCTTAAACTCTTATTTTGTGATACAAAAATTGTATCTTTTAATAAAAATTAATGTTTTAGTTAAATGTAGGTTTATAAGTAACTATGCTGTCTGATAACTATAGTTGGAGTATAATATGCTAAAATATTATGAAGACTCCAAGTTTTACTAATTTTAATCTGAATGAGTTATGTTGATATATGATCTGTTACATCTTATAATAATTTGTTTCTCTTTTATGGAGGAATAAGTTACAGGGAAATGTTTTGAAGGATATTAATAAAAACATGGGTATTCAAGCTTGATTCTGAAGTTCAGTGAATATTAGCCTCCAATTTTAGTTGTCTAAAACAGAGACTTAAAAGAAAGCATAGAAAGATTAGAATGAGTTATGTTGGCTACCACTTTCCAAGGTAGTGCTTATGCCACAGTGAAGTCAAAGGTTCTAGACAGAACCTGAAACTCTCTTAATTACAGCTAGCTTTCACTCAGTATGTTGCAAATTTATTGCCAGAGGAAAGTCAATGATTTGAACCATTGTCATTAGGATCTATCTAAAATAGAAATCACTACATCTAAGATCAATGCTAAGAATGCTTAAGAACAAAGAACTTTTATACTTATCAAGTTAATATTCTCACTGGGCAGAGATGTTAAACATCTTGGCCCTTTAAGTATCAACTCAAAGAATTTTTAAAAATTTGCCTTGTTTATATTTGTATAATCTACTGCAATTTACTACTGTGCTGGACGGGTCTCTCGAAAAAGTGCCTCTCATGCAATTGTGCTCTTGCTGGGAAGTGATTTTATTGCATAAGAAAATGAATGAGCAGAGACCAGTGAGCTGTGCCTGCTGCTAGACTATAATTTGCAGACTGTGATGTCAAAGCAGATTTGAGATTTGTGGCAACTGTTGATGATTGCACTATCAGACCATTCTGTGGCAGCAATGAACCATGTCATGCACAGTGTTGTTCCAGCACACTGTGCTACATTGTGCATGTTTTATGTATATGGTCATCTATCAATACACACATAGTCCTGTAGTCACAACTGCCAATGTTAAAGGCTACGAAATATCTGGCACAAAGTAAGAACATAATAGCTATTACTAGTACCAAACTTATCCACATTGTTTTCTAATTGTTTTAAAACACTAAGTACTGTGTGTTCTTCAGAGCTCAAAACAGTCTTGTATAAACTAAGTTGATTTTGTTATCTGTGAATAGATGCACACTTCTACATAGGGGTTTTTATTCTGTATCATAACCTTTAAAAGACATCCAGATGGCTTTGGCAGCCACACAATTTGCCAGGTTCCTGAGAAACAGTGTCAGTGGAATGTGGAAATGTGTGACCCTCTCTGCCCCCATGGCTTTGCCTGTGATGGTACATTGCTGTTATGTCATTTTATTTGGCAATAACAAACTTTTCAAGTGTGGTCAAGGACAGAGTCTTAAGTTACAGAAGTTATCTTGGATTATCCAGGAGCGCCCCTTCTAATTACATAAGCCTTGGAAAGTAGAGAAATGTCTAGAAAACTTGCTGGAGCCAGAGTTGTGAAGAAATCAGACACATGGAAAGTAAGAAGGAAGCAGCATTGCCATTGTTTGTTCAGGGTGTGGGAAGGGTTCAGGGCAGGCAAGAGAAGGAATGTAGCAGCGGCTCTGGAAACAAAAACTTCCTCTTGGCTTATAACAGCAAGTGAGTGGGACCTCAGCTTTACCGCAACGAGCAACTGAAATCATCCCACCACCACATGAGTGTGGAAATGGTTTCTCCACAAGCATTTTGAGTAAAGAATGCATTACTGTCAAGACCTTGGTTTTAGCATGTGAGACCCTAAGTAATGTACCTCGTCCAACCCACCTAGGCATGTGCCCTGCAGACTCTGTGAGGTAATACATTTCAAACATTCGGACCCACCAAGTTGGTGGGTATTTGTCTTAGCA
This sequence comes from Ctenodactylus gundi, assembly GCA_004027205.1. Lineage (NCBI taxonomy): Eukaryota > Metazoa > Chordata > Mammalia > Rodentia > Ctenodactylidae > Ctenodactylus > Ctenodactylus gundi. The sequence continues at coordinate 834,393 of PVKB01000170.1, forward strand.
GCAGTAAGAAACTAATACCATCTCCATTCCTGGAAGATCCCCAGATGTAACTTTGGTATTTCCACTGGTCAGATTCTAACTACTTTTGGGGTCTTACAATTTGTCTGTTTAAATTCAATTCTAATTCTTGGCCTGCCTATTCTATGACTTCCTGTATCATATAGCTCATTATAACATCCACTAATATCCTATTATTCCCATAATGTGGGTGCAGTTCTGTAACATCTTATAGAAGTCTGTAACTTCTATAATTTTTCACACAATAAACCCATAGGAACCATGGCTGGGGAAATTACTTGTGATTCAAGTAATACATATCTCTGAAAAGTGATTGAATTATATCAAAATCTATTTTTAAAATATGCTGTCTCCTTTCCATTTTTATACTTATTGCTGACAGCCTCTTTTCCCATAAGCAATGGATTTTTAGTAGTCTACAAGTTAAATTTGGAAAACTGGAATTTTTCATATGAAGCCACAATGTTAGGCTACTCGAGGGTTGCCATTAACGAACTCCAACACTATTACACAATAGAGAATTGCCTCTCCTTGGTCCACTTCAGCCCAGAGAGCAAATTAACTCAATTGTTTACTCAGGAATTTGCATCTGGAGTTAGATGAGAAGAATATGAGTTTACAGCTGAGTTAACTATAGCTGTGAGAGCCCTTTCCATTAATTGCAGGCGATTGCAAGAAGCGTGTTATGTCCATTATTTCTGTTTCCTTTGCCAATTTGTGAAAACACCCGGAGATTTAATAATTGCGCCTTTGTATTCTGAAATACATAAGCAAGACAGCCAATTAAGGGATATATGCATATAAATCAAACGTATTTTTCACATTTATGTATGCAAAAAAAGATACTGGACAATATTTGCAAAACAGTTAGTAGGTATACTGGAATCAGTACCTGTTGACATATTTTCTTTGCTCTGGAGACACACATCTGGGTTTGAACCCCTAATTTATTTCTTATGGGTTGTGTGATGGTAATTAAGTTGATTAGTTTTTGAGTCCTTGTTTTTTCTTTGTCATGTGATGATAACCTTTAACCTGGATAGTTAAAGTACCTGGTACTAATGAGGATGTTTTCTTCGAGTCAATTCAAAGTTCCAACTCCTTCTTTTAAAATAGTTCTCTGTACCTAGCTTCAGACTACCCTCAATGTACAACATTACCCATTAAGCATGGCTAAGGATTTTCTATGCCTCTCAGAGAAAAGGAGAATGACAAAATGAAATTGCTGAGAGAAGGTGTGGAGGAAAGCCTGAGACGGGAGTGGATATGGAAAGGAGCTGTCTCTGGAAGCCCCCAAAATAATGGGAATTATGACTGTATAAATACCAATGACAAATTATTTTGAAAGATCTTTAAATATAACTTTGAAGCATGCTGTTTTTCGGGAACATCTATGTTGACTTAATATCAGATCTTTTGAGCTCATTCTTGGGCTCAAATCTGAAGTTATGTTGTCAGCGTCTGAGAATGGAAATTAAATTTCTGTGTGCTGTTTCTGATGGAAGCAGGGCATGTCCAGACAAGACTGAACAAAATAAAGAATTATTATTTCATATTTTTTGAAGATCTTACAGATAAGACTGTATTCTTAAGGAGGGCACTATATTTTCCCTTTGATAGAAACTTCAATTGCAGGAAATTTCAGCTTGTTAGAACTTACCTTCTTTTTCTGCTTAGCTATCAGCTCTGTCAATGGCAAGGTGGAAATTTGTTCTTCATCTTAGAAGAAGAAATTATTCTGACCATTTCAACTTAATAAGAACTTCATTGTTTTCTAAATAATAGTTTATCAAAGGAAAATGTATTATAGTCTCTAAGAATAATTTAAAATGGGAAAGATCTCAGAGAAGTTTCCCTTAGCTGGCAAGAGATATGCTGAGATGTCTACAATACACAAAAAAGTTCTTTTGCATAAATTGAGAAGAAAAATTTCATCCCAAAAGTATTAAACTAAGAACCAAGCATCGCAGAAACCTGAATCCAGCCTACCTCCCTATCTCCTTCATTCAAGGCACCTGGAAGCCTACGTTCTGCTCCTCCCTCCCCTTTACCATTGACTTGCCCATCCTATCCTCATCTGGCCAGCCTCCCCCCAGGGCCTTCCTTCAGGCCTCTTTGCTCTTGTGTGAACCTAGTGAATCTTCTGTCTCCCTGTCCCTACTCTTGTCCCTGCAGCCACCACAAACCATCTTCACGATCGAGTCAGTTGCCTCCACCCTTGAAAGCTGCTACTGGCCTCCATTCCTTAGAGACGAAAACTGAAAGTTTTCATGTGCCAAAGAGTTGTGATTTGCCTTTTGGCTCTTTCTGTTTGTTAAAACCCTCCTCGCTCCCTACCTTTTCCCCTGCCAGAAACAGTGTGCTGTCCCCCGAACCCTCTGTACTCTCTTTAATATCTTGTTCAAGCAGCTTTGATTATGCTCTCTCACTCGTCTTTCCTCATAAACACTGATCTACAGCTCAAAGCAAAACGAGTTGGATGCTCCGTCTCACCCTGCCTGCCCACACAGAACCGACTTCTGGCCCCTTGGGGCCTCGCCTATATTCCAGAGAGACTTGTAGACATAGTGCTTATCATGTTTTATTTTATTTGTTCGTTCGATCATTTTTTCAACTGCAGACATAATCTCTTTGAAATTAAGACTGTATTTTATCTCACGAGCAGTTATGTGCCTGGCACTTAGTACATATTTGTGGAATGAGGGAGGGTTTGGAAAGAGAAACAGAGCCTCATGCTTGACAGGTGTGACAGTGTTGACACACCACATAACCTCTCAGAGTTTAAGTTTACTCACCTGTAAAATTACAGCGATGTTGTTAATTCTTCTCATTGCACTGGAACAAAATCCCTTTATACACAGGCTGCTGGCACCACCCACAGACACTCACTGCCCTCTGCTTGCAGCCAGTCACCCTGTCCTGCTCGACCTTCTGGAGGAATTTGCCTTCTGATTGTCTCCAGAAGGTGCCGGGCAGTTTTCACTCCTCACTCCACACACACTACATTAGCGTTGCCTGATTGCTGAGCAGGAGGCGCTGCCCCGGATGTCACAGGGTGGTCTACCAGGCATCACCTGTCACCTCCTCACGGAGGTCTAGGGGGACTCCTTCCTAAAGGACATCTGCTCATTTTATATCTTTTTAAACCAATCTATTAAATTATTAATCATTTAATTCAATAAATCTTGTGACTTTTTCTTTTTTCTCCATTTTATTGATATGTATATGTGCAAATTTTAAGGTTTACAATGGAGTTGAAACTTTTATGCACATATGTATCTTGTCAAGGTGACAAGGGCTTTCCCACTCTCCTTTTGTCCCTCCCCAGCCCCTCCCCTCCCTCCCTCCTCCTCTACCTGGCCCCCCTGTTTCACTTGTTTTTCGTTTTTAAGTTCCATAGGAGTTGTGCTCTGGGACTCTCATATCAGAGAGACCATTCATGTTTTGTATTCTGCTTCTGACTTACTTCACTAAGCATGATGTCCTCACGTTTCTTCCGTTTGTCTGTAAAAGCCTCCACATTGTTGGACTTTATAGATGCATAGTATTCCATTGTGTATAAATACCACAATTTGTGTATCCACTGGTCTGTTGACAATTTTGGTGACTTCCATATTTTAGCTATTGTTAGTTGTGCTGCTATGAACATGAGTATACAAATATTTCTGTTGTGTGTTGTTTTGACCTCCTTTGGATATATTCCTAGGAGGGGTGTTGCTTTTTCTTTATAACTCCATTTTGTACTTATTTTTTCTACAGGCCCTCCTCATCTGCCACTTCACTTTGTGTGTTTTCCACTACCTGTGGCCAAAGACTGTCTGAAAATATCGAATGAAAAAATTCCAAAAAAATAAACAAATTATAAGTTTTAAATAATTTTTTATTACTGTATATTGTTATTACTTATTCCTGGTAATTTGTTATTCCTTATCACTTTTATTTGCTATGTTTATTATTAATTTCTAATAGTGTCCAATTTATGAACTTCATTGTTTACTTGCCATTAGTTGTTATTAATTTGCTAGTAGTCATTATTCACTGTCAGTTATTACCATTTCATTTGATATCAGGCGTTATTGTTGATTTCTGTCTGACTTTATTATAGACTTTATGTAGAGGAAAAACACTGTATGTCGGCTGGGTCCTGTGTGCAGTTTGAAGCATCCACTGGGCGCTGGGAGCTTACTCCCCATGGAACAGGTAGACCGCTATATTTGTTCACTTTTTTGGTTGTGTCCCTAACTGACATCAATAAGGAGGACAAAGAACATTAGTGATGCTCAATGTTCATTCTTTTGGTTTGGCACTTTACAAGTGTGTAGGTATATATTATAAAGATGTTTCAACATTTGTATATGTTTTAATTAAAGCAGAGGTCATGTAAGTAAGTTTTTAAATTTTTTTTTTTAGGGGAGGAGCAATCCTTCCTAGTGAAGATGTAAACCTGTTCCTGAGCTCAAGTTCTAGGGGCCCAGATGAATAGATTAGAAAAGCATCAACTCTTGCAGACTGAGGCTTGAGCTAGGACAACTCTCATTCACAGACGGCATGCTCTCACACACATGTGTGTGCATGTATGCCCATGCACAAGTACACACAAGGCTCAGGCCAATGGCTCACTTTTCAAATCAGTTCCTTGTCGATTTAATGGAAGAAATATGTTCTCTTCTTCTAATAATCTTGAAACATTTTAAGAGTAGAAATTTGTGAAGAGATGTGTGTTGTGACCTAAGGTATTTTCAGTGCAGTTATCTGTAATATCCTGAATTTTTAAAAATTATCTTCAAAGCAAGCTTAGGAATTCTTCAAGATAGTAAGTTAATTTACTTTGCAATCATGTCTCATATGTTGGAACAAAATGATATTATTCAGTTTGATCTCTTTATCACCGTTGGCTCTGAATAACGTTTGATTTGAAGTATGCTTTTAAAAGATAAAAGTTTTTGGTCCCTTAAAAGAGGAAAATTTGCAGATGTTAAGGGTATGTTCCAGGGATGATGGCAATTCCAAAGAGCATTCCCTTTACCCCAGACCTCTCTCCAACGTAAAAAATATATTTGAAATTACTGTATACTTGCAATACAAAGTTATATTCATTTGAGGGGTTTGTATAGGAATATAACATATCTTGACCATTTTCAATCCCTCTACTGAAACAGAAATTGAAAGTAATGGTAGAATTCTTACAAATAACTAATTGACAAAATCATATTCCAAGGTACACCATTCATTTGAAATCTAGTTTAGCTTAGAGTTGTACATTAAATACAGAGGAAAATTTGAAAGGGCACCGAACACTTAAGATCCTTGATAATATCTTGTGCGTGCGTGTGTGTGTGTGTGTGTGTGTGTGTGTGTGTGTCAGTGAGATGATGAACTATCTCCAAAGATCAAACATGTACCTCTAATGGCAAGTCAGTGGTGTACCAGAAACAGGCCCCGCGGTGCTGACTTCATCAATGATGTACCATGGGTGCGTGTCTGTACCCCTACTCTTAATTTCATCTCCAGATTTGTGAAAGACATGATGATAAGGGAAGGATGGAAGTTCATAATGGGGTTGGGTGCATACTAGGTTGAAATCAAAGAGGCCTGGGTAAGAATCTGGGTGCCAACCAAATGAGGTAATGCCTGGGACAGCTCTTAGCCCAGGACCTAGTACCCACCTGGCATTCAAATGCAGATTTTGAATATGAAATTCAGAAACTAAAACTCTAAAAGTTAAGGTCTGCTGAGTTTTATATGCATATTTTAATAATGGGATAAAAATGCATGCTAGAGGAGGTCAGTCTTTTAATAACTCAATATAGTAAATCTCATCATTCTTATTAAAAATTATAAAAAAGGATAAAAAGCCTCCCTATAATTATTTTTCTAGGTCAAGAGATACAAGCAGGTAATTTTAGAATGTTCTACAGCTGAACATTAAACCATAAATCTCATTAAGTCATGGTAGTAATTTCTTACCTTTCATTTGGTATGGTTTATTCTCTTGATATAGAAATGTTCAACTCATCTTTCAAAAGTTCTGTGTAGGTTAGTCCTTCTTCCCATCTCAGTCTTCTATGTTCCCCCTTTATTTATCCTCATCCACAGCACAAGGCAACATACATACGTGTGTGTGCATGTGTGCATACACATGTTCTCTTAGTCCTTAGTACAAGCCAGTTAAATCTAAGTAGGCATAATCAGTCACCTTCTGCTTTATAATTTGGATTTTAGGAAGAAAAAAACTCTGTCTTATTTTTCTCCTTTTGAGAAGACTACTGAGAAATATATTCTCTAATTTATTGGCCTCATGCATTCCCTTTCTTTCCTCATGTGTAAACTTCGTAGTCTTGCCAAGGTTTTCTAATATCTGCATGTCAAACACAGATTACAAGCTCCCTGGGCTGGTTTCACACTGGCCTCTTGACTTTTTACAGAACCTTATGCAGCCTTGTCACTAGCTTGATGTTAAAGCAAATAATGCTAGCCTCCTTAGTAAGGCCTTTGCACTGAAAACTGAGGAAATTCGACCACAATAAACATGCTGAGAATAAAATCAGGCACTGCTGTAATTATTAGGTCAGAGGCAGGTAAGCGCAATTATTTCTGTACTGAACAAAGACAAGTAGGGAGTAGCTGGCTGTGCACCGAGGAAGGAGGAAGCAAAGTGCACACGGGCTGGAGATGTTCCATCTGCATGCCCGCGCTCACCCCGCACCCGCATACCCCCTTCCAGACATTTCCCTCCTCTCTGCTATTCTTGCTTTTTGTTTTTAAAAGCAGTATTAAATTGAGCATTTTCCCCTTCACATACTTCTTTGTGTGCTGGTAGGCAAGGACAGTAAATTAAGCATATCTAAGAATTTAATGCCCCAAATCACCTTAGATAATTGGCTTAAGGGGTTGAGGTGTGCTGTTCCCTCTGAGTGCTGTTTCTCCTCTGAGGGTACATCTGTCAATAATTGATGGTGCTTTCTTTGGGTAAATGAGCTGTTTCTTGGGACATTATAAATCATATTTGGAAGCAAGTTTATTTTCAAGCTGCTTTTTAAAGTCTTGATGCTGTGCTAACTGAATAGAAAATGCTAAATGTTTAAGGGAGTACTGGAAGCTTTCAAGTGCTAACAGCATGAGATGGACTTAAGAAAACAAATGGATTTACATCCTCTGAGGATATAGAAACACATTTGGATTGTTAGAAAGGCATGTAGATTTGGCAAGGGTTTTCCAGAAAGAAAGCTGCCTGAGTGCCCACTCTGTGCTGAGCACTGTGATCCTTGAGGTTTCTTAATTCACCTGTGTATCCTGACAACTGCGAGGATGACTTTCCTATGGGTGAAAACATGGCACCTTGCAAAGGTGGATGACTTCAGTGTACGCAGTGAACAAGTGATGGGGGTTGGGCAGTGAAGTCCTAGGCATTTTCTTTTTACCAAAATTTAGACACCCTCTACGACGCAATCTTCCTTCTGTGTTTCATGGTGTTCCAGTGTCCTTCATGCACACGGCTTGATATTGAGGCCAATACTCTTTATCACCAGACTCCTCCTAAGGCGTTCATCTGTGCTTCTATTGGTGTTTCTATGTTTTATCTGTTTTATATACAGAGGGCTCCGGCATGGAATTTTGGTAATAAGGTTCTGCTTCTAAAAGGAGGTTTGAAAACCATTTCTGTGTAAGAATAAAAATCTATCTTACAAAATACGATTTTGACATATCTAATAAAGTAACTGATATGGGAAAAATTGAGGAATATTTTTCTCCTTTCTTCAAAAGGCACAAAGAAAATTCTTGGATGCTTCTATGTTAAGCATTGCTTCAGGGTGAGGGCTGACCTGAGGCTGAGGACCCAAAATTTCAGTTTGCTTAGACATTACCCTGTCTTCTGTTATTTTTCCTTCCTCAATTTCCATGTCTATAGGCTGATAGATCCTATCAAGTCCTATCAGGTCCTTGGTATGATGAGCAAAGGAGACTAAAGATAAGAAACTGGAAAGGAAAGCCCATCACTAAAATGTGATGCATTGTTGTTATTGCATCTTCTATCTTTTGGAAAGTTAAAAAGTCATAATGGTTAGATTTGAACATCACAGTTAAATTTTCAAATGCAGAGTTTAGGCTATTTGAACATGGAACAGATGAGGATATAAAAAACACAAAATCATTTCAAAAGCTCATTCAGAACAATTATTTCAGAGATAATAGTTTATTAAGTTCATAATTTCTGCCCTTGAGTTTTGGCTATGTGTAGCATTGGCTGCCACTCACTTTAAAACTTTCTAATGAAAAGATATAATATAGATTATTATGCTTCCTTTCTCTCTTTTAATTGTCAGAGCAAACCTTTGCTAGAATTGAAAGGGTGAAATGGCTGACTTGAGACCAGAATTACTCTGTGCTTCACACTGGTTGAGATAAGGAGCTGTTTTCTGAGTGACTGCTCCTCGTTCCTTCTTCTCCTTTAATCCAACATTTTGTCTCTCCAAGAAGTTGTTAAATATTAACTACTTGGCTGAGTAAACAGAGGCTCTCAGTTCAGCATCCAGGTGAATTTGTATTTCCCTGTGATCTGAGCCATGCCAGAGGTTTGCCTTCCCCTTGGGGATTCTGCCGCAAACTCTGCTGAGCTCAGAGGACCGACTGTTCTATGGTGGCTGGGGAAGAACCTCAAAAGATTTTTTTTTTATGACTACTTAGCTGTTTGCAGCTTGGATGATTTCATCTCCAAATTTCAATTTCTTTTTTTTCTAATTGATTGCATTTTGACCCACTTGAAACCTGCTTGTATTCTTGTTAGTACAAAAGTAATACCTGAGAACTTTCCAGATTTCTTATTTTCTTGGCTCGTCCTCTTAGCTGAACCTGCTTTTGACTTCATAAAAGCCCTAACTCTGAAGACTCCTTCGATTTCCTTTCTTCTCCGTTTTCCTTCTGTGCCCTTCCTGTTCTCTTCACTCACTTCCTCTTGCTTCCCTCTCTTTAAGAAATTAGAAAAAGGAAGAACAAACCTGTTTTGACAGACTTAGAATGTGTAGGAAAAATTGAGAAGAAAACAAATTGAGAACCCATAGTTTAACATTTTAATTTTCCCCACTTCCACCCATTTTCACTAAGTTCTGTTCAGATTTTTCATAACATTTTTGAATTTGATTTTTAAATTATTTCTGGCCTGAGGGAAGAAGCAAATAGCACTTATGTGGTTACCAAGGTGGGCAGGCTGTTCTTGCAGACACGATCGCAATTGATAGTGCTTGTCTAGATTGGGCAATTAATGTGACTTGGTCCAACCAGATCTATTTCTTAAAAAATTATGTGGTTTTGGAGGCATTTTTGTCTCTGCTATTCGAAGACAATAGCTTCAAGAAGCACTCTGCCCTGTTGCAAAGGCCAGATCTGGAGAACACTTATGTGCAAGGGTTGTTTATTCAAAATTAAAAGGAGAATTAAATTACAGAGAAAGATTGAAACGGAAATTACAGAAGGTGATTTTGTCAGCCTATTCTTTTTTCCAGCCAGCTAGCTAATCATGTCCACTTTTCCCTGTTGGGCTGTTTTCCTTCTTGAGTCCAGGGAGGGGGCCTACACAGTCATTGCAGTCCCTGAGCAGCAAGGCATATTTGAAAGCCTCAGAGTTACCTGCTGACAGTCTACAGAGGTAGACAAAGGGCAAAGTCTTTGGAACCAGACTGCCCTGATGCAGACTTTGGTTCCATCAACTTACATTCTATGTGAACTCAGAGGAGTGACTAAACCTTTAAACATTTTTTTTTTTTAATCTGTAAGACAGGACAAATAAAATTACCTTTGTTCTAGAGTTATGTGAGGATCAAAGGAGGTAATAACTAGCTCTAATTAATGATAGTAAAAAATACCTTGTGTTTATTGGACACTGAGACCTTATGTACAGGATACCTATAGAAACCGGTAAAGTGACTTAGGGCATCAAATGAAAGTACAATTTTTTTCCTGATTTATTTTCATTTAGACAACCCTGTATTGGTGTTTGTCTAGATGAATTTATGTAACTCCTTTTTGTTGAGACTGAGATTTTACTTTAAATATCTTTTAATCATCTTCAAAATTTTGCAAGGTTAGTACGAAATAATCCCATAATAAAGATGGTGGTAGTGAGGCTTAGAAATGTGAGATATTTTGCTCAAGGATTTAAACATGGGCCTGTCTGCAGCTAAAATCTTTGCTCACTTACTGTACCATGGATTTTGATTGGATAGTTGAGATCACTAGGTAGCTTGTTTTTCCTGAAATTGTTGGCCACTTCTGTACTGCTATTTATAGCTTTCTTTTATAGCTGCTTGGGGACTTATTCGAAATTCTGGCTTGTTAACTCTTCTGCGTTTTCAGGGATCATATACTCTTGGCCCTTTGCCCATGGGAAGAATCCTTGGCAGATTTAAACCTACTTATTCTCTACGGTCTAGTCAACAGCCTATCTTGTGTAAGAAGTACCTACTTGGTTAATGCCTATTTTCTACTTACTGCTATGTTGATCTCCTCTACTGTGAATTCTTATTTATGTGTTTAAAAAATGTAACATGGAATTGCATTTAGCTCTTTTATGTAAAAATGATATTAATAGTAACATTTATCCAACATTTGCTTGTTGTTAAACTCTTTATATGTGTTATTTACCTTAATTTCACAAGGACTGCAATAGTTTGATACATTTATTATATTCATTTTTGAGATAAAAAATTGAGATTTACGGAGGTTAAGTGACATGCCTAAAGACAGGGGTATGTTGGAGTTACGGTTCCAATGGTCTCAATCAAAAGCTCAATCTCTACTTACTACTTTTTTGTCATGCATGTTAGCCTGTGTTCTAAAATAAGATAAAGATGTGCCCTAGAGTTTACCATATACTACTAAGACACTCAGGAGGAATTTCCATAAATTGGTTCATTCAGTGGGTGTTTCTGAGTACCTGTATTATATGAGATTACCTGAGTACCTCTGTTACACTGAGAATAATAAAACACAAAGTCCAATTCTAATTTTTACTGACCTGTCTTAACACTGGCAGACTGAAACTACTCAACATATGGAAAGTACTGGAGCCCTCTGGCCTGTTGAGTGAGGGACAAAGGAAGTATTGATTTCTAGTCAAAAAGGTAACAAGTCAGCAGGTGGGTGTCCAATACCTTGAACTGATGATATTCATGACTCCACTACTCCAACTGGTGGTCAGTTGGATTCATTGATCCCACTTACCTTAATTACTTTTGAGAGGAAATTCTAATTTTCTTTAATGTCTGAAAAGAATTGCGACTGTTTTCTTGAAAAGATAAAATTGTATATGAAAGAGCAGATCATCAATCAGAAGGCTGAGGAGATAGAGGGAAATACAGTGTAATTTGGCTCTCTGCATGTGAAGTAAGCACAATGCAGCTATGTTCAAGTTTTTATGTGGGCACTGCTCACAACACTTTCTGTGCATGCAGCACATTTACTCTTCATAACAGTGCTATGACTTTGGCAGTTTGTCTTCAGATTATCCTTCTTATAAAAATAACCAAAGAGAAATTTAAGAATGTATCTAAATTCATACAAGGCCATCACTCAGTCTGCCTGATATCAGAGACCACATTCAAGTGTCTTCTTTATATACTAGGCCCTCTTTTGAGGGATGTATTCTCAGACTCTCAGTGGATGTCAGAAAGTACAGATAGTACCAAATACCATAACTAGGCATTTACAACTGTGACTTTTGCAGCTGGAGGTACAACAGTGAAACTAGATTTTGTTTTTCCTTCTTCACAATTTCAGCACCACTATATTTTCCCTATTGCTGTATTAAGAAGCCAGATACATTTTACAGTGGGTTCCCTTTGGCATATGTTCATTATTAGCATCACTGCTCTTGCACATTGGAGGAGCTATTGAGGAAAGTAAGAGCTGAATACAAGCATTGTGGAAATGTGACAGTCAAGCTGATGACCTAGATAGGACTCTCAGTGACTAATGAGCAGACGATATATACAGTGTGGATATCCTGGACAAGGGGTGATTTGTGTTGTAGGTGAGATGCAAGATGGCTCAAGATTTCAACTTACAACTCAGAACAGTGTGTAACTTAAAACTTAGAAGTTTGCTTATTGCTGGAATTTTTCATTGTGTATTTTCAGACCATGGTTGACTGTTGGTAACCAAAACTATAAAGTGAAACTGCTGATAAGGGAGGAGGGCTGTACTGTTTCAGGTCAGCTAGAGGAGACAGAGGGGGCTTTCTTCTAGGTCATGATGGGAATCAGAAAGGACTGAACAGAAAGGAAAAAGAAAGACCCACCTACCAGCCCACCTACTGTTATTGAGATTCAGGGACTGTGAAACCATTTCATATATGTAAATCTCTTTAAGGTAAATTTATTTGTTCATTTTACAGAGGAGAAAACAGCATAGGAAGTTAAATGACTTGCTCCATGCCGCTCTGTTGGCACATTAAGAGCTCCGATTCGAATCAGCCCACGTTCTTTCTGTCACCCTGAAGTTTAAAAGGGAGGTGCTTTCTGCTCCACGTCTTCATTGGTGGCCACATGCAAATCCTATCTTGATTTTCTCTTGATAAACAGATTGTATTTAGCACCATATTTATGTGGGTTTAATTTAAAAAGTGTGTTCGCCACAAGAAATATTTAGTGAAAATTTGAGTGGCGATGGTGAAATCAAAGTTACTTGGCGGATCAAAGCTGATGGCTGGGGCTTTTCTGGACATTGCGTGCTACTCTTGACTCTTCCATTGCCTTACTATTTGGAAAAGTAAGAAAGTTGCTTTCTTTTCTGAGGCTTAGTTTTGACAGTGGAATATTTGGATGAGGCAGATCAGTGGTCTCACAACCAGAGGGTTTTGTGACATTTTTGACAGCAAACTGCACAGAAGGCCCTTGAAAACATGAACTCCATCTCCTGGTCTCCCCACAGCTTGGCAAACTAACTCAGATCGTCATATCTCTTGCCAGCCTTCCTACTTCAGTCTCTTAGTTTGCCTCTAGATTTTGTCTTAACACCCAAAGCAAGAAATATTTTGAAATATTTTAATTTTTCATAAACATAAATAACCTATGACAACAGTGAGTATTATGACACTCCTTACTTAATGACTTCTCATGAGAAGGGTGTAAAAGCTACTGAAAGTACAAGATGTATGCTGCCAGCTACTATCTTAGACATCCTTTCTGTCACTTCCCTGCTTAAAATCCTTTCATGGCTCTGTTGAGCTTTGAGATCATGTCCAAGTTCCACTCTCCACCTCTTACCTAGTCTTTTGTTCCTAGAATTGCTTGACTGTGTGCACCATGCATTTCTCAGCCACGTGACTTTTTCCTTTCCTCACGTGCCTGCCATCTGGGAGGTCTTCTTTGTATATCATGTCTTAACCCTCTGTTAGGGTGATTCTCTCAAGCCCTAACCTATCCTCCAGGCAGCATCGTTGCCTCCATTTACGTTGTAATTACATGTTTTACCTGTGTCTCCCACCAAACTGGGAGCCTGTTAAGGAGCACAGGCTGTCTTACTCATCCGTGTAGCCTCCGTATCTTGCGTAGTCTTGCAGACAGTGCATGCTCAGTAAATATTTGTGGGGTGAATGAACATGTTGGCCCTCAGTGACAGAGACATGTCAGCTTCTAATTTCTAAGGCAGTCTTTTTACACTTAGCTGAAATTCCTTTCCCTCTCAGCCCAAATTCTGGTCCCTGCTGTCATTCAGAAAAATTCTTTTAGCACAATGTGGCTTTTTAAAATGTTTAAATTCAGTTAAGTCTTCTTTTCTCTAGACTAAAGATCCCTAGTTCTTCCACATGTCTTTTGTATGTGGACTGTGTATCCCCTCTTTGGCTTGTATTCTGTTTGGTACTTGTCTCTCCTAAAAGGAGAAGCTAAGACCAGACCTCAAGGTTTTAGATATTGTTCCAAGCAGCAAGCAGCCCTCAGCAACAATATCTTCTTCAGTCCTGTAAACTAAACTTAAACGTTGCATAAAATAATAACTGGCTTTTGTAATGTAGCATAGCATAAAATATATGTAGGAAAAATCTCTCTCTCTCTCTCTCTCTCTCTCTCTCTCTCTCTATATATATATATATATATAATACTGTATACCACATGTGTATACACTATGTATACATGTACAGATACTATATACTATATATGTAGAATAAAATTATTCAAAATTAGAACTAATAAAGTATGTGTAGAAAACATAAAAAAATGTTGCCTCTTAAAATCGTGTACTGTAACGCTGATGGGAGTAGGCACTGCTTTTATTATCCCCCTTTTCAATTGAGGACACTCAGAGTGGACACTTATGCTACTGTTTCAAAGTCAAATAAGCAAGTTACTGGCAGAAATATGATGGGATTCTTGGGAGCTTTGGTTCTATTTACAGCAAGTCCTTGGTTTCAAACCACCAAGCTATACACAAATGCTCCATGTGATGTCCATGAGCTTCCGGAAACTAATTGCAAATTGTCATGTTACAGCGTGTGTTTATGAGGAAGTTGCTTAAGTTTAATTAGGTCTTCAAAGGAATCTTTAATACCAAAGAAGTTAAGACTAGACTGACGTTGAACTTGGAGCCAGTCACACCCAGAATTCATCTTCCTCTACAGAGCACTTAAATTTCTTCTGTTAAGTTGTATAACTGGCTTTCTGAACCCACCTTTAGCAAAATATCATTGTCTCTGTGGAGTTTCATCTTATCAGTTTCATCTCTTTTAAGGCTCTTTCTTTTCATCATTTCTCTGTTGTTCAATCTATTTTCAAGTTCTTAATTTATCAGCTTTCTCTCTTGATAATTATTTTTCTAATTATCTAATTATTACTGGAAGCAAGGGCTGACCCAGTTGAGGGCAGTGGTTATGACAGTGATTTCAGAAGCCGTCTTTGAATTTGCTTTGTTCCTTGGGTTGCTGAGAGTCTGTCTTGGGAGTGGGCAGAAGAAATCCTCCCTGTATTACTATCTAGTCGATCTGTGGTGATTTGCTACATCTCAGGTTCTCTTCTGGGAGTACACTCTCTATGCTTTTTCCATGATGCTTTGTGTCCAGGAGTGGTACCTGCTCTGCATGCTCCTCAGTACGATAGAGACCCACAGGTCCTTCCATCAAACGTCTCAACTATCAGGAGTTTTCTTCTTGTAACTCTTTTGAAGAACATCTTCTTTCCCCCCAAACCTATTGCTCTCTGAGAAACCAGTCTCATGTATGGTATCTGGTCACATAAATAGCATATACCTTAACTTTCTAGTCTTCCGGTCATTCATTTCAAGGGCAAACAGCTCTGGTATCAGGTGTGGAACAGACACAAGTCTTCCTGTTTATCTTTTAAGTATTTATAGTAGGCTTACAACATTTGGCAACATTGAGAATCCCTTCAGCAACGCCCAGTTTTAATTTCTGAATGAAAACAAGTTATCAGTGGCTTCTGATTTTTCAGCAAGCTTTAGAGTTTTTTAGCCTTTTAGGTTTCATTCTACGTTTTATCATCTATGATTTTCACATTTAATAGCAAGTGGTGTTGGGTTTTATATTAATGATTGATAGCTTTTACTTTACTTCATTTTCCAAAATAATAATTTCCCTTCCAAGTCTCTGTCTACTGATTGTCACTTCCTCATTGAAATCCCAACCCACACTTTCTCTGATAGCATCTTGAACAAAATTTTATCAGTTCCATGAAAATTACGGTGTATTTTTGTCATTATCTAGAAAATATGAAAGCATTGGCTCATATTTCCCTTTAAATTCTAAAAGCTTTCCTTGTCAACTCCCACTTCACAAGCCAGGGCATGCTGTGGTAGCTCCATAGCAACCACCAACTTGCTTATTCCTGCCTAAGATGGGTGACACTTGGCACCTTGGCCTTTATGCTGGAGAATTACAGGGAAGATGTTTTGAGTGTTACTGTTTCTAAATCTATTTTTAAAAGTTTTCATTATATCATGGAAGAATGAGTTTGGAGTTTGAGTCTCAGTTGGATCACTTATTAGCTCTGCTGCTGTGGACACTGCATTTACTTCTACAGTCCTCAGTATCCCCACATTTAACGAGGGTTGTGACACTGACATTACCACGGCACAGAGGCTGTGGTCAGAGACAGTGACAATGAACTATAAATCACACCGCATTCTGTAAAACAGAAGGGACTGTGTCTTTGCAGAGTGATAACCTCTGGTCATTCTCAATTATTCTTACAGTTTCATTTTGATAGCTAAATTGTTTTGAATTCTGTGTTAGTCTTAGGGCCATGTACCTGTTTCTTCTCTCAGTCTCCTTCTCCGGGCATGTAGCAACAGATCCTTACTTTAAATTTTAGTCAACACTTTACTAGTGCCCAACCAATCAGTGGTCCAGCCCAGCCTGGGCTCTTGGAGGACAGGACCCTGGATGGGGTAAATAACATGATTTAGCCTCAATTCTTCACTTTTTTTTTTTTTTTTTTTTTTGGTATCAACTGTGTGCCTTGACTCTGAATTTAGCCATGTTATTAGCTTTGGCTTATGAGATCTTAAGATGAGATATCAATAGAGAAGCAGAGCCTTGAAAAACCTTTTTGTGTAAGATGTGACAGAGTAGGAGGCCTTGGAGGTCACCTCCAAAGGAATTCAGTCTGGGAGTCGACTGTGCTAGAATCCCAGAACCAAGGTGTTGGCTGCTGGGAACAGGGCACTACCTCTGCAGCTGGGAACACCCCTGGACCCTGGCCTGACAAAACCCGAAATCATCCTGCCTGCAGTGCCTAGGCATGGAGAAGCCCACCTGCCTGAGTCACAGGTTGGAGAAACTTATTGCATCTTCTCCTCTTAGACGGAAGGACCCACTGGTACCGCCAGACAGATGGAAGAGAGAACTGACAGAATGGGAAAATATTTTTCCCATCTATACCTCAGACAAGAGGCTATTAACTAGAGTATTCAAAGAACTGAAGAAAAATTGGCTTCTCAAAATCAAAGACTGTATTTAAAAAGGGCAACTGAAATGAATAGACAATTCTCAGATGTAGAAGTACAATGGCCAGAAAATGCATGAAAAAAAGTTCGTCATCTTTATCCATTAGAGAAATGCAAATCCAAACAACATCAAGATACCATCTTACCCCAGTGGGGGTGGCGTATACCAAGAGCTCAAAAAGCAATAGGTGCTGGTGAGATTGTGAGAAACCTTTTTCCAATTGCTGGTGGGACTGTAAACTGGTATACCACTACAAAAAAAGTAGTTTGGAAATTCCTCACAAACCTGAAAATAAATATCCCATTCAGCCCAGCATTATCCCTTCTGGGTATCTTTCCAGAAGAGCCAAAACATGTAACAGAGATGAATGTACATCCATGTTTATAGCAACACAACTAACGGTAGCTAAATTGTGGAAAATGCCAAAATATTCACCAACAGACTGACTGATACAAAAAGTATGGTATATGTACACAATGGAGTGTTACTCTTCCACAAATACAGATAGATTTGAGTCATTTGTGGATAAATGGACACAGCTATTATGCTTAGTGAGGTGAATCAGACTTAGAATGTTAAATATAACATGGTTTCTCTAATATGAGAAATCCAGAATGTGAGTAAGTAATAGGTTAAATGGGTGAGACATTAGGAGTTGGGTGTAAGGGAGGGGTCAGGAGGGGAAAAAAAGGAGGTGAGGAAAGGATTGTGAAGTTGATGTGATATATATGTGTGCAAAATTCTCAAGCTCAATGTAACCATTATGTGTCACATACATATAAACACACACACACACACACACACACACACACACAAATGGAGAAAAAAGCAGTATTTGTGACTGAGCTTGTTTGTTAATGCCATGTGGACATGCTCAAGATAGATACCATTCCTGGGAGGAGGAAGGTGGACATGTGCGCTAGAGAAATGTTTCTGTTGCTTTAGGTGAGGGCAATCTAGAAAAGCCAACAATCATCCAACCTCAGATACTTAAATAACCCTGCAAAGATCAGCAGAACCACTTGGCTGATGCCCAGGCGACTCCAACAAATGACCCTAAGCATTGATTGAATGACTAAAGTTTTGGGGTTGTTAGTTACACACTGAAATCGTAGCAGTAGAAGACAGATATACTACATGTCTTAGCCATGTTAGCATCTTTCTTCAAGTTTCAGAGGTAATGAATCCTAAAAGTATGATGACAGGAAAAACTGAAGTTCATAATTAATAGAGGTCTAAGAAAGCAATGGCTGAAGTGTTACTGATTTTAAAATGCAGATTCTTTGGCAAGAAAAGTTCTTTTTAGTCAATCATCTCCAGTACTTAAGAGGAAATGACTGTGACACTGTGGCCTTTTCGGGCAAGTTTTCTTGCAAATATGACGTTATTCAGAAGATACCACGTAAGTGTTGTACTGAGCTTCCTTTTAAAAATTGAATGTCTTTTTAAAAATTTCCATTTTCCTTTCTTTGATTTCCAGGAGTATCAGCAAAATATTGATGTTACTTCCAGTCTCTTCACAATGAGAACACTGTACACATTTTTCCAGACGTGTTTAGTCATTTCTATATTGATACATTACACATAGCTTGTTTCTCTGTTCAGCCCCATGGATCCAGCCATTTGGTTCACAAAAGGAAAGAGCAACATGAGGTTGGTGTTTTCAAAAGAAAAGAGAAATATTGATGCTCCCCCTACTCTACTGACTTTTAGTTCATGACCTTCCCCTAAAGTATCAGAAGACATGTGGGCACACATGGGGCTTGAGGTAGTATTTGGACAGTGGATATTGTCAAAGGGTTATGGGTGGAATCTGTTGTCAAATTCATGAATTTTAGAGATTAAGCATCTTATCTTTCTATATTTTCCTCTTTTGATATTTTGATATCTTCTACCCTTTCCTCACTAGATAAAGATCTGCCCAACTGAAAAGAGGAAGACAATTGGAAACTAATAAAGAGAAATAGATACTGCACCACATTGAGCCAAGTCACAAGTGATGAGCCAAGTGATGGGCAAAGAGGCTACGAATTACCCAGGTAATTATCAGCCAGTGCCTCAGAAGGCCCTGACACAGTACACTGATTTATGCCCTGTTCATCTTTTGAACACATGAAATATGTGCTTTCCCTCATCCTTGAAGAAAGGTATGACCGTATGATTCATTTTATTCAAAAAAAAATGTGAATGGGAGTGACATAGGTCATTTCTGTGTTGAAGCATCTACTTGCCAACAATCCAGACTGCTTCTTCACTTACTAGTATGGAAAGCTGAGCCAGACCATGAAAGACAAACAGAGAATTTCTGAGAACTGCAGTTTTCCAAGTAAGGAATACAGCTTTGTTGACTCTTGGACATGGCTCATTTCTATAGTCCTCTTACCTCTCATCCTGACAAAGATGAGTAGTATTCTATTTGCCATGTGGGTGGCTTGAAAGGAGTGATATCACAAAGATCCTGATGCCACTCCACATGGAACAGTCAAACTGAGCTGGCTCCTTTGAGTTAGTGTCAGATGTGGAAAGGGGCTTGTGAACAGACCCCCATTGTCTCATTGGCCCAGAAAGATGTGAGGAAGCAATTAAACGTTTCCCAGGACCCAATCAAGAATATATATTTCTGTGGAAAACAAAAGTCATGATAAGGGGATGTAATTATTATTGATGATAGGGACTATTCATCCTAAGATCAGATGAGGTCTGGGATGCGGTCACTTTGATAGCCAGTTTGGAGAGGTGGCAACACTAAGCACCCAGTGTCATGATTGCATTTATCAAGAGTCAGCTCTGGACAATAACTGAAACGTTCCTCATATGCATTGTATCTGGATGTAAACAATGGAGTTAGAAGCAGCCCCAGAGAGAAGAGGGAAAGGAGATAGCTTATATGCTGATTAAGCACAATATTTAAAAAAAAAACTATGATGTTATCAAAGTGGTTGGGTTCCCTTAGAGTGTCCAGATTAATTTTCTATCAGGAAGCACGAAGGGCACAAGATAAAAATTAATTTCAGTGGTAGATAAAAACCTTTGTACTTGGACATATGAGCTCATGGCTGTGAAAATCATGTTTACCTCATTTTGGGGGTGGGGAGAAGATTGATTATAACAGAATTTTTAGAAGAGCAGGAATAAGAATTTTCCACAGAAATGCAAGTCCTATTCTTTACGAACTGGTATGGTTGTTACGAGTGAGGAATTATTGTATTACTTTACCTGGTATAACTCTGCGGGGACTCTTGAAATTTTGGGCCTTTACCATTGGATGTTTGGCTGTATCTATCCAGATGCCATCACACAGAATCAGCCTCTGTGTCTCAGGCACCCATACCCTGGCCTTCTCTGATGAGGTCTCTAGCTTTATCAGAGGCAAAAACATAAGATCAGGCCACTTTGCCAAGTGGCTAATGTGCTCAGCTGGGTTCAGTGGCTGACAATATTGAGAACTAATGATAGTTGTGTCAGATTCTTTTTCTGGTTAACACTTCCCTATTTGTTTAAAGACTCTAAAAAAAGTATTTAAAATGTACACATGAAGTCATGATACAAAGGTACAGAACGATACAGTCATTCTTGTCATTTATTTGATAAGCAACCATTAGAAAAATAAAATTATATTACACATATTTTTATAGTATCTAGTTAAAATAATCCTTTTTGGTGAGAATGTAACAAAAACAACAGCAACAAACCTAGCATGCCTGGGATGATGTAAAAAATCACAAAGGAGTTGAAATGTGAGAAACCTATTTCCAACAAATTATGATGTAGGGCCAGTTCACACTTCCTGAAGATTCCTTATGCATACTTGACAAATGAGAAAAAGGCCATGCAAGCAACTTTCCCATTCCCATTGTAACCCCGCACACCCATGCTTAGAAATCTGTAGATAATAACTTCTCCGATATCATAAACAATAAAATAATAAAGTTGTGTTTTGTTTTGTTAACCATCACTTTCTTGTGTAGCATTCATGACTCCATATTTGGTAGTTTGGGTTCTTTCCCCATTCTTATCAGTGTTCTTAGTAGGTTAAAAAAAATTAAAACAGACTCACAATTGACAAAAGAATGGTAATGTCAGGAATACAAAATTCCCACTTAAGTTTGTACCAGTTGGTGTCTCTCAATTTTGGCTCTGTATTAGAATTAGTGAGGAAGCTTATAAACTATTTTGGTCCTTGATACAAATTTTGGTGCAATTGAATTGGAATCATTAGGGGTGGAGCCTGGTCACTTTTTTTTTTTTTTAAGAATCCTAAATTACTCTAATGTGTAGCCAGTATTGAGAACCACTGGCTTGAGCTAACATTTCAACACACTGAAAATCAGATTCTAACAGGATAAAGCAATTAGCATGAGTGTTAAGTCAGCACACTAAGCACCTTATCAAAGCAGGTAATCATCAGTAGGAGATAAAGAAAAGAACTCTAATCATTCATTTAGAAGGACTGCTGACTGTGACTCAGAGCTGCTCCAGAACTTGAGAAATTACTGAGTTCTCAGTTGTGATATTGGCATTGAAATCTCATATTACAGATTTTAAAACTGAAAAGAGGGAAAATAAATGATGAGGCTCTATTGGGACTGATGCCTTGAGATTTTCCAAGGCTTTTGTGTTTGGAGAGCAGTATTTGATCAGGAATGCTGCCTGCATATTTCAGAGCAGCAGTCAAGAAAGAGGCCTCATGTGCCAGGCACAGGCTTAGTGCTGGGGGGATGCAAAGAAACAAGTTCCTGCCTGAGGGGAATCTGTATGCTTATCTGGAATGATAGGACATATGTCAGGAGTGACCTCCATGTCATGCAATTGAATCCACAATATATCTAAGTACATTTAAAACTCATAATTTCAAAAGCCATACCATGTGGTTAAAAATGTGTTGCAGTTTACCCAAGTAGTACATCCAAACTGCTAAGCCAATTCCTCAAATTGGGCCATAATATTGTGAAAGAAAAAAAAAAAAAGCTTTGTTACTCATTTCTCCTGCCATTTTCTCTTCACCTGCACCTTCATTGAACACCGAGCCATTTTTCCCCAGTATCATTAAGGTCATCCTTTTTATCTTCAGTGTCTTCAGTGGAACACTTTCCATTTCTCTCTTGGACTACAGAAGTTATCTTCCGCCTGCTTCGAGCTTTTTTGGATTATAGGCACTCTTTGGCTAGAAAAGACACAAAATGACTCCTCATTGCCTATGGGAAAATGTTTAAGATCCAAAGGGTGGCACACAGCTTTCCTACTCCAAAATGATTCCCAGACCAGCTGCATTTGCGTCACCTGGCAACGTGCTGAAAATGAAGAATCTCAGAGACTCTTCCTCAGACCTATTGAACAAGATCTTGTCTAACAAGATCCCCAGGTGATTTGTGTACACAATAAAGTTTGCGAAGCCCTTGTGTGTCACAAAACTCTTATAAGGTGGCTTCTGCCTACTTCTTCCTCTCTTCTGGGCATTGTGTGTTCCAGAAATATCAAATACACCTCAGAGGGGCTTTACTGTTCAAAACCACTCTCTTGGCAAATGCCAGCTTGTTCTTTAAAGACTTCTCTCCAGAGCTATTTATTTTATGAAGTTTTTCCTGTCACTTCCTGGATAGTTAATCCTGCCCTTTCCTGAAGAGTTTCATCAGACGTGGAAAATTCTATTGCTGAAATTGCTTGTTTACCTGTTGCTAAAATTCACCTGCTGTATTTTAATTGACTGAAAGGCAGCCACGTGTTTCTCATCTCAGTGCTCCTGGGTTGTTGAACAGAGCCGGCATTCAATAAGCACTTCAAACTTAGTGTTCAGAAATTGTTCTCAGGATCCCCTCCACCTGCCAGGCCTGTAGTTCTGCTTTAATTCCTGGGATAATAATGCCTGAAGAAAATATTCCTAAACTATTTCAGCCTTCTTAAGTTGAAGTTATGAATTGTCCTCATGAAAAACTAGAGAATATCCATGTTTTCACTGAGTAGTAGCTTGCTTTCTTTCTTTCTTTCTTTCTTTCTTTCTTTCTTTCTTTCTTTCTTTCTTTCTTTCTTTTTTGTTACAAAAACCAACAGATGAGGGATGGGCCATCTGAACTGGCTTGGCTTCTTGGTCATGTCTTACTTTTATAACATTAGTTATAGGATGGCATTGAGATCGATAGGATGGTGAGAAATGACTGCTGGAGGACTGTTTGCCCTTGGGGCTCGTCTGAGCTGGCAGCTGTGCTTCCTTTCTGCCTTTGGACACTAGAAACTTTTTGCAGGCGGCTAGAGCTCTTCTGCCTAGACATACCTTCTTCCTTTTCCTAAGCTGCTCTGCCTTTTGTGTTAATTTCTTTTGTTTTTCTTCCTCCATTAACTGTGTTTTCCCAAGGATAGGGCTTCAGGCTTACGAAATAAAAATAGAGGATATTAGTCAAAATTTGAATTTCAGATAAACAAATCATTTTTTGGTAGAAATATGCTCCAAATATTACATGGGACATACACTAAAGTTTGACTTGTCACTCATTTGAAATTCATGTTTAACTGAGAATCTGGTATTCTATCTTGTGACTCCCCCAAGGACTCTGTCTTTGAAATATCTCACACCTTATGCTCAGCGCTTCACGAGAATACTTTGGTTATCATTCTTACCTTAGAGAAGAATGGGATGATTGGGTTGGAACTCTGAAGATGTGTGGCAGGAATGTCATCCCAGGAGGTTTGGATAAAAACCAACTGGCCTCTCCCAGTCCAGCTGATTACTTTTAACTTGAGTTATTGTGTAAAATAAAATTACACAAACTAAGCTCTACAACCTTGAGATCCAAATAAATGAGGATTTTTATTTTGAATAAGTACTTTAAAAATGTGCACAGAATCTTTTCACAGTGAAATATTTTTAAGTAGAAATTTTTTAGCTTTTTAAGAAGGATATGAGAACAAGGTGGAAGACATAAGGAATGTTAACCCAAGACTCTAAGGTTGTATAAACTTTATTTTCTTGGTAAGTGAAAAGAAAGGCACATATTATGACAAGGAACATTTTATAAAGTTTGAATGCATGCTGAAATCATTCATTTGAATAATTTAACAATTCAATTACAAGTGGCTTTTATTTAGCTTTTTAAAAAATTAAATACAGGGGCTGGAGGAATGGCTCAGCGGTTAAAGCACTTGAGCTAAGCGCTAAGCCAAGCGCTAAGTACCCGAGTTGGATTCCCCAGCACCACATAAGCTGGGCATGGTGGCGCACGCCTGTAATCCCAGCACTCCGGAGGCTGAGACAGGAGGGTTGCTGTGAGTCCAAGGCCAGCCTGGGCTCTGAAGTGAATTCAGGACCAGCCTGGACCACAGAGCGAGACCTTGTCTCAAAAAACAAAACAACCCCCCACCCCCCAAAAAAAAATTAAATACAAAATTCTTGATAGAGAAAGATGAGCTGAAGATAAATACAGCAAGATAAAAATCCAGGATTACTGTAAATTCTATAAATGGTTATAGCTACTGCAAATATTTTTGTTTTGAGTGTGGTAGAGTACCTATCATTTTTAACTATTTCTATTCATCAAACTATTGAGCTATCTTGGATGATTTTTGAACCTGAACTTAACACTTAGCTTGCTTTTATAAATATAAGTTTACAAATACGATGTATATGTAATATATATAATATTATTGACACAAGAACATTACTTTGGCTTCAAAGAGATAGGTTAATCTTCAGCAAAACATGAATGACCTAGGCCAGTGAGCATGAACTCAAATTTCCCCAAATAGCATGTTCCAACAAGCAGCAGTTACATACAATATTTATAATTACAGAATAGGAGAAAATCACAAACTGCAGCATGATTTGAAAGCATTGGTGGAAGCATCAGGTAGAGGGGTCACCCTGAAGCAGGAAATCTCTTCTGTAGGCCTCAAATATTATCTAAGGACTTTCTTAGCTCTCAGGTTGGTGGGAATCTAGGAGTTTTGCTTCTGTATCTTAAAAGAGTTACTTAGTAATTACAGGAATGTTACATACCAAAGGATTTATCACAGGGTGTTTAGTTAGATAAAGCGGAAGACAATAGATGTGATTAGAAAAAGGGCCAGGATAGATAGCCCCTAACAGTCTGGCTAAGCAAAATATCCCACTCTCTCCACAAGCTCTCCAAAATATAATTAGCAAATCAGTAGTGTCATTGTGAGCCATTTTCAGGGAGTCTATTTTCAGGGAACTTCAGTCCTCAATATTTAGGTGTAATATATAATGTATATTATATTTATGTATCTATTACATTTATATATAGATAGTATTAATGCAAAAATATAATTCAGACAGCCTGAAAAACCATGAAATTGATCTCTAATAAGCAAATAAATTTACCATGTTTCAAACAATATGTCTAATATTTTAGCAATAACTAAAAGAATGGCGTTTTCACAGTAACTCAGATGGCTGCAATTTTGTAGTACTAAAACAATTAGGGAAGCTAACATTACTTAAGGGTTATGCTATATGTTGAAATACTAATTTATATTTTTTATTCAGTTAGTTGATCAAGGCATTTGAACATCATTGAGAAAATTGTAGGCAAGAGATCAGTAGTTTTAATCAAGCAAACAGGGTTCTTGTCTACACAAAGCCCACAAACTATTGGGTTGGTAGATTCAAATGTAAAAAATAAATTACATCTAATTGAAAATTATATTTAGAAAAATAATAGTATGTTTTATTTAGAAATGATAAGCTAGATTGTATATTTAGTGGTGAGGGAAGACTTGGAGATATTAAGAAGTAAAAAGTGTTGTATTTCTTGCTCTACATTTTCATCTCATTGGAAACCAGTGAGGAAAGTTTTTATATTCTCTGACTTATAGATTCAAAATGTGAGACTCAGAGATGTTAGATAAATATATTTTTATGTGTTACCAAACAAAATTTTACATTACTATAAAACCAGCGTATGTTGGGGGAGAACATTTTAAAGTTTATACTTTTTTTGTTGATGCTTACTTGGCTAGAGCAATTCCAGTCCGCTGAGGTTCTGATTCTGTAATAGCCTGGAGTGGTCTCTGGGGTTAAAGTCATCGGGTGTCCACATAATTAGTAGTGACAGGTTCCACTCAACTTCCCTTTCCCACCTTTTATTTAATTGTTTTTGAAGCAACTCAAATTTCATTTTTAATAAGATTGAGAACTATTAATTTTAAGACAAATTTTACAACTTTATATCATTGGGTGTATGATATGCTTAAGGACCTTTCACAGACATGATTTGGGCAACTGAAGCTTTGGGAAGAAAGGAAGAGTGGAGAGTTCAAGGTCATCAGTGCTGTCTACATAAGACCGGGCCATATGCTCTGATAAGCAAGCCAGAATGAAAGTCCTGGGGCATGAATGAATTTAAGATCTGTCCCCGACTGGCTGCTCATACTCTATAGACTTAGTCCTGATCTAGTCCTATGACTAGAGTCATAGAAAATTGTCCTTTGTCAGCTTTAACATAGGTGATGAAATCCTGGGGATTCACTTTGTTGGAACAGCACTGTCACGATGTTCTTATTGTAGATAAATTTCAAAACAGGTGTTTTTAATTTCTACCATCATTATAGACAAAATGTGAACCCAGTCAATCATATGTTTAATTGAATAGTGTATCTTATTGAGTCCTGAGGAAATAGTGTGATTGGCTATAAGTACTTGCTGATTGTAAACCATTTGCAGGTGGATATTGTTCTACCTGGAGAAGTCTTAGAAATGGTGGCTGTGGACAACACTGAGGATTTTGACCTTATCCCTTTCTGTAGTAAGGGGAATTGATTCAATTGACACTCTGTTTTACCAGAACTCTTATGCTTATACAAATATGTCACCAGCATAGAAGAGTTACGGCAAGATCTGCTGCCATCCTAGGGAACATCATGGCTAATTGTTGGGCATCAGACAGTGCATTGGCTTAGATGCAGCGAAGATACCTTTGTCTAGCTAACTCTACTCTTAGGGCTGGGGGGTATGTCAGTAGATACTCTCCAAACCTCCTTATTAGTGAAGGGAACAGTGGATTTTGAGTAGAATAGACCTTGAGAATTGAAAGACCATTTACTGCATGCAAGGCAATTTAAGATAAGCTGGTAGAATTCACTGTGTCACAGTGATTATGGACCTAGACAAGTTGAGTGTTATAAGTAGCAAGTTTTATCCTAGGTCACCTTCCCAGAGACATTAAAAACCTTTAAATACCAGTTACTTTTCTCTTTAGTGGGAGGCTTAGAACAATTGCTAAGGTGACTCCCATTTATAAGAAATTGGTATAAAGGATCCCAGCAGCAATTGTTCTTGGTAATCGGCTCTTCTCTACTATCCTGGAATTACTTTCAAGGTAGTTCATAAACAGGCTCACACTTATTTTATGGTTTGCTATTTAATAGTGCCTCCTCAGTCTGAATTTTGTTCAATATATTTTGTCTCACCACCAGGGCTTAATTTATTGATTCTATTAGACATGGTTACAAAGTTAGAGAATGGATTGAAGTTATTTTTTTACTGCATAAAGTAGTCATGTCATACCAAATCTCCTGGATTTTAAAGTCCAACTTGCTACCTTGCTTTTGACAAGAACCAGTAGTTTTTGGAGAAAAGAAAGACAAATTCAGTACTAGTATTTCATCTTGTGCCTGGAACATAGCAGACCCCAATAAACGTTTGTGTATAGAACATTTGTGTATATATTTATTGTTTGCCTGTTCTGTACCAAGCCTCATGTTCTGCACACAACTGATGTGCTATATTTTTATGGATGAATAAATGACCACACTCAAAGCCCTGTATTATCTGGGGAAGAAACGCATGAATGAACAAATAATGGTAGAATCAAATTGAGTCAAAAGAAAAAAAAGTATTTGATGGCTAAAGACAAAGTTTAGTTAAAACACTTAGGAAAAGATTAATTTTCTCAAAACAATAATAATAAACTTCATGGAAAAGACTATTTCTGTGTTTCCATAAAGATGTTGCAAACTATAGAGTGCTGCACGTGAGTGTAAATGTCAGTTGTCGTGCCAGTGTGACACCAGGGCTGAAGGGAATAGTTAATGTCAGGAATTATCAATCTTAATTCCCCTAGCATCATGAGAGTTCAAAAATATTTTGTGTTTTCGATCACAAAGCTCCATAGTCTTGAGTCTGTGCTTCAGCAGAGCTCACAATGGTGATTGTCTTCACCATAGAATAATGCAAATGGTGAAAGAAATAGGGAGGGATAGAGAGACGGAAGGAAGGAAGGAGAGAATAGAAGGAAATGAGGAGGAGAGCTGGTAGCGTTGAAGAACAGTAAGATAACACTTCACAGCAGCACAGTGGGCATGTATAATAGAAACCAGGAGAGTTCTTTAAATGGAGAAGAATGATGGAATGTTGTGCATCATTTGAAAAACAGATAAAAATTGAAGGTACATAAAATCTAATGTTAAATGAAATAAAGTCAGATTGTAACAATATGCATAAAAATAACAGCTATGTAAAAAACAACTTGTGTATTAATATACTAGAGAAAAGTCCAAAATATTATGGTTAATCTTTGCTTTAGGAGGTAGAAACACTGACTCTTGAAAGCCATTTAAAAAAACAATGATTGTATTTTATGTATGAAAATTTAATCTTTGTTATTTAAAAAAACAAAGCAAAACAAAACACAGTTGACATTTAGCAGAAAGCTTTGCAGGGAAGCAGATCCCCTTCAGGACAACATCAAGGAGGAAGAAGAGGGTTTGTTTATTGAGCAGCATATGTTTTTTCATAGACTGTGGACAAATACTTCAGCTCCTAAACATAGTGCAGTTCTCTGTTCCCATTTGGTCTGCTCTTGTGGTACCAAGTGTTTTCTGAGAGTGTTCTTAAACAGTTTCAGCCTTCCTTGGTGCAAGGTCATACAGTTTGACCCTGGGGCTATGTCTCAGTGGAGGAAAGCTTAGGAAATGCAGACAGCTGACTGCTCAGGAAGGCCCCTCCTTGCCAAGGTGAATGTGGAGCTCAGTCAGTGCTGGCAGTTAGCTGATGTGCATTGCAACATGTAGCCAGGAATAAGCTCCTCCAAGTAGAGAATCAGTCAGCATTAGAGATGCTCAGGGTTATAGGTCTACCCAAAGTCATTGCTCTTGGAAGGAACAAAGTTTTATTATTGACATAACACTACAATCTCACTTCTTATGGCAAGAACAGATTCAAGTTTCCTTCTTTGAGCAAAAATTTGACTTCTCAGAAACATATTTCTATATGGGAGTCTGTCCTGTTCAACAAGGCTGAGTGTGGAAGTAGACACACGGCAGGATCCTAATAAATGTTTATTAAATGGAATAAATAAATCTCTAGTGGATTCTGTCCTGTCTTCATGGCAGTAGCATCTTGGTCCCCTTCACCGACACTGTGAGGTGTCTTGATGGCTTTATTGTGGGTATAGTGATTGTCGTGCTCTTAAAGAGCCCCTTCCTCTCAGGGGGTGTAGGGCTTACCCCTTGCTCACTCTTCTTGGCCTTTGTTCTGGGCCTTTCTCTTCACATTCAATTTCTGTTTACTGCATGGCCTGCGATATGATGCTATGACTGTCTTTGTGGTTTAAGCACCTGACCTTTTTCTTTCTCTGGAGGGGACATTAGCACAATTTCATTTCTGAAGCAACTGACAACTCAAATTCTGCCTTAAGTCACCTTAACCCAATTTAAAGCTTTCTTGTCCTCGTAGTTTTTATAGATCAGCAGCGTATGTCTTGCCTAGCCATCAAATCTAATAAGAGCAGACAATCTTGTCTCTCTGATGGTTCCTGTGTAATCATCCTGCATCCATGTGTCATCCAACACAGAACCTTTTGTCAGGTTAGGAAAGTGAAATTCATGAGCTTAAAAAGAGAGGACATCCTCTGGAGAGTTGCAGCCACATCAGAATTATTCCTTCTTCCAAAAAGGATGGCAGAAAACTGCCTTGTTGGTTGGAACAACACAGTATGTGTTGTTGACTCCCTTGGAGGTGATGTGTACGACCACTGGTCCATCTGGCACGGATATTGAACTCTTGACCACCCATTAGCACTTTTTCTAGGCTGAGCATTGCCCTTTGGCTGAACTCTCCAAGTATCCATGCTCGCTGCTGTGGCTACAGACTGCAGAATGTCACATCAGCACTTTCTGTTGTTATCACATTGGCCTCCTTTGTTTCGGATGCTACAGAACAATCCTGGTAAGTGATAAATTAAGGAAGAACAAGAAGAAAGAAAAAAAGAACCATGCTGGAAGTCACAGCACAGTATAATCAGCACCAGGATATTAACTCTCCAAAAAGAAAAGTTTTCAAGTGTTAAAAAGACACTGTGTTAGGGTATTGTATCACCACTTGTCAGAGTATCTCTGACTCTGAGTTGGAATACAGCAAAATTAAGAGTACCTAAATTCTATTATCGTGTCTTCCACATTAAAAAAGTATGCCAGCAGTTTTGATTTCTTATTAATAAGTTGAACTTGTAACATATAGCAGGCCTACAGGATTATTTGGATCGTAAGGATGTTGACAATGGTAGTAAAGGTATCATAATGGCCTTAGCTAAGTGTTTTTAAATATCATCTCCTCCTTCCATTTGTCCTTCAAAAAAATCTCTTCAAAGAGGCCTACTGAGTAGGAATTGCCACCCTCATTTTTGCAAAAGGCAAACAGAGGCTTTGAGAAGGGACGTCCCTGATGTCACATAGCTAATAGTAATTGTTAGTTGTTAGTGACTTTCTCATGTCTCAGCTGTTTCATCGGGGAAGCAGAGTAACTGTAGGTGACCCATAGTGACTATAGAGATTAGATCTTTTTCATTGTAGTAGCCAGTGATTTCCAAGGAAGGTTGTTGCCTTTATATCTCTAGTAATGGGCTTGAAGCAGCTTTTGGTTAGCAAAGAATAGTACTTTAAGGACGCAGAGGTATCATATGCAATTTGGGGTCTTAAGAGGTTATCTGTAATCAATAACCTAGAAACAATCAGGAACCAAGGTGCAGGCTTGTTCTCACTCTCTGCAGCTATTGCTACTTATCTTTTGGGCATTGATTTTTTTCTTTTACTCCTTTTTTTTTGCATTTGAAGAAATATAGATACCTATGTAACTACTCAGTGTGTAGATATTATATCAAGTGACTTCCAGAGCAGGCCTTGGGGCTATGCCCTCTTGCATCCACATTCTAGGGCTTCAGAATCTCATCAATTTAACTTGGATGAAATGGCCAATCATCTGTGACTGTGCACAGGCGCAGCTCCCAGTAAAAGTGTGCTGCATCCAAGATTGCTTTGGCACTGAGGCAGAAAGGAATTATGGAAGTGGGCAGAACAAGTAGAATCTAGCTGTACTTTTCCATTTCTGTCATTGCTGTAAAGATGGAGAATGGTTGTTAGATTTTGGATATTCCTGAAAAAGTGAAAGTTGATTCAACAGGCCTTGCTATTTGCTTGTGTAGTGCCATGTCTTTCTAAAACCTACAAGGGAAAGAGACTGAGATTTTTGTTATTTAAACCAATAAATTTGTTTCCAGTTGAATGGTAAATTTACGATGGAAAGGTGGTTATATTCTACCTAGATTTTCATATAATTGTAAAATCATTACAGAGATATAACTCAGTTTCCACTTTTTCAATTCATTAAAAAGAAATTTAAAATCAGGAAGATGAAGAGATTACAGGAATTCTTTTTTAACTTGACTGTGTTTTTTAACCATAATCTGTCATCTGAAATGCATAGATCCTTTTGGAATGGGTTTAGAAAAGAATGCTGTGATTAGAACATTTTTGACAGACTGGGTTAACCTTCAGTTTTTCAAGAGAATTAGGATTAAGCTAAATTATTTTCACTGTATCTTAAAATAGCTAATTTTCTCACTAAAAAGAACATGCATTTAAATTGACAATCTCTTGGTTCTAATTCTGCAGATGTCTCTAGTTTGAACATACGGTGATTGTACTTACCACCTGTGCTGAAATTCTTGGAAACACTGGGGATTGGACACCAAATGTCAACCCTAAGTTTGATATTTATTGGCTTTAGTAACTTTCACATAACCTTCTCTTAACCTTAAAACAGTTTGAGATTATTATGTTCATCTGAGTGTTAGTAAAAGTGTCATTACATAGTGGTGGAGAATAGTATTTGAGCAATTGAGGTGACTCATTCCAATTCTAGAATATTATACTTTTCTTTGTTGTATGGGGCTTTCTAAGCCACTGACTCCTTAATAGATTGCAATAATTTTTTATTATTTTCATTTTTATCATTTCAACACCTTATATGAGTTTAAAGGCATTTATGAAAAGAACAAGAATAAAAGATTTGTCTTAGGCTCCAACACATTTAATTTTTAGTATTGAAATACTTTCATGCTGCCCTTATTTTATTGCACCTATTAATATTTATGTGTAGTTAAATTGTCTTCTAATATTTTCCGAGAGACCAAGCTTTAATAGTATAGGCGGAACAAAGTACAATGTATGCTAAAGTAGATGTTGAGGCAATTTACAATAGTTAGCCTGCAGGTAAAACACTTTTTAGCATAATACATTGAAAAAATATAACTCTTCTTATTCCATCAACTTAAAGTGTCCACTATAAGAAAGCATGATTGGAAAAAAAGGTTATAAACCTTAAAGAGGATGGCAGAACAGAATTAATAGTAGCAAAGACTGAAATAGGACACTTGCAGTTTATGGACTGATTTTGATCAGATATAAAAATATTTATAACATATCAAAGTAGTAAGTGTATATACATTCAAATTGGAGTTTTGTTTCACAAGTGTTGAACATGGCTCACAGCATATTAGGCAGCTTGTCCAACGCTGTTTAGTAGTATACTGCTGAGAAACTAGTGAAAAGAAGAGAGAACTACATCCTAGTCCTTGGCTGTGCCTTCAATATTTGAATCACCATAGGCAAATGATGTATGAGGTTGGCTTGTACTAGGGATCCAGGAAACCACTTATTGATTGAAACATTGAGTTTCAGTTTATCTCTAAAGAAGAGATGATAAAACCTGTTAATTTAATGGGGAAATTTTATGTTTTGCATGGGAATACTTTAAAAAGTTTAAAAGCCAGGCATGGTGGTGTACACCTATAATTCCAGTACTCTGGAAGGTTGAGGTAAACTAGATCCCAATTTCAAATCCAATTTGGGCAACTTGGCAACCTAGGAACTTAGCATCCCTCTACCCAAATAAATTGATAGAAGGCAAGCAACAATCTTTATGGATTTATAATTCTGGTTATAGAGCTCACTTTCCATTATTGTTTTAAAAAACAACATAAAGGGGACTGGGGGAATAACTTAGCTGTTAAACACTTGCCTAGCAATCTCAAGGCCCTGGGCTTGATTCCCCTAAACTGGACATGGTGGTGCACACATGTAATCTCAGCACTTGAGAGGCTGAGCAAGGGGCTTGCTGTGAATTCAAAGCCAGCCTGGGCTGCATAGTGAGTACAGGACCAGCCTGGGCTACAGAATAAGACCTTGTCTCAACAAACAAACAAATAAACAAAAAGAGGAATATAAAAGAAGAGAAAGTATGTTTATTTGTGGTTTGTCAGAACAAGAAGGAGGAGGAGTATAAGGGTGGATGATAAGGCATGAATATGACCAAGATACATTACACACATTGAACCCACAACAATGCGTGAAAATAAGAAGTGGATGGGGCAAAAAAGGTGGTGGGAGGGAGTGACTGAAGTGCATTGCACGCACTGACCCGCCAAAAAGAAACCTGTTCCCCCGCGGAACCCACAGGCACCAACGACAACGTGGGAACAGAAGATGGAAGCGCAACAGTCATAGAAAATAAAGACAGGCGATGTAGGGAAATGTAGGCAAAGATAGACGATGTAGGGAAAATCTGACTGTGGGACACCAGAGGGCTCTGTGAGCTGCCCTGCGGACTGCGAGGGCCCTGCCCTGTCTCCACGGTGGCGCGGTCAGGCCAGGGCAACTCCCTTGTGCTTTCAGTTTCTGCCTTTACCTTACTTTCTTTTCAAGCAAGCCACAGGTCATCCCTGTGGAGCTGCGGGTTCACTGGTCGGTGAGATTGCCGCTGCCATATCTCATCGCCAGCATATGGGCCATGCGAGTAACCCTTCCATTATTTGCACAGCTGTTGAATAATATTACGTTAAAACATTACATGCACAATTATGTTCAATTATATAAAATGAATCTATTTTACCTACTGCTTATTCTCTAGGGTTTGTGCATCTTTAGTTACAGGAAGTTTAGTACAGAGTGGCAGATGGTACCACACAATGTTTGTCAGCTAATAAATTTAAATGTCACAGCATGCTACATTTTTTTTTTAAAAGGATATACCTCTATGTATTTTAGTCAAATGCCTGAGCTCATTTTTAAAGTAGAAGAGTCCATACCCTTCCTTGGTGTGCCAAAGCAGATTTGGGGCCAGCGGGCAAATGGCATAAAACCGTAACAATTTCTCCTTAGCACTCTGACCTGTTGCTCTTCCCCGAGGACAGCCACCTGTCAGAGGCACGTCTTTGACATTACTTTCTGTCCTTTCTCCTGTATTGCTTTTCCAGTTCTCTGCCCTTGCCAGATGACAGTGACATGGCTGTCACATCGCCTATCCTCAGCCTGCCTGGACTAGCGTGGACTGCCCTCTAAGGATCCCCTGCATGGACTGCAGGAAACCCTTCATGGCACACCAGCAGCGTTACATACTTAAGTTACATTTTGTCCCTTTTGAAAATGCTTCCTATTTTGATATGTGCTTTGTCTAGGAAAGGTATTTGTATCTGATATGCAGAATAGGGAATGGGGTAGCTCTCCTCTGGTCCTTTTCCTGAATAAAAGTGTTTCTTAGTTCCAGAGTGCCTTGGAAGAACCTTGGTCTTGACCTTTAATGCCATCGCTTCTAAGACTATCTGGCCAGTAAGACTCCTAGGTCACTGAGGAAACAGATCTCTTCTTATATGGACCTAAAACCCTTCATGAGAGCACTGTGCTTTTAAAGTCACCTTGCTTCTTACCTTCAGATTTGGCAAATTCTCATCTCTGAGTAGAGGACCTCAAATGTTGCACTCTGATGTTGCTGTTGAATGCAACAGAGGAGCCCAGACGTGTTCAAGTCAGCACTGAGTTCAGTAATGTAGTTGCCGAGTCAGCCGGGCAGTCCGTCTGCCCACTGTGAATGTCTGTCTGCGCGCTCTTTCTGTCGCTAAGATTCTCAGCCCAGCAGCCTCATGGTGTGGATCACATTATGTGGAGAGATTCACTGAATCTTTATTCCTCTTTAAAACTATATCACTTGCTCTGACTGATGGATTACAGATATAGTTCCATGGGTAGACACATCACAATGGAATGATTAAAAGCCCAGGCACTAGAGACAGATGTCAGAGTGTGAAATCTTGCTTCTTTCAAAAGTTAATTGTCTAAGCTTAGCCAAGTTTTCTGCCTCTCTGAACCTCAGCTTTCTTCCTTGTAAAATGAAGATAATCAACTCTACTTTGGAGAAATATTGTGAAAATACAATGAAACTAGCTCTTTAAGGCATTTGCTACAGTGCTGAACATGATTCATTTGGTAAACGGTAACTATTACTATGAAATGGATGAAATTAATTTGGAATAAATTTATTTTCTGAATCAATAGTTTATGCTAATGATTATCACAAGCATTCATTGAACAAGTATGTGACCCCTAACTTTATGATGCTTACACTCTGTTGAGTTTACATTCTAGAACTTCAGTAGCTATCCCAGAATCCCAGAGTTTATGGACTCTGACCAGTGTGGCAGAGGGAGGAGCACCGGGCCCAAGTTCAGTCTGTCTCTGCCACTTATTCTTGCAGGATTCTAGATTAACTCAGATATCTTCTGTATGTTTTGGTCTTCTTATTTGCTGATGGTGAAAATAGCACTTTCCATTTAGTGAGATAACCAAGGTGAAAATGCCCGACATATAGCAGGAAGCAATACTGCTTTTCCTCCACTTCTCTTCTCCTCTCCTCTCTCCTTTCCGTTCTCTCCTTGCCTCCCCTCACACCCCCTCCCCCTTCCTTTATTTGCCATTTCCTTACTTTCCTTCCTTACGCTTTCCTTCCCCTCCACTCCTTGCCTTTCTTCTCCCCTTCTTTCTCTGCTGTTCTCTCCCTTTCTGTAGTTATAGTAGAGGTTTCAAAGCTTGCTGCTATATCGCCCACAATACAAATCCTTTACAAGTCTAACAAGTCTACAAGCAGGCTCATCTACCATGACCTTTGCTTCATCCTACACTGCCTCATACGTGGTTAGAGATAACAAACCTTAACACCACCTTCTGCTTTGTGAGTACCTATCAGCCAGGCTATGGTGAGGAAATATTTGTGTAGAATCCAATTTGGCTGTCTCATATTTTCAGGTAATTTGCCAGAGTTTTCCAGTTCTTAGGACTTCTCATTTCCCTTGGAGTGGTCTTCTGCTGGAGGCTGTGTTGCTGCTAGCTGATGGTTGCCTTAGCCACATGTGAACTTACATTGACTAAAAGAAACCTAATCTTTAGATTCACCATTTTTTTTCTAAATGAAGGCCTCTCATTTCTAGGCTAAGATTTGGGAGGATAGTAACATTATTGTTCTTCTGAGGAATTTCTTGTTTATAGTTTTAGCGCTGATTTGAATAAAACTTCTAGTACCTTATCTATTTCCTTTGGAAAAGGCTCATTTTTATTAAAGTGGGGGAAATTATGAAATAATAATGGTAATTATGGAGAGAGATCGAGATCTGAAGAAATTAGAGTAGGCAGGAAGTGTGATTGCATTTTTAAGATGCTGAGGATGAAGGCATAAGAGTAATGAGAAAGAGTCGCTTTATTTGGCCCAAAGAGAGGAATCTAGTCATGCCGTGGAAGGAAGGCTTTGACAGGACGAATGACAGGACAGAAAGACTCAGACTCAGAAAATCCTACCCTGAAAGGGCCAGAGTTGTGTGCACTGTGATGAGAGGATCGGGGTGCTGCTTTCTTGATGCTGGTTGTGAGGAGGAAGGTGCTGAGGGGAGACAATGCAGAAAGGAACTGTTATGGTTTGTGTCTGTGGTGTCCCCCAAAAGCTTCATGTGTTTGGGTATAGTAAGATACTTATGAAACTATTTGCTGTTGGGAAGTGGGACCTAGACAGAAAGGGTGGATACTTGAGACTTAACCTGGAGAAACTGTGCCAACTTGGTGAGATCAGGGGTGGGGGTTGGGGGTTGCTCAGGGTAGAACTTTAAGGTGCATGTTATTGATTTGTTGGCCAAGAAGTGAGGAAAAGGCTCCCACTTTGCATATTAGGCCCAACTGGTAGCATGAATTAAACAAAGGAAGAAAGAAGAAACATTATTACAGCTTCTTTCTGGGAAAGCTCTTGCTTTGCCTTAGTCTCCAGACGTTAACTCCTTCTTCCTTCACTTGGCTTTCTGTCTGTAATGCCATTAGCATTTCTCCAGCCTTTGCCATGTGCTTCTACTGTTGCCAGCTGCCAGCTGCCAGCTGCCCATGAATGGGCTGTGTGAGACTTTCTGAAACTGTGAACAAAATAAACCTTTCTTCCCTTAAGTTGTGGATGAATAAATAACTAAGAGGATCCATGAAGCACAAGTTTTGAGGTGCTTTTCTTGGCATTGGTCAGGAGAGGGAGGAAGCAGAGAAAAACTAGTTGAACTTGCTTTGATATAAGCTTGGGTTTGAATCTTCAGGCACTATTTTGGAGAAATAGTTCATACAGTTCACACCTATGTGTTTCTCCAGCCTGCACTTCTAATTTGCAATCTCAGGACAAAAATATTGCTTCTTTGAAAGGGATAGGACAAAATATTTAAAGGATTTTCCTCCAAGGAATTGTTCTTAAAGAAATAATCCGATAAAGGGACAATGTTTTATGACCCATAATACTTAGTGCAGCCTTGTGTATTTTGGAGAAAATCTGAAAATTGCCTAAAACTCTAATGCTAGCAAAATATTAACTAAGTTCATCAAATCAATAAATTTTTCTGTAATTGTTATGTGTTATAATTGAAGACTTTGTAGTAACAGTGGAAATAAATATTTATAACATAAAATGAAAGAAAACATAAATACTGAATCAGTGCTCCATTCACCTGAATACCATGTATTTTATTTTACAGGCAAAGATTAGAAAAAAAAAAAAGAAACAAAAACTTGGTGACATTAGTGGGAGTATGGTGGATTTTCTTTTTATGTTTATAAATGTACTTTAATACTAATATCTGTGCAACCAGAGAAATTTGGGGGACAATATTGTGGAGAACATGGTGATTAGGTAGGTGAATAATGTCATCTGGTGATTCTTATTTTTTGATCAGGGTAACACAAATGAGCTAACTTCATGCTCTGTTCTTTTGTAGAGACCAGTTGTCAAAGAAAAATACAAGTTAAAAGTAAAATATCCTGAAGCCAATAAAATATTTAATTTTATATGCAGTTGCAGAAAAAGATACCAATGTAGGTTAATGAATAATTTTCTGGTAAAAATTATTCTTATTTTTGGAGATGCCAAAGAGAATAGCAAGTCCTAGGCATCAGCTTTGTCTGGGAATAGTATCAGGGTCATGTTGGAATATTTGATGTTGAATTTCTTCAAAATGAACTGATGTAAGTGTACGTACTTCTAGTGATTTTACAAATTCCAGATGTTCCATTGGTGGAGAATTTTGGCTAGATGTTTCTCAGAGTGGAAAGGAGGCACCAGTTCAGAACCAAGAGGAGAAGGCATTTAGGAGATGGTCCAATCAAGATGTGTTGTCAAAGGCAGAAACTCCTGGGAGAGCAGGTGAGAGAAGCTGCCTGAGGCTGGCAGTCAGGCTGCTCCACGTTCATTCACCCATGTGCAGTGCAGACTGAGTTGACCCTTGAATATGAAGCCAAGGATCTTAGGCCCCTCAATGTGGGCAGAAAGAAGCATGGAGAATGAGCCTGAGACTGAAGCAATTATTGGATTTCCTGAGAGTATAAAATATACTTGAGGCACCATTGAACCTATAGAGGCCCTACAGCCTGAGGTCTTGCAGCTGTTCCCTCAGCGTCCACTATATTAGAAGCCTCCACCGATATGCAACTGCACCAGTAGTGCTGAAAATACCGGTAGTAGGACACGCTATTCAAATGAATGCCTTCTCCTTTATGTTCCTTTTGGTGTGTCCGTCACGAAGGCAGAATATTATAGAGATCATCTAGTTTAATACCTTCACTTCTTACAAGAATATGTCTGTCTCCCTCTCCTTCCCCTGTCTTTTTCCCTCTCTGGGTCCAGTATCCCTTCTTTTCTCCTCTTTTATTGGCATCAGACAAGAAATACTTTATGATAAAAACAATGACAAGTAGAAAACTTTCTCTTGTACTTTGTGGGCAGATGAGGGGCACCAGATAAACCAGCCCTGCCTCCTGGCCCCACAGCCCTTGCTCTGGTGTCCCTGGTTGGGTTTTCTGGTTAAAGCACGACTTAGGGAAGATTGGCAGAGGTTTAACATGGTAGGAAATGATCCGCCGTGGGTCATGGATCATTCATATGGAAAAAATGAGATCATGGAAATCTGTATTATCCCAGGATGAGCTACAACAAAAGCATGAGGTGGTGAGTGACCTAGGGGAGGGAGGGGGGAGAGGGATTGAGAGTGGGGTGAAAGGAAGCAAGGAGGCAAGCCATCAGGGCTCCTGCTGGGAGCATCAGACCAAACTATTGATTTCTCAAGTCCAGGGAAAATAGAATTTGATATCAAACAAATCTCTGTCTTGTGATGCAGCAAGACAGTGGTCCAGGCAGTCTGGCTTATAATCCTGTAGATGCTCCGTTTAGCTAAGTCCTATGGACTGGGTTCCTTTAGGACTGTGGATGCTATATAGTGGTTTTCATTGTGGGACACATTTCAGAACTAGAATCTGGTCTCCTTTAAGGAAAATCAGTCAGCCTTCTCTCTGTCTCCGTGTGTCCTCTCTCTGTCTCCTTGTCTCTCTCTGTCTCTCCTCTCCTCTTACTCTCTCTCCTCTCTTTCCTTCTCTCATCTTCCTCCTTTCTTCTGTTTTATTTGTAGGCTCACCCCATTTGTTCTTATAGAGGAAACCACAGATGGGACCAAGATCCTCTGTAGGCTGCAGGCCAGACTCACTCCAGAGATGAAAACCTGATGGAATGAAAGGAAACAAAAAACAAGGTCCGCCCCCACCCCAATTAGGCCAGGAGTGCGATAACTGCCATATAGTGGGGTGGCAGCCTGTGGGAAATCAATTATGGTAGTTAAGACAAAAAAATGGTACACATTCAGAAAGTGAGACTAGTTCATGGTGCCTTTCATGAGGGGACTTGTGTGCCACGGAAGAGCACTTGGGCTTTGTTTAGGAGTTGGTGGCTGATAATCCTGTAGGTGCTCCTGCTAGATGAGATTCGAAGTGGCTTGGGATGCCAACATCAGAGGTGTAGGAGATCTAAAGGCAAAGAATGCTGTTAGGGGCTTAGCAGAAAACCTGGTAAGAAATGCAAAGGGCCTGATGTGAGGTAGAGGCAGAGAGAACAGAGGCAGGTGGTAAAGAGAAGGGAAGTTCAAGAGTTGTCCCAAAATGAAGGAAGGAAAATTTGGGGATCATGTTTTCCTTGATGTGAAAAATTCCTCGAAAATAATGTATTCATATAAAAAATAACAGAATGAATGAATGTTTCTCTGCCCAAACTGAAGTTCTAACAAATTGAAGAGCAGAGACAGAAGGAAAGAGGAAGCAGCCAGGAGGAAGAGCATGACTTCTAAACAAAACCTTTGTTTCTGGTGACCAAACTCTCTTTAGTTACGGCCACTAAAAGTAGGGTCCCAGATCGACGTTGTGGTTCAAATGCCCTCCCCAAGTACATCAGGCAAGATCTAAGACTGGTGCACAGAGCTAGGTTTTAATGGAGGGTAGGGAGACTTACAGGGGAAATAAACATGCTAACATACTGTCAGGGATGGTCGCATGCCAAGGACATAGAATCACCTCAAATCCACATGTTCAGATCTGAGAGTGGGAGATCCAGAGGGAGGGGCGTTCTGAGGAACATCAACTGCCTTTCCTCCTTGTTCCCGGTTTGTTCCCAGTGACTCACGTGCAGATAGTATTCTTCTGTTTGGGTGATTACACTGTACGTAGGCCGATCTGAGGAACCTGTAGGAGTTGTGTTTCTTAGCCCTTTTGCATCTTGGCCAAAATTCAAGGGAGACCCAATTCTCATGGAATGGGTCACTTCAAGACAAGGGAAATACTTGGATTAATTCCCATTATTTGAGGAAATAATTTGTAGCATCATTTTTGGATATTTTCGTGTGTAGTAGAGACCTGTGGACTATGGTAGGTAGCCAGGAAAAAGCAGCAGCATTCCATTGGTTGCAATGGAGCTGGCTGTGAGACTGGGGCACATGGGACGGTGGGAATGTGGATTTGGAGTAGCAGGAAGAGAAACACAGAGGAGTGACCTGGTGTCCCTCCGAGTCATGTCTAAACCCCAGTTCTTTACGGTGCAGACAGAACTGTCTATCTTAGAGAGAAGCAGAACTGTTTCTGGCAGGGACTGGTATCTATCAAGGATACAAACTGAACACACACA
Organism: Ctenodactylus gundi; assembly: GCA_004027205.1. Lineage (NCBI taxonomy): Eukaryota > Metazoa > Chordata > Mammalia > Rodentia > Ctenodactylidae > Ctenodactylus > Ctenodactylus gundi. Next base: position 875,930 of record PVKB01000170.1, read on the forward strand.
CACACACACACACACACACACACACACACACACACCACACACACACACACATCACACACACACACACACACACACACACACACACACACACACACACACACAAATTCTCTTCTTACCAGCAGGAGAGCAGAGAGAACAGCTTTCAATCCAGATGGCTAGCCCTCTGCTGGAAAGAAAGGACCAATTGCAAGCCATAAAAAGCAACAGGGACTGTTCTCCCACTGCCCCATTCAATCTGGCCTTTGGACAATCGTGTAGTATCTCAAATAATTTTCCAGATAATCTGGTGAGGAAGCCTTTGCTAGTCTGACCTCACGCACCTTGAGCAGAATGAACCAGGACCAGCTCTAGAGGTTCAATAAGTGCTCCAAAGTCACGCGCCGATTGCTGCCAGTGTTGCCACTAGATTTCCTGGCCAGTTCTGATTCCACAGTTCGTGCCGTTAGATCCCACGCTATACTCTGACTCTCTAAGCCATTTTTGTTTCTGCTTCAGCTGGCTTCGTGTGTCTCTGGGGGATCTGAGGGCCACAAGGAGAGAAACACAGAAGCAATTTGGGGACAGCAAAAATACCTTTGTACGCTGGCAGAATTCCTGACCTTAATTTGGGCACTGTCTACAGACCTGGTCATCATGTTTCTTAGGGGGGCCCTGTGAAGGCAGGACAGGTGCCTGGCATTGCAGCTGGGATGGAAAAGAGCTCAGAAATAGATCTGCATAAGGAATGAGCGAATCAGCTTTCACCTGTTGGTGCTGCCCATGAGAAGAGTCAAGAAGAAACTGAAAACATTTGAAGAATTCTTATGGGCGTAGGGTTTTATCTGTAGACATTAGAGCTACATTGATATAAGAGCAGTTCATAGTAGAATAGTAATTTCTAAGAACTGGAGTTGTCCAGAGGGAAGGGGCTGTCTATTCCAGTACCTGTGGGGCATATTGGCAAGACTGTCCACATTATAGATACAGTATTGGGCAGATGGCCTCCCAAGTCCCTTCTAATATTACATTTCTAGTATTTAAAGCTGTTGAAGGTGGATAGGTCATACATTCCATCTAAATAAGTGCTTTGCTAAATTTGTTGATTGACTAACTGAAGGACAAGCTGACTCTGGGTAGGGGTAATGTCCTGCAGTGACTGGACCTATGTGTATAGAGCACCTTTTCCATGCCTTCTCTGGTACTTGGTGATCAGACTACCAAAAGACTAGGCTGAGACTATGGCTCAGAGCAGTTCTGTTGGCCTGCGGGGCGGAGGCGTCTGCATGCATGCACGCTGACTGTGAGGAGCAGATCACAACAAAGGGCCGGGGAAGGCTTGCAGCTCTGGTGAGACGTGAGCTCCAGAGTGGAGGCAGGGGTCCTGCCTTGGGGCAGAAAGAGGAAGTGCAGCCTCAGAAGGTGCGACCAGCAGGTGCCTGGGAGGACCAGGCTCCGGCAAAGCCGGGAGCGCGGCAGGGAGAGGACACTGGAGCCACGTGGGGACAGAACCTTATTATCCTTCTTGTAAGATCCTTGGTTCTGAAAAACTTTTTTTCAAAAATCTTCCTCTCCCCGGCATTACAGGAGGTTATGTTCTTTCCACAAGGGGAGGGAGGGCAGTGGTGGCAAGGCCTTGTCTGCCTCTTGATCTTCATCTAAGACAGAGAGAGGCTGAGCTTGTCTAAACTTCATATGGAGAGAAGTAAGGAGATGTGGGAAGAGTCTCCACTCCTGAAAGGGGGCTCTGAGGGGGAGGCAGGAGCTGCTGGGTGACAGGAGAGATGAAGACTTTGGACAATGGCTTTTCTCATGCAACTCTGTCTTAGCTGGACTGCAAGCGAGGGGAAACTCCAATCTGAGGAGGGTCCTGAGCACCTGACAGAGAGCGTGGAATTTACAGGAATGCTGCATGTATCAGGATTTTGCCTGAAAGTTTTATTCAACAAACGGTGCCTAGAAATTTTGGCTGAATCTGCCATTGTCAGAGATTCTTGTGAGCCCAGTTCCAGAAAGCACCTCGGATGGTCTCAGCTATGACTGTTCCTTCTTCCTGACACCCTTCAGTGGGCTCTGGTCATCAGGCAAGTGCCAACCATGGATGGCTTTGTACTGCCCAACGAAGCGAGTCTAAAAGCTTTGCCCTTCTGGAAACTTAAACTTTTCTTGGAAAATAGAAGCATCCGGTAACAAATGCTCTTCCTAAGTATTTTTTCCCTCTTTACATAGTAGAATCACAATTTTGAATTGCATAGATATGAAAACTCCACTCATGAAAAAAGTATAATTACGTGTTTAACCAAATGTTTTAAGTAGCTGTAATTTTGGTTTTCGAATGCATTCACACCAGTGTAAGCCTTTTACTTCTGCCTAAGGGATCTCTCCATCTTCCTGTTTCCTTCAACGTTGCCACTTTAGTTGGCAGAAGTCCTAGGTGCTCCAATTAGTGGAAAGTTGAGCTTTTCTGGTGGAGCCCACTTATACCCCTCTAAGTCTCACCTGCGTAGGTACCATTCTGCCTGCTCTCTCCCTCCTGCCTTCTCTGTCCTGGCCCGCCCTTTTCCCTACCAGGAACACCACTGTGCCTCTTCTGTTATGCACATCATTCTCATTCCTCCTCCTGCCTGAGAGTTCTCTGTCTCAGGCCCAGCTCTTCCCAGGCTCTCCTTATGGCTTGTCTCTCTTCCTAGAACATTTACAGCTTTTGCCATTCAAGTAACTTTGGTTTTTTGTTTTCTTGGTACATGTTGAAAATCCCAATTAGTGTTCTTGTCCTAGAGTAGTGAGGACGTTTCTGACCTGGAGCTGGACTTGGAGTCGTAGGATGTGATGTGTTCTTCAAGCACAGGGAAATCAATTAATCTAACTCTTACCTACCTTCTAGTTCTTTTATTCATAGATATGTGGAAGGAGAGGGATTTGTCTGACTACTCAATTCAAGAACACAAAACTGGGTGCAGACACCCCTGCTCCTTTGTTCTCTTCACCTTAGAATCCTAGGGCAGGAAATATTAATTCTTGCCTGTTCTCCAGGAGGCAATCTTGTCCAGATCTGTTTGGAGGACTGTACTAACCTGCCTAGGGTGCTGTCACACTTCCGGACAGATTTGGCTCACCTACTAAGCTACATCTTCCAACTTAGGCTTTATAGATAACAATAGTGATATTTTAGACCTCGATCTGCCACTCTTTTATTCTATTTTTCAAATCACCTAAAGCTCAGACGTGGAAAAAAAAAAACCCCATATTCACTGAGAGAAATACAAAAACACTAAAATGAGGGCCTCGGCCTAAGTGAGCTGTAGCTGAGGATAACCATCACCCACAGAGCACGGAAATACACGTCTCAGGTGGGTGGAGCTCGTCTCATTTCATATTGGCTACATGTCAGGAGAAGGCCACTCCAAAACAGACTCTAAAGTTTCAGATAGTGTTGTTGGTAAAAACAGTGTTTAGTTGTCAGCAATTTGAGGGCTGGGAAATCCAGGCCAAAAGAATTGTCTTTGCTTTAGCACTGTGAATACTTAGTTTTTCTTTCTGATAAAAGAAAAAGTCAAAGAGGTTCAACTGCAAAACTTAACATGGGCTTGGATCAGTCAGAGATGCTGGCCTCATCATTCACCATGGCCAGAGGCCCCAAATCCAGCCCATCTGAACACTATGGCCAAATCTGAGTTAGAGGAACAAATCAGGACGAGATTTCAGATGATTAAAAATACAAATTTGAGATGAAAGCGTCTCTCACTGTATAGCTTTCCCTGCCCTTTTCTATAATCTCCACCATGTGGAGTTATGAAATTCCAAGAGAGGTCCAGAAGGCATATGTCCAAGTCAAGAAATTTCTATTAGGTCAGTAAGAGAGTTACTGGTTTTGGAATTAGAAGGTCGTAACAGAGCAACAACTCTGCAAAAGTCCAAAGTTATTCTCGGGATTTAGGTATTACGTACATCAGAGCAACCATGGCTAAAGGGAAAATGGCCAAGCTTCTAAGCCCCCTCGCTCTCAAGCAGGGTGTGTGGTTGAGGACAGGACTGCGGGTGACTTCCTAGCAGGCAGGCAGGTCTGCAATTCATAGTCTCAGACACGGTTCTTCTAGAAAACTGAATGGATATATTTCAGATAGGGTACATTGGGCTGTGCTTGAGAAATGAATTCAAGTATCTGATTTTTAGAGAAAAGTTTGCACCTAGGGTTTTTTTTTTTTTTTTTTTTTTTGTATTGCCACATATCTCATGGGCTCCAGATCAACTTCTCCTATTTTCCCTGGAATTTCCTCAATTTTAGTACTGAAAGTCTAACATCTTGAGAATATCTTAGTTCTCAAAAACCTGGGACGGCTGGTCACCCTATACTGTGACATGAGTGGCTGGTCATGAAATGTTTGCTGAGTATATGAAGATATGTAAATGAGGATGGCCTGTAACACCAGGGCAAGTGTCACTGAGGAGGAAAAGCATAGCTTTAGCCTGCTGTGGACCTAGGGTGGGATCCTCATCCCTATTTGCTCACTGTGTCATTTTCAATAAGTTAGCAATCCGCCCCAGGAAGTGATATATATAATTAAAGCCTTAACACCAACTACTCAATAAAAAGTATCTATTGTTAAATGCTTTGAGACATAGCAGTGAGTTATAGTTTAGAGTTACATTTTTAGAAAGGAGTTGGGTCATAAGGGTACTCTACTCCTCACTGTATTCATCTGCTGATGATTTCAGTAGCTGAACCTGTTGTTAGGAGGTGGGCCTGATGGGAGGTGGGTTGCTGGACATGATCTGGAAGGGTGTGTTCTTGTCGTTGGCTCCTGCCTCCTCTCTCAGCTTCCTGGCCACAATGTAGTGAGCAGTTTTTCTCCTCCAAGCCCTTCCACCATGCTCTTTCTGTCTTGGAACCAGCTGACCTGGGACTGAAGCTGAGAGCAGAAATAAACCAGTCCTTTAAGCTGTAGATGTCAGGTATTTGTTTCAGGGACAGGAAGTGGCTAAGACATGATGTTAATAACAGGAAGGTTGTAACCAATTACTCGCGAGTCCTGTGAATAATCCCAAAGATGTAAAGCATTCTCCTATGAGACCCGGTGCTGTTTTGAGGTCTTGATATCCAGGGTAGTTTTATGACCTGAGTCTTTCTAGGCTTCACAGTATTGGAATTATCTCTGCATGGCTAGTTATGTCACTGTAATGACATTTAAGAGATGAGGAGAGAAGAGAGAGCTCTCTCTACTGTTCCAAAAACATCTCCCTCTTGAGTCTCTATTTCATAGATGCTGTGAGAAGCTGATAGTGCACTAATGGTTGTGTGATTTGGGTAGAAGGTGATTAGCTCATGCTATTGAGGACAGAGTCTCATAGCCTTGAAAAATATTGAAGATAGAAATGAACCTCAGAGTTTGTGTAGTTTAACACATTTACTTTCTGTGTGACCAAACCGGGTGGAATTCCAAGATGCAAAGTGAGTTGTTTTATAGCATTCACTGAATTGATAGCATCAGGACCAGAATCGACATGTTCTGCTTCATGTGCACTGCCTATTCCAGTAGTATGGCCATATCCTCCATGTCTATTGTTATTCTTAGTAGTTGTAGACTGGAATTGATGGTTGTACTTATTTTTTAATTTTTACATAAAAATTCACTGCAAACTTATTGGATTAAAATAACATGCATGTATTATCTCGAAGCTTTTGTAAGTCAAGAGTCTAGGCATGATTTATGCAGATATTCTCAGCATCTTGTAAGGCTGCAGCAAGATGTTGGATGAGCTGTGCTCTTTCCTGAAGCTCAGGATACTTTCTCAAGTTCATGAATTTGTTGGCAGAATTTAGTTCCTTGTGTGTGGAGGACTATGGCCTGCTCTCTTGCTGGTTATTAGCCAGAAGTGTCAGTGACTAGAGGCCAGTCACAGGTTCTTGTCATGTGGCCTTGTCACAGCATGATATCTTACATTCTTATAGCCATCAGGAAACTCTGTCCCTCCAGGAAGGAGATTGCCCCTTCCCCCACTTTTTTAAGGACTTGTACCTGGTTAAGTCTGGCCCACCTAAGTTAATCTCTCTTTTGATTAATTCATAGTCAACTGATTTTTTGTCTCAATTACATCTGCAAAATAATTTTACCTTTTCCAAATACTAAAACGTAATCATAAGAGTGACATATCATCATATTTACAGCTTCTTTTCACAAAGAAGGATACCTGAAACAGCACTGGTGGAGGCTATAGAGATTTCTGTCTTTCTCACCAGTCTGTGAGGTACTCAGGGGTACATTGTTCATGTTTCTGTATTTAAATCCCTGGTGCATAATACATTACCTGACATATCATAAGGGCTAATTTTTCTTCTGAGATAGGCTGTCACTTTGTAGTCCAGACTGGTCTCAAACTTACTATGTAGCCCAGGCTGGCCTCAAACTCACAGCAATCCTGCTTCAGCCTCCTGAAGGCTGGGATTACAGGCCTGTGCCACCATGCCTAGTTTATGTGGTGCTGGGGCCTCACACTTCCTAGGCTATTCTTTAATTACTGTGCTATTCTCCCAGTCCCAAGGGCTAAGTTTTATTATAGAAATATATATGCTAAAAGAAAACAATATGAACAAAGTCTTAGAGTTTTGAAAAGCATTTTTTTTTTTTTTTTTTTTACCACATGGTCACTTTCATAAAATAAGCAGAGATTCTAAATCCGTGGTGACAATTTAGTCTTATTATTTTCAATGGATTAAGGGACTCAAATTTCCAGAGCTGGCTACTGCTGCCTGTCCCTTCCAGTATTGTATCCTAAATGCAGTTTTCCCTTGATACTTGCCTGGGTGGAATGCCTCGGGGTTTCAGATCCAGTTGCCTGTCAGCTGCATGGTTGCTCGATTTACTTGGCTCCTCTGTACAATTTACTCACAGATGTTCTGAGACATCATGGCTTAATATCCAAAGAATCAAGTGTAGCTGTTTTTTAATTACTTCTAGAATCCTTGAAGGAGAATTGGGATTACAGTTACTATTCTTTGAGCTTAAAATGAGCTTCAAGAGGAGGAAGGAAAATTGCCTAAGTCAGACCCCACAGCTAAAGGTAAAAAATGCCTAGATTCTTTGAAAACTTTAGTTTGAAAGCACTTCTAGTGTTCAGTTCAGCTACAGGGAAGGCAGCTTTGTTACAGAATACAATGACAGCTCTGGAAAATAGCAGCCTCTATGGCTTTCTGACACAGGAAACATAGACGTAGGAGGGGAAACAGTTTTGTGAAAAGCTGCCTTATTTGGAAAAAAGCCTTGGTTTAAGTTAAAAAAAAAAACACTTGAGCTTTGTGAGTTCAGAAATGAATAGAAATAGATACACCTTGGCAGACCTGCCTTGCGCATGTACGGAGGGAACCAGGCAATAGGACTATGTTGCCCTGTTTTCCTAAACAGGGCTGGAAATAACAAATTCAAACGGAGTTAGAACTTAACTGTTTGTTTTCTTTCAATCCCTGATTTTAAATTACTCACTCTCCCTCCCTCTCTTTGGTAGTAACTGGTACAAAATTAAAAGTGCTGTTCCTCATCAAATACCACAAAATGTGTACAACCACCACCGCCATTTTGGAAACTTTCCAAATATAGTGGGTCCATTCCTCAATAGAGTCATCCTGACAAATGGAGGATTATGAAAATTTTTGTGAACTATAGATTATACCTACTGTATGTTAAGTAATATCATCTAATCATTTTCTGTTTGCATAATGGCTAATATTTGAGCAAAAAGAATAATAAGTGGGGATGATTAATAGATTTCCCACTAAAAACTGGGGCTCAGAGTCTCTGAAAGGTCAGATTTCTTTACATAAGAATTCTGAAATGTGTATGTGCAAAGGCATCTCCTATTTTGCTCATTGAAAGAATAAAAAACTAAAGAACAATAGAATTTTGAAGTCAATCATTTATAGAACTATATAAGAATGAGAAATAAGATATGACTTTGTATTTTTCAGCTGGAAAATTGAGAATAAGTATCTGAAATGAAGAAGAGGGGCAACTAGTTTGTGCAAGAGGAAGTAGCAAGTTTGCTTTCCTGTCGTGAAGTTTCCCTTTGGAGACACACTGGGCAGTGGACTTGGCTAGGAGCCAAGGGAACTATGAGATGTCACTGAGGAGAACAGGCAGGGAGGGAACAATAGTCAACTGAAGGCAACAAGGAGGTCAGATACCCAAAGGAGGGAGTGGAAAGTCAATATGCTGCCTTGTACACCACTGAGCTTATTTGAAGAATTAATTATTTCTTCCTTTTCAAAAGGGGCTGTTAGCAGAAGATATGGAAGAGGAATTTAGAAGCTTTTCCTTTTACTTTGTGGTCCAACTTCAGGTCATGGATTTCTGTAATGCCTGATTCAGGGGATGCTGGTGATTTAATCAGAATCACAGGTCAAAAAACCATTCTCTGGATATGGAACAAAAAAAAAAAAAAAGGAAAAGAAAAATCCCCTTAGCAGAAGCTAAAACCATTGCTCGGTGCCCCTGTTTGTGTGATTTTAGGGAATCATTTCTTCTTTCTGAGACAGTGGGTCTCGGAAATTGAACAGTAGATTTATATGGGTACTCGGAATTTGAACAGTAGATTTGTATGGGTAGAATTTGTTGGCAACCATCAAAGAACTTTTCAATATAGTTGTGGATATTATAATGATTACACACACACACACACACACACACACACACACACCCGTACACACACACGTATAAAATATTTGACCTGTCACATGCACTAACATCTGCTATAGGTTTAGCCACTTTGGAAATTGAGGCAGGAGGATCACTTGAGCTCAAAATTCAAAGCCTGGGCAATGCAGTACAACTAAAAAAAGACAGAGAAAAAAAGAAATCGTTGGCTTATAATTTAGTTACTTTAAGACCTCAAGAATGCAAAAAATACCTTTCTCATTATTTTGAAATGTTACTATGTAATAAGGTGGTCCGTTGGGCAGGAGGCTCACAAGCAGAATAGGCTCAGGAGGGTTTGAATGAGTTGTACATTTCCCCCTAGGAAAAGGTATATTACAACTTTCTTTGCCTGTGGCCAACACTTAATGTATTTTTGTGTGTCATTGAGGAAGGTGATGCCATTTGTCACCTCAGAGCAGGCCATGGAGTTGTTTCTGCAAGGTAGACAAGGCTGTTGAAACGTGCGCTAATGCTTCCCATGTGGCTCTCCTTGTCAGGAGGGAGCTCAGTACGAGGCAGTCAATCAGGCCTAATGTTGATTGCAAGGTTTGAGCATTGATAGGTTTGGGCCTGATTTCTCAGATTATCACTTATTGTCTTGTCATCATAGGCAAAGGCTTAATCTCTGGGGCCTCAGGTTCCTTGTCTGTAAGTGGGAATAGTGATGCTTACTGCATTGACCAGTTGGTAGGGTTAAAGAGGACAACATAGGTTCATAAGGGCCTCTTGCACCCGGAAAGGCTAATTCTCCCTCACTTTGGAGCAGAGGACCCATCAACTTGACCCTGGAGTTGAATTTGTGACCAATCAAGTGCTTCAGCTGACCCCTAAGCCACCTGTCTAGTACCATCTGCAGTTCCTACTTTTAAGCATTTTTGTCATGATCTTCTGTCGCTATGTGTTAGACCTTGCTGGGCTATGATGTGATGTGATGTTTTAGTGGGCACTTTTCCTAGAATTGAAGGGAAAGCAGACGTATTTTTACAGCTGATAAAAATAATTTATCGGGGACTGTAGGAAAGGCACAGCAGTTAAAGTGCTTGCCTTTGCAAGCACAAGGCCCCGAGTTCGATTCCCTAGCACCACGTAAAGCTGAGCGTGATGATGCAAGCCTGTAAGCCCGGCGCTCTGTACGTTGAGGCAGGCAGATTGTCCTGAGTCTAAGGCCAAGGCCAGCCTGGGCTACAAAGTGAGCTCAGGAGCAGCTTGCACTACAGAACAAGACCCTGTCTCAAAAATAAATAAATATTTAAAAAAATCATCAGACCTTTGCTTTCCTTCTCTGATACTGGTGCAGAATCTGACCATATGCCATGGTGTCAACGATGCAAATAGGCGCCTGATCAGACAGCGTGACGCGTACCAGCTTGAGCAGGAGTGCCAGGGGCTAGAGGAGGTGCCGTCAGGAATCTACAAGAAAAGTTTTGTTTGTTTCCGATTTTGCCTGTCCCATTTCCCACTGCATCTGAAAATTTATACAAGGCCGGAAAATGAAGTCTTACTAAAGGCGTTTCAGCTTTCAATTTCATGTGACCGACAGAATCCGAAAGTGAGCACACTAGGTTCTCTAACACCGAAAGGCAGAGAACCCCACCGGCAACACTATGGGAAATATTATGCAGCTGCCAAGGCACCCCAGTAGGTGGCGCTGCTGCTCCACGCGTCCCTTCTGAGACCCTCCAACATGCATGGCGAAAGTTGCATTTCAAATGGTGAAGTATTTTAATGACGCTGGTGCAAGGGTCTGCTAAAAAGAGTAGCCCCTTATTGTGTCAGTCAGGAGAAGGCTCCTCTCGGAAAGGGCTTAGCTCATTTGACCTTGGAAACGAAAGGCTTAGCTCCACCAAAGAAATGAAAATCAGAAGATTTGCAAAGAGCAGGGCTTTCCATTCCCCCATAGAGACATAAGGTTAGTGGTCTGGAGACAGCAAGCAAAAAACAGCACAACTAAAGATATTAGCCCTGGAGAGCCCCGAGGTTAATGTGGATGATAAGAGCCACGAAACCCTACTACATACTAATTTGGTTTGTTAACTTATTACATCCTTGAGAGAATATTTTTTTTCTCCTGGACTAGATGAAGAATTCCCTTGAGCAACAGAGGTTTTTGTACCGAGAGATTTAGTAGCGTAGAAAATTACAGCCCTGCACTTGTGCTGTCTGAGTTAAGGTGGTGTCAGCATTCCTATTTTAAGCCATTATTTTCTAAGGATGCAAGTTTGCCTGGGGCATACAGATTGGGCCCAGTATCACACATGCAGGATGTGTGGTTGGTATAGGCTCATGCAGACACCGAGACCACTGCAGGAGAGATGCTTCATGAGAGTTGACTCACCTTTGTTTTTGGACAAAGACACAGATGTAAGGTAAAAACCCGCTGCTGATATATGTAATGAGCTTAAAAAATGCTGTAAGACGATCTGTGATGCAGAGACTTCGTGCTCATGTGTAACAACCGAATCGACAAAGTACAACTCTTATTACCTTCTAATGATTACTTGGGCCAATGGTCTGTGAACCAAGATAGATTTCCATGAAACGGTCATGGCTCTAAAGGATATCTGGCTGATAAATACATATTTTTAAATTGGATAGCACAAACAGATGAACATTACCTTGAGAGGTCAGCTGGCTGGGGTATAAGACAACAGAGTCAAAATATCTGACAGTTTGAGTGCCCATTGCAGGCAGAAGGGAGGACAGGTAATAAGCATTTGAGGATGTTGTATGGCTCAGATTCTCTGTAATCTTATTCCAACAATAACCCCTACAGTTGTCTGTGTAAAGTAACAGTGATTATTCCTATTTTAGAGATGAGAAACTGAGGCTTCACCAGGGGAAGTACTTGATTGAGGTGGTCCGTTTGCAAACGCTGGGATGTGAGCTCAGGATCATTCACTGTGAAGCTCATGAAGTTAACATTTGGGTAGTTCATGTATCTCTTCTGCAGATAGTATTTCATTCCCTTTTTACTCATAGTTGAGTTTGACAGAGCCTTTTAATCTCAGTTTCCTCATCTGTTGAGTGAGAATGATATTATCTGCGTTTCTAGGTCATGAAAAATGACTTCTTAGCACAGTGCCTGAAGCAAAATAAGCATGTCATAGATGCTGCCACCTTTATCCATTGTTCATGAGGACATTTGGCACAAGATTGATGATTACAAAGCCATGGTGACAATGAGCTTTGATTGCAACTCCACCTTTCAGCATTGAAGGGAACTGTGCCACAGAGGTGTTAGCTTCCTCAATTTGCTCAGATTCATGAGGTGCAAGAGTAAAGTGCATACATTGATTTTCCAGCCGATAAGTAGACAAAGACCAAGAAAGAAAACAGGCATGGAAAATTACATGTCGATACTTAGAGAAACAAGGTGATTCCAATAATTGAGTGGAACCAAAAGAAGTCACATATGTGATTATCAGCTTCCCCTGGGATTTTGGTGACCGTCCTCCCTTTATGGTCTTGAAATGCACTAGGTGGGTCTGTGTATATATAATCCTTTCATCTCAAATCAATGAGACCACCATTTGTAGGTGGATTATTATATGCATGCAATGAAGTGGTTTCAAGGAATGGTTTCAAGGGTGTTGGCAACAAGTGTACATGCCCCAGTGGTTCTGTCCTCCATTGGGCCCAGTGGCCTCTTGTAAGCATCGTGATCTAAGGAGGTTCTGTGTTGTGGAGGTCACAAAAGTGCTTTGGAGGCAAAGAGACCCTAGCTGGGGGAGTTATGGGGGTAGTCTGCAAGGAGATCGCACTCGGTGGGGAAAACACAAGAAGATAAACAGAGAAGTGACAGGACAGGGCAGAATGAGAATAAAGAAGAGCTATGAGGACATGGCTCAGAAGCAGAGGCAGAGAAGAAAAATCAACCCCAAGAGCCTTCTCAGTTCTGCTTTACAACAGTTATAAATGAGAATTTTCTACGTAATGTTTTCAAGTTCATATGTCCTGTCAATACAAACGTGTGCACACACACAGTCCCACCCCTGGGCTTTAGACTCCTGAGGAAGGAATCCCGAGGAAGGATTTACCTGCCTGTTTGTGATAAAGTGCCGAGTAATCGGTGCACAGGAACTCCAGGAATCCTACTACAATGGGTATTATGTTTTCCCGTATTAGGTACAGAGGAAACTGACTCAGCCTCTGGCCTCATAGTTGTAAAACGCAGAGCGACGGTTTAAACCTGCCCCCAAACTTTCATTTTTTCTAAATAGGTCAATGCTGAGTTTTCATTGTGGTGCAAGATGTTGACAGCAGCACCATTCTCTGAAGTTGGTTGTAAGAATAAAAATGGACAAAATTGCTTATATAGAGCATCTTGAATGGAGACTCGTACATAATAAATGCCCAGAAAATGCTGTTTTATCTTTACCCCTTCATTAAGCAGTCAGAATGTGTACAGCCTAATGCCTTCCAGTCGATTACCACGCTGGGCTTAATTCAAACCCTTGCACTTTGGGAGGAAAAAGTTCTTTTTTTTAATAGAAGAAAAACTTTAATTTTATGAAATAGCCTCTCCGAGACCCTGAGAGATTGCTGAGAATCGAGTTCTCAGTTTCATTACAAATAAAAACAATAGAAAGTGCTGGACAAGGCAGGGTGATCAATTACAGGTGACTGTCAGGAGCCGTATTTACTGGAAAGCAATCTGGAAGCACAGCGATATTGAAACTCAGTGTGAATCGCGTTGCTTCTTAATGGATCTGGCCCTCTGGATACAGGCAGATGTGTGGGGCATGGGCTTCTTTAAAGTGCATTATTCTACCTCCTGAGGGATTTCAATTTGTCTCCAAGAGCTCATCTACATACCACGCAGGTTGTTGCTAGTAGAAAGTGTGACTTAGGCGGGGAGAGTGGTAAGACTTGGAATAAGGAATCAGCTCCTGTTTAATGCAAAGGAAACACATTGATGCTAAGTAGAGAACTGTGCAAATTAACACCATCTGGGTTAATAAGGCCGATGTTGACAGAGTTTAAAATTGCTTCCGCAATTAAAGAGCCCAAGAAAATCTATACGTTTGGGTCTCAACAAGGATACACCAAACAGTGGTGAAGATTCTTTGTTTTACTAAAAATAAAATTGAAAAAAGGGACTTTACTTCATGCATTGTGGAAGGAAGGGAGTGGTAGGAAGTCCCTTGACCCAGTGGCTCCTTCATTCCAGCCTCACCTGCAGCAGTTTATTTACACAACTGCCAGATAGCCATTGTCAGTAGATTCGACCCTGCCTTGGGCATCCCTTCCTTTCTCTTCCCAAGAGGGAAGGTAATCTAATTCTTCCTGGTCCTCTGTGCCTTGTACTGAATAACTATTTGATGTTGGGTCTGGAGGAATAGTAAGTACACTGGTTAGAGCACTTGCCTAGCAAGCACAAGGCCCTGAGTGTGATTCCCCATGATGGTACATGTATGCAGTGTCAGCACTCGGGAAGCTGAGGCAGGAGAATTGCTGTGAATTCAAGGCCATCCTGGGCTACTTAGTAAGCCCAGGACCAGCCTGGACTACAGTGTGAGACCTTGTCTCAAAAAAAAAAAAGTTACTGTTGTATGATCACTGTAGCTTCATTTTGCAGAGCACAAAATTGCGACAGAGAAAAAAATCAAGAGGCTCAAAGAACAGTTTGTAACGGAGTTTGTATCAGGATGTGCTGGCCTTTGGTTAGAGTATACAGTAGCTCCAGATTTGATAATCAGATCAGGTTTAGAGGCACCTTTTGTTTTCCATTGTCCCGTAACTCTCAGGTGGTTGCCGCAGGACATTGGAGTGTAGCACCGGTGGGTGTCTAGCTCCTGCTGCAAGCAGTTCACATCTCAGGCCTGGTGGGGCTCGCATGGTTAGTTTCTTTCCTCTCCTCAATGCTAACGATCTCTCTCAACAAAGAATTTATTTGAACTGACATATTTAACTTGGGGGAAAAATCAACTACTTTGTAAGGAGGCCATTTCTCTCATGGTACTGAATAATGCCAATAATGTTCTTTCTTTCCTTGGAAAATTGAAGAGCTGGGTCTCTTGGGGGTACTGCTCCCCAGGTGATGGCCATCTGAGAGCACTGTCCAAAGCGCCTTCACCGTTTGCGACACGCCTCAGAGGGGCTTACGCTCCTGGCAGCTTGTTGAAACCAGAGGTTCATGCCTTTTGTTGTGAGGAGACAAGGAAGAAGCTGCAATTCCTTTTCTGTGTGGGATGCATTCCTTGGTCATCTCTGTCCTGTTCCTCCCTGCCTCTTCGGTTGTCTTAAGCTGTGTCTACCCGTGGACTTTATGGACTCCGTGGACTCCAGGTGCTGCCTATAAATTTGAATGTGTGAACTTCCGCATATTTCTGTAAACAGAGTCTATAGCTTTAATCTGATTTTCAAAAAGGTCATCTAGCCGAGGGAAAAGTTAGGTTGCATGACTCTGAATCTCACTTGACGGAGCAGATCATTTCTGGTACATTTTGAGTGTTTTATATTATTTCATCTGTTTTATGTGTTCCATAGTCAGTTTGATTTTTTAGATTTCTAAAAACACAGTGGAGTAAAAAGGACATGTGTTTGTTGTTGCTTACTTGCAAGTTTTGAACTCCAACAACGTGGGAAGCATTTTATGAGGAGTGACTATTTTTATTACTTTCCTGCATTAGAGATCTCATATTGTTTACTCGCAGGGTAGTTTGCAAATAATTTTATGAAATTAGTATCTTAATTGCGCATAGAAGTCAGAAGTTGAATAGTTTCACTTTAGAATTAAGACCAGTGACTCTTCTTGAACTTTTCAAAGACCTTCCAAAGCTGGACTCAGACCCTGCCATGAAAATGGGCCGGATTTGAGTTTGCTCCTTGAGTCAGTCTCTGTGTGTCTTTCTTTTCCCCAGACACCAAGGTCATCTCTGTGTTAATGCACTTGTACATCTTTTTCCCCTTAAGCTAGAGAAACTTCTTTCTCTACCTAGTCATTCCACTCATTGTGTGCCTTTTTCTCCAGGCATTTAGGTTTAGGATGCCCCATTTCAAAGCACTAAGTTCAGGATTCAAAAAGAAGAGGGAAAAGGAGAGTCACTGTGCCAAACCCCTGATGTCCTGCCAGACATCCGTTTCCACACTGGCCCCGTGGTTTCCAGCCTCTGGGAGCTTCTGGGGTATTGGCCATGATAGCTCATGGCGCCCTACTTATTTCTTCCAGCTTTCCGGGAAAGTCCACCTCCAAGACTCACTTCCTCGCACACATGCCCTGGAGCACACACCCGCAACTGATGCTCAAAGAGGCCAAGGTAAGAGGAACCGGACTGTGCAGTTCTTGTCCCAAAGTCCCCAGTGTGTCAGACTGAAGCAAAGGCCTGGCTAAGAAGCAGCTACCCGCCCTGCTGTCTTCTGCTTCCCCACTCCTGTGTCCTCCCCACCTTCGGCTCTTAGAGGGGACCCAACCTGTTCCGGTGCTGCTTGCTAAGAGGAGACTCTACGAGCAGGCACGATCTTGTTCTTAGTCAGCTTCATTTTGGTAAATGAACACTTGTGAACCAGAGTTGGAAACAATATCCTAAAATCCTTCAACTCCTTTGTTACTGGAATAACTCCTATTCTAGAGATAATAAGTCAATTTTCCTCTCATCTTATTACATGGGTACCTTCTACTAAAGCATTAGGTTAAAAATGGCTTTCAGGTGTTTGGTATGCTGAGCTTAATTTGCAGCAGTGAATGAGTTACCATATAGAGAAACCAGTGCCATTGAAAGCAACATTTAATGTAATCAACAGTTCAGAAAATACAGACTGGCCTCACTATGCTGGGCTGTGGGAGGAGTGGAGAGTTTGGTTAAGAAATAGAAGCAGGAAGAAGGGAATGTTCACGTTGTGGTCTTTTCTGGGTTTCCTCAGAAAGCTGAGTCGGGACAGGGGAAACAGTGCAAGACAGGTATGGCCTTTGGGCTGCAAGGGTGGTACTCCTGTACACTTGGTAACTGGGTAGTATAGGGCAGAGACAATAGTGGCTTGGTGAGTGAAACTTAAACAAGGAGGTAAATAAGGGTATAGATTCCAGGATTGGTGGCCTAACTATGCAAGTTATGATCCTTGGAAATTAGCTCTTCCCTGGGAGTGGCAGGCTTCCCTAAGTTCTGTAATGCTCCCAAGTGTCACAGCATCATGAATACAGAAAAGTTAATATGGCAGGTCCTGGGACAAATGAATGCCAAGTAGACACACACACACACACACACACACACACACACACACCACCTCAGTTAGAAGAAGTGGCATCAGTTCAAGGGGGAGAGAATGCTATGAACAATATTGAGGACTGCTGTCCCCTAATGGGACGGGTGACACACACAGCCTTCCTGTCTTGCCCCTTTCTTCAAGGCTCAGCACGGTGGCCTTTCTGTTGGGAAGCCTCCCTTGGCAGGTGAGGGAAGATTAGATGCCGTTTTCTCTGAACTAATATAGCAAACTATAATTACCTATATTGTCACATTTCTCAAAATATTTACTAAGGGCTATTGTGGTATAAATAACATCCATATTTAAATTGTACTGTCTGGTCGATTTTTACATAAATGTATACTTGTAAAGTTATTACCACAATCATGTTAGTTGTTAATGAATGTATTTGCCACCTTCAAAAATTTTCTTATGCCCACAGGACAAGGTGGCTCCTGCCTTTAGTCCCAGCCACTTGCAAGGCTGAGCCTGTTGGGTCACCAGGCTTGAGATCAGCCTGAGAAAGTTGGCAAAGTAATGTCTCAAAATAAAATGTAAAAAGGAGGCGTGCTGGGGTGGTAGGTAGCACACGCTGGGATTTGTTCTCAGTAACCTCCCCATGCAACACACACAAATTTATTCATGCCCTTTGTAGCGACTCCTGCCAGTCGGTCCCTGCCTAGCTCCGCCTACTTCTGGCTCCTCAAGCACCTCATTCATCTGTCCATGTAGACCTGTTTTAATTTTTTAGACTTTGTATAACATTGTTCACTATGTGTTCTTTTTTATTTAGCTTCCTTCACTTTCAATGTTTCTGAGATTTGTCTTTGTTGCTGTGGATGTCCAGAGTTCATTCCTTTTTATTGTTGAGTAGTATCCTGTTGTATGGACTTGCCACAGTTTGTTTATCCACTCCATATTAATGATGTTTATGTTGTTTTCATTTCTGGCTATTACTAATAAACCTGTTGTGAACATTTGTGTTCAAGTTAGGAGAATGAAATGATACACCATGGAGGAAGAGAAAATAATTGCAAAACATATAACTGAAAAGTGACTTGTGTCTGGAATATATAAAGAAAATTTAAAACTCAGTATTAGGAAAACATACTACCCAATAAAGAAATGGGAAACAGATTTAAATAAATACTTCATAAGAGAAGATATAGGGATAACAGATATACACATGAAAATTGGTCAGTAGGGTCAATTAAAAGCAAAATTAGATCTCACTGAATATGTATGATAGAAAATTTTGGATGGTTTCTAAAAGGTTAAACATAATACCAAGCATATGATTTAGCTATTCCATTCCTAGGTGTTTAGTCATACTGAATTTTGTATATACTTCACTATATTATAAATATAAATATATTGGGTTTAGAGACACTTATTTTCCTTTTTAAAAAAATCTTATTGTATCACCAAGATACCATCAAACTCCAGAGAGATTAGCCTATATCAAGCACTCAAACAGCCATCAGTTCTGACAAGGCTGTGGGGAAAAAGGAACCCTCCTGCACTGCTGGTGGGAATGTAATTTGGTATAACTACTATGGAAAGCAGTATGGAAGTCTCTCAAAAGACTGGGAATAAATATCTCCTTTGATCCAGTGATAACCTCTTCTGGAATATTCCCAAAAGAGTTAAAAACAACACATAACAGAGATACATGTATTTCCATGTTCGTAGAAGCACAACTAACAATAGCTAAAATGTGGAAGTCACCAAAATACCCATCAACAGACCAATGGATACACAAATTGTGGTATTTATACACAATGAAATACTATGCACCTATAAAGTCCGATAGCTTGGAGTCTTTTGTAGGCAAATGAAGGCAATTTGAGACCATCATCCTTAGTGAAGTGAGTCAGAAGCAGAATTTGAAATATCAGTTGGTTTCTCTGATATGAGAAACCCAGATCACAATTTTGTCATGGAACTTAATGTGGAAAATAATGGGAACTAGGAGGGTGGATTAGTGGGGGGAGGACCAAAAAGAGAGAGGAGAGTTCTTATAACTTTGCCATGATATGTATGTGCACAGAATGCTCAAGATCAAGGTAAACTTTAAATTTTGCACTTATACATATCAATAAAATGGGAAAACAAACAAACAATAAAAATGCATATATTTTAAAGCAACATAATCCGCAGACCATTAGCCAGGATTTTTATCTGTGCCTTGAAAGACATTTGCTTAGAGTTTCATCTGTGCCTCAAACCTTTACTCAAGCAAAACTAAAACTTAGAGGCAGTACTTGTAACTGACTTGTTTTGATTTAAACTTCACCAGTCACAGTCAGTCAACTAGCCAGTGAGTTCTACCACTGTCTATGACTATGTCTAAATGTGTCCAGATGAGATCAACACTTTGCTTAAGCCATTAGTTAGTTTCTTGACTTTGTGTTCAGGCTCCAAAGAGCTACTGCTGGTGCTGCTGAACTGGAGCTCTTGGAACCTCTTCTGTTGTTGAGTGTTGCCCAATTCAAGAATCATCCTTTGCACATATAAATACGGTTACGTTTATTTTTTCTGGAGTTTTAATTTTACCACTAGCATCATATTTCATGCCTGGAAACTAATAGTTGTTTTAAAAAATACAATCTCATGCATAACAGGTGGACAAGAGAAAATACTGGAGTGTCACTGGAGGAGTGTCATGGAAGGAGGGTTATCATTCTTAAAAACAAATGTGAAAACACAAAGCAAGGACCTTTAGCCCCTGCCATATCCATCTGCCTATCTCTCTCTCTCTCTCTCTCTCTCTCTCTCTCTCTCTCTCTCTATCTATCTATCTATCTTTCGATAGATATTTGCATTGCTAGTAAAAGACTTTCTAGGGCCCCACTTAGAGTGGTTAGTGTCTACTGCTTACCCATACACTTCTCAAATTGCAGTGATCACTTGTAGGACCATTATCTTTCTGATAGTTCTTTTTCCTCCTCCCCTCTACCAAATTTCATACTTACTAAGTACATGAGAATATGAATTAATTAAGGGAAGTGTCTAGTACTGATTTATTTTTATGTCCCCCACACCTCTCAATTACCAATTTGTATGTGTATTTGCTTAAACATGGTTGGTAATTGGATAACCTAAATAGCTTGATATTCTGAACTTCTGCTTTCAGAAACTAAGGGAGCTGTGAAAGAAATAGACAATTACACTGTCTTTATTCCATTTGTCAAAGTGTTGGTGTTACCTCTCGAACTGAACGCTGAAAGTTTTTTAAATTTAATTATGCAAAGGGATAAACTCTGAAAGTTTTAAAACAAAATATAAAAGCTGTTTTTAGTAATGTATATATTATCTATGTATACTATAGAATATGCAGAAAATATGGAAAATGTATCACAGTAATACATCGTAACAACTTTTTGGAAGACAACTCCCAAAATATAAAATTACTTCCCTTAATAATCTGATGTCTCTGTTTCTATAAACTCATAGAAAAGATGTAAAAGCCTACCAGGCTGTCTCCTATGCAGTTTCTAGTTGCAGAAATACACAGGACACAATTTTGTTTTCCACTTTTTTTCCACCTACAGTAAGATGATTGTAAGATAATAATTTCCTTGTGTCATTTCCAAGTCCTTTACATGTTGTTTTAATTGGCTGCGCAAATGTCTAGCAGGCAATGGTAGCACGCTTCTCTCAGCGCGCATGAGTTAGCTCTTTTCATGGGGTATGTCAATGCTGCATGGCTGGTATCTTTAGAACAAAGCTTTTTCTTTACATATCAAATTGTTTATTTATTTATGTATATTACTTAGTTACCTTTTGGAAAGGCTTCCAAAAGGATTATGCCATTTTGTACCCCCAGAAATACATGAATATTTTTAAGGAAATTTAATTGCTCTCAAAAACCCACTTGATTCTGACTGAATTCCGTGACTGTGTGAAAAGACAGGTGGGAGTGGACGGTTGTTTATTCAGTCCCTGACACCAGTTAAAGATCATCTTCTTGCTATGTGCATTTTATTTCCTCTATTTGCTTATTAAATAAGGCAGAAACTTAAATATAGCAGAGAACTAATAATTCTTTGCTCTGGTTGATGTTCCACAGACATTAGAAACACTGATTAAGGATCAAAAGAGTCTTGCAATTCTGTGCTCTAATTTTTGCATCAAAGCTTTCGTTTGGCACTTGAACTTGCTTAATGATATGGAAGTATGACAAGGAGTATTCTGATTCACTTGTTTTCTCTGCTTTTTGCTTTTTCACTGCTTGCAACATTGCCACCAAAACCTCCTGAAAAGTGGAATTGAAGGGATTTAGTATCCATCTCGTCGTTAAGCACAACTATCAAATTTCTAATTCAAGATTTGCCTTCACTTAAGTTAAACAGCTTTCAGATCCCCGGCAAGAGAACTAGACCCCTAATAAGGGTGAGGAAGATGGCAGTCATCCATAGGACTGGGCTTTGAACTCCAAATAAGAAAAAAGAAGACGTGATAAGAAATGTAATAGGAGACAGTGAGCATTAAAGCCTCCCAAGTTTTCTTTTGAATATAATCGTCAGTTCTCACAACTATGAAGCAATTCATAATTTCTTTGTTTCTACTGGGTATATCAGTTAATATCTCGTTTATCTATCTATCTATCTATCTATCTATCTATCTATCTATCTTGCTATCTATCTTGCTATCTGTTATCTGCAACAGTGGTATCAGTTGACTGCTTGTGTATTCCAAATCTGCTCCTCACCCTGCTTTGTGAATGTGAGACTTGACCCTATAACCATTTCAACATTGAAGGCTGATTCCAAGTTAGTTTGTTGATAGAGTGAGCTCAGGAGACTGTACAGTCATAACAGTGAAAGAGACTTTTGCTAAATGCTTTTCTCATCCACCTTCAGCAGTGAGTGGGAGGTCCAATGGTGGTCAAATTCTGGCTAGGTTCTCCATCAACTCAGTAGGAAACTTCTTGTTGGCCACCTGCAATCCGTGGGTGTCCAAGGGGACAGCTTCTTTCCCAGTGCACCCAGTGAATTTGCCAACATTCTTAGAGATGAAGTACAGCATACCACGTCTGGCCCACAAATCCCCATGTAGTTGTAACCTTCTTCCTTCAGGGTGAGTTGGTACTCTTCAAACTTTAGTTTCTTGTTTGGATATTCTGTTTCACCTTAGGGTTATATTTGCTGTAAGTTTTTATTATTTTACCCCCTCCACACACACACACAATAGTTTTTACTACTACAGTTAAGAATTTTGCATATAAAATAATTTCCCTATTAAAATTCCTACCATGGTTTCTTTCTTCTGACTGGATCCTGACTGATTTTGTAGCGAACAGTTCCTGAGGAAATCACACTTTATTCAAAACGAAAAGTGAGTAGGAGAAAAAGAAAGCCAGAGGAAGAAGTGAGGAGGGTTCTAGCAGAGGGAATAGTTTGTCGAAGCACCAGAGCCGGCTTGAGATTGTCATGATATAAGATTCATGGCCTGGAAAGCCCACTGCTGAGGGCTGGGACATGGGAAGAAATGGAAACAGGGTTTAGCTTTCTGTGAAAGCACTTAGCAAAAGTCTCTTTCAGTGTTAAGCCTGTAGGCTGCAATGGGAATTCTGGTTCTTACCCAGTAGTTACTGAGGTTGCTGAATCATCCATACGTTGTTAGCCAAGATGCGATATCATCCAATATTGTGTTTTTAAACTTAGAGTGGTGGCTCATGATCCTGAGTGCACATTTGAAAGACTTAGGGTGCTTAAACCAAACTTGGGTGAGTGTTGGTACCCCTTCAAAAAACATATGTTGGAAACTAAAACGAGTCATTAGGCTTTTGGAGAAATACTTAAGCAGCCTTAAGTGCTCCACCCTCATCAATGTGGTTAGGGCCCCTACAAAAGAGGCCCAAAGGAGCTTGTTTGTTCCATCTGCTGTATGAAGACATAGCCAGAGGACATTGTCTTTGAAGCAGAGAGTCTTCACCAGATATGAAATGCTCTTGCTCTGATTGGAATTACTAGCCTCCAGAACTATGAGAAATATATTTCTATTGTTCATAAGTTATATAGTCCCAGATATTTTTTGCTATAGCAGCTCACATGGACTAAGACACTTGGCATAACCTCAGAAAAAAATAAATCAGTCTTCTTGGGACTGAATACTAGGCACTGGTAGATTTTAAAGTTCTCCAAGTTATGATATATGTGTGTGTGTGTGTGTGTGTGTGTGTGTGTGTGTGTGTGTGTGTGTAGATTCTGGGGACTGAACCCAGGACCTTTCACTGAGTTACATCTCCAGCTATTTATTTATGTATTTATTTATATTTTGAGATAAGGTCTTACTAAGTTGATCAGGCTGGGTCCTCCTCTGATCACAATTTCCTCTTCAGTCTCCCAGAATGCTGGAAGTAAAAGTATACGCCATGAGAGTCACTGATCTTGAGGAACAAGAACCAAACCAAAACAAACATAACCCCCTAAAAAACAGTATGGTATGAGTAATGAGGGTTAAATGACCAGTAACCAACAAAGCCCCTTGGTTAGTTGGTGAACATTTCTACTCTAAAGATTATTTAAACTGATCTATAATGCTGCCTCATTATGTCAAAGTCACTTATAATTCCAAATTCACAGTGTTGTGCTTTGAATTTGGAGTGCCCCCAAAGAACCTCAACTACTTATAGATACTGAGTACTTTTGGGAGGTGGGGCGTGGCTGGAAAGAGCAGATGCTTGGGGCTTGACCTGGAAGAGTGCGTGCTAGCTCCAGCCCTCCTCGCTAATTTGGCCGTGTTCTTCCATGCTGTGAGGAGCTCTGTCTGTTTCTCAAGCTTGGCCATGTGGTTATATCATTTTCATCTGCCTACTCATGAATAGATGGTGACTTTCTAAAACTGTGAGCTAATATGAATCTTTCCTCCCTAAAGTTGCGGATGTCATGTATTCTGTCCCAGCAGTGGAAAGGAAATTAAGACATGGAGGTTTGGCTTCTTCATTTTTTCTTCTTCTTCTAATTATAAAGTGGTTATATGTATGTTTCCTTAAATCTACACTCAAAGCATGGTAGTTTCATTGGGGAGTTAGGCATGTATCTAAACTTAATAAAATAAATGAAACAGAACTTTTTAGTGAGTTTTGCTTTAGTTGAAAAAACGGCTTCAGATAGTTGAACAAATATTTACCAAGAAAATGAAAGAATGAATAACCTCTTTGTAATTATATTGCAATTAGACAAAAATAAAGCAGGCCTATCTGCTACCTCTTAAGTGCACTAAAATTAATTAAACATTCATTTCTCATATGAGATTAACCTCAAGATAAACCTGCCCTTCAAACTATGTTTGACTAATTTATGAAAAATCTATATTTATCATAAGGGTGAGGAGTAGCAGTACCTTTGATTTCTTTCTTTCTTTCTTTTTTTCTGCTGGTAAAAACCAAAGTCAGTTTCAAAAGAATCTTAAGTACTTTCTTTGGCTGCACAGCTGTTTCTATTGCTTTTCTAACCTGCTGTGCTGACCTCCAAGCCACAATGTTTACCGTACTTTAGAGACAGAATCACATGTCCCACCTCTGGAGACCATGCAGGTTAAAGAAAAAAAATCATTAGGTTTTGCATTACAGAAGCATTACAGGGAACAAGGATTGAAATCATAACATAGCCACAGTAGACTAGCTAATCTCAGTCAAATGGAACATACCGATTACACAGCATACCAACTGATGCACAAGTGGGTTGCTGTCAGGAGAGAATAAATTAATAATCACCAGGGGGTATCCTAGCCAACCTGTAATGTGGCTGGAACATGAAAATTAATGTTATTTAAAATCCCATTCAAGATCGAATCCCTTTCTGTAGCACTGATTTTTCATTCCGCTTCTTCTGGCCCTGTTTTACAGGAGTTCTATTCTCTCCCGCGTTGGCCACCTCCTTGCAAATCTCCTCCACGGGAGCAGAATCCCTCGAGACTACAGGACTCGCTATAGTAGAATACTTTTACTCACATGCCTGGTGGGGAACTCGGCTCAGAGCTGAGATTGTGCAGTAAGTGCTTTTTGAATTACATTGAAAAGCAGATTGGGTTGATAGGTCATTCCATAAACAAAAAATGTGGCCAAAACCAAGGTATTATAAAGTATTTCAATATGTTGTAAAATAAAACACCACATCATTCCCCGGGGGCTCACTCTATCTTGTTTCATACACATTCGGTTTCCTCATACATATTCCCTAGCTAAATTACTGTGACATAGGAAGCTTTGTTTGATGGTATCTGTTATTTCTTCAAGTACCATTGAAATAAGGCCTGAGCATAACATATGCTATTTGGGTGGTGCTTCAAACAAGACCCAAGAACAATTCTATCTGGCACAAGGAAGTAATTGGAGAATAGAATCTTAATGACTGAGAAAATGAGAAAATCTCCCTGTTGTTCAGTTTAGCTTGGTAGGTCTCTCACAGGCTTGCACTGAGAATTAGAGCTATTTACATGGTACTGTCCGTGCTGAGCCCTGTGCTCCTGCCATGGTCACAGTGCTCAGTCCCTCACTAATCATCCCATCACTTGTACCTGACATTAATAATAACAGTGGGAGAAGGAAGAGAAGAGAATGAGGAGGTGTAGGTTCTAGCTTTTGCTGAGCCACTGAGGACTGTGTGGCCTTGGAAAATTTATTAGCTCCATTTGGAGGAGACATATAACGAGTCCGATTTTCCAGCTAACACAAAGCACTCTGCTACGGGACCTTCTGTGGATGCACTTCAGTGTTAGCCCTTTCTTTAAGAAAGTGAAAGTTCATCATTTCTGGCTTATTCTGTGTTGGACAACTAATAAGATGTGAAGGATTCTAATCACATGAAGATAAAGTTTTCTAACATGTAACATCCATTTCTTAGCTCCAGTCCTTTATGAGATAGGGCTTAGCACATAAAAATATGCTCTGTGTTTCCTTATTTTATCATAACTGTCATTATAAACTCACATTAAATCATCATCTAAAATAATCACTGTTGAAAATTAGTATACCAGTGGCAGTAGAAAAACAGTATTTTAGAAGGAAAATTCAGTATATGTCTTTATTTCAGTAATTAATTTGTATTAATTCTGAGCCTCAATTTTTGAAATTTTCTGTATGAAATTCTTAACCATGTATGAGTCTTGTTCCCTCTTGTATAATATTCATCACATGGTGATAATGTTTATTTTTCTGTCTCTATATTGAACATGAGCTCATTGGAAGAGAACATTATATCGCTGTTTCTTTGCATGAAATTAGCTTAATTTACCCAAATGGAAAGATGAATCTGAAGATTAAATGCAGTGTTGCATGTGAAAAATAACATGAGAAAGGTGCTATGTCATGGAAAGTTGAGATTGAATTACTGTGGTTATATAGGTTCCTAATTGAAGAAAAATAGCTTTTTGGCAGCTAAAGAAACAACAGTGAAGTAGCAAAGAGCAAAAGCACATTATTTTTAACTGATTTAAGATGCTTCATAAACTTTCGTAGCTCTGAACTCAATTTATAGTCAGCATCAGACAACATTCAATATTTTGCTAGTTTTTCTTTCAGGTTTCTAGGCTATTTCTAAGGGACTAGGACATCTCCTGTAAAGCCATAGAATTCTGAAATGTTTCTCCTATTCATTTATAGACAGGCTATAAACCTCCTCTAAGTTTCTACAAAAATGATGATTTTTTGTTGTCAAAGTAAGGACTTTCCTCTTATCCATATCATAATGCAAGTTCTATTAGCCCAAAGCAGCATCATTTCCTCTCTTTTTCTAG
This sequence comes from Ctenodactylus gundi, assembly GCA_004027205.1. Lineage (NCBI taxonomy): Eukaryota > Metazoa > Chordata > Mammalia > Rodentia > Ctenodactylidae > Ctenodactylus > Ctenodactylus gundi. The sequence goes on from PVKB01000170.1 coordinate 902,521, forward strand.
CTTTGTTCTTGAGCATTTGCTAGGTCAGGGCTGGAAGTATTTTCCTGTGAAAAGCTGGATAGTAAATACATTTTAGGCTTTGTGGCTCATAACGTCTCTGCTGCAACTTCTCTACTGTGTTGCCGTGGTGGAAGAGCAATCACAGACAACTTGTAAATGTCTGGGCCAAGCTGTGTTCCAACCATATTTTACCTACAAAAGCAGGCATGGGGCTGGATTTGGCCTGCAAGCCATACTTTTCAAGCACAATTTAGTGCATTGCTACTTCGAGTGTCATCTCCAGGCCATAGGGATGAGCAGCACCTGGGAGCTGAGGAGTCATACAGACTGTCTGGCTCCACTCTTGACCTGCTGGATCAGGATCTGTATTTTAACAAGATTTCCAGGGAATTCAGAGCATATGCATTTTTGAGAATCATAGCTCCCAAGGCACACCTGGGAGCGTATTGTGTCGTGCCCACCGGGTAGACTGTGTGGGCCTTTTCAGTCTCCTCTGCCTGTGCCAGGTTTCTTCCCTTGGTGTGTTCTCACTCACTGGCCTCATGCTCTCCTTTGGCTGTCAACTTTCCATGCCACCTCCTCAGCTGAGCAGCTGCTCATGTCCCAGCTTCTGTGTCCTCAAGGGAGGACATTGGTGACCCTATCAGACAGAAAGGCTGCGATCTGGCTGCAGCACTGCTGAGCACCTGACTGCCTTGCATGTTTACGCAACCCTCCTCCACAATCACCCTCCTTTTCTGCACCCAGCTCTTCTTTCTAGTGGATATAATTGGCAAAGAAATTTCAAGGTGCAGAGGGTATTCCCCCTTTCAGATTGGGATACTGAAGAGCTTACAATAACAATAATGCTGTCTGATCATATAATAATGGCAACAACAAGAAACAATTCTGAGAGTGCTGGGGGACAAAACAATTGAACTGTTCTAGCATTTTTCAAAATGCAACCCAGAGGTTTTAATTATGAAGTATGTTTCTTCGAGTAAGACTTTCCAGCAAATTACAATAGGCAATTATGTAAATTTCTCACTATTCTGTATCCCTCCCTATCCTTCTTTGTTAATATACACACCTATCAGAATAATGTGGCCCACACATGCTTGGATTGATTTGAGTGGGTGAAAGTTGATTACTTAGCTTTAAAAATCTGATTAAAACTCTGTCTTGAATAGCCCTTCAGTTGCACTAACTTCTCTGCAGGCAAAGATAGCATAGTACCAGGTTTGACCCTACCAAATAGTTGTCTTGTTTGTATACAAACACATCTGGTGACAGACAACTTGTCTACCTGAAGACTTGTGCTCATATATACCAGGCTTTCAATAAATATTGAGGCATGTACTTTCTTCTAGGGCAGAGCTTGATGCTTGATGAGAGCACCTTACTAAAATCTCCCCATAATGTCTACCTGTTAATCCTTTTTGCTGTCTTATAAAGTCATAGCTTAGGTCATATAATACAAAGTTAATAAAATAATTTTAATTTACTGTACTTGGCACTGTGCATTGTTTTTCTCATTTAGTTTTCACTATAAGTAATTGTTAATGTTATCCCTATTTTAAAGATTAAAAACTTAAGACACTGAAGGATAACTTGTTTGAGCTCTTCCTAGAAAATAGGAGATCAGAGATCTGAATTGGGTAGTGTAACTGGCAAGTACAGGTTGATAACCAAGTCAGTGTTCATAATAGAAATTTATATTTTTGAATGACTAGCATTTCCAGAAAGTTGCAAGTATCAGTTGCAAAGTGAGTTATGAGCTCTTGAGGCCCGTGCACAGGAAACTATTAAGCGTAGGTCATCAGGAAAGCCACTGAAAGATGATGCTAATATCCTGTTAGCCTCACTGAAGTGCAGCAATGCAAAAATCCTTCAATTTGTCAAGGGCCTTATTATAATCAGAAACATAGTTCTGGTAAACACATAAATAGTTGTGGGTTCCATACAGAATTAGCTCCTAGGCTCCGCATGATCACCTTTCACATGCCCCTGAATAGCAAAGTCTCCAGCCTTCTCACCAACACCTCAGATGCAATCTGAAGGTTGTGCTGTGCTCCTGGGGGTAACAATGCATTAATAGTGTGAAAACTTGCACCTCACAAGCCATTCCTTGGACATCTGTGGTGATAGTAACAGACTGCTTCCTGCCACTATAGGCCTGGATTTCTCAGCAGAACATACAATTCCTGAAAATTAGAATAGCCTAGTTCACCTTGAATGCATTGAAAATTGACATTCTGTTTAGATTTCTGTGGTCATAAGCCTGCGTACTTGCCTGGAGCCCTGCTGCTGCAGGTAGGCACTGAGGCCAATAGTTCTAGAAAGAGAGAAGACTGAGCAGTATTTCAGCTTGTCTGTAAAATCAAACCTGAAAGAAAGGTGAAAAATGGCACATGTTTTTTTCTTTTCTTCTGATTTACAATGACAACAACTCATTATTTATGGGTGAACACCACAAAAGTTGACTTTCTGGATGGAGGAATGTGAAATCATTTTATGAAGTTCAGATGTTGTACAAATTCAAGGCGGATGCCATTGGTACCCACCTTGGATATCTACTTTGAATTATGATCGTTATCATTGCACTGGTTTATGACAGAAAGGTAGTGTCTAAATAAACAGGAAGGAGAAAGAAAACAGAATATCAGCTACAGCATGTTTTGCTATGACTTTCATATATGATAAGCATGGACAGAGCCTGGTGTGGTGGTGCATGCATGTAATCCCAGGCTGAGCTCGAGGCCACCCTTGGTTACATAGTGAGTTCAGAACCAGCCTGGACTAGACACTGTCTTGACAAACAAAAAACCAAAACAAACAAACAAACCAAAACAAAAAAAATATAGTTAGTATTAGGGGCCAATTTAAACCTAGATCAAAGAAGGCTACGATAAACTGTAGCATTCATTCCTTCTTGAGAGACAGATGGCTGAAACTGCATTTGCTTTTGCCTATCGTCCCTCCTTAGTAACTTCCATGCATTTCCCGGATTTCCGTTGCTATCCAACAACACTTTTTCTAATATATTTAAATTCAGGTTGATTCATTTACTCAATATTTATGGAGTACTTTAAATGTCCAAAGCCGGCTGACATACTGGCAAAAAGACAAATGAGATAGGAAGTTGTCCCTAGCATCCAATAGGATAAGAGAGAAATAAGGTAGGCAACAAGTTAGTACAGGTACTGTGGTGTTACTGTACAGTTTATAACGGAGAAAGGGGGAAGAGGTCAGGTCTCTGAGGAATCGGGATGACGCAGGTTAGGAAAGTCTTTAAGCAAGGCCTACTGTGACCCGGAGGTGGTTGAGGAAATTTTGTATATCCTTAGTCAGATCCTTTATGTCTGATCCAGAAGTCAATTTTTTTCCTTATCTTCAAACATGAGTTGAGCAACTACTCTGTCTACCTTGAGCCAGGCACTCTGCTAGGAATTTATCGTCTGGCCTGGAGGCACACATACACTTAGGTCGGTCAACAGAAGAGAGGTATAATCCAGGAAAGAAGCAGAGGTCACATGTTACCTTGGCTTAAAATTCTTTTCTTTAGGTCCCAGATCTCTCCTTCCATTCTGTGGGGCTGACACCTGACTCATGACTCAGTGGAGTCATTGCTGTTGTGAAGGTTCCACCGAGCACCAGGAACGTGTGTGCTTCCTACCAAGTTGAGGCCATGTGGCTGGTCCTGGTAAATGGGATGGGAGTAGTGATGCATGCCTCTTTAGGGCGAAGCACTCAAATGCCACTACCAGACACTCAGAGATCAGATTGTCCCTTTGACTTAGAATTTGGTACTACTGGATTTGATGGCCCTCCCACTGGTCTGGGACCCTGAGTAACCATGATTAACAGAGACTCTCCTGAACTGCATTGGATATTTAGTGCTAACAAGAAATAGACCTTTGTTGTTTTAAACCCCTGATTTTTGAGCTATAGATTGCCACAGCACAACCCAGGGTGTCTGGGTGATACACATTTTTGTCAAGGTTTCTGCATTATTTTTACATAGGTCATGCTTCCTACATGTGTACATGTTATTTCTTGCACATACTAATTCCTTAAAAAACACGTTTTGTTTTGACTGGTTGGACTATAAAAAGAGACAAAAATTATTTGTTACCCTATCCCAAGGATGCAGCACAGTGATTTGCACATAGAAAATAAACAAATGCTTGTTGAGAAAATAAATGAATACATAAATGAGCCAGGGATCATTTTATGACCTCAAATATTTTTGACTGGACACAATTCTTTATATAGATGCGATACCATTTGAAGCCACAGGTGTGGCAATGAATTCAGAGTATGTTTCCTGTCCTTTCCTAACATCTGTCTCAGTTTTAAACAAACTCAAATCGAATAATTTTAATTCCAGTAGGACAAACTACAGCTCTCCCAAATATTAGTTTTTGTGAGACCCAGTTAATTATTCCCAGTGATGTAGAATAAAGAAATAAAGGTTTCCCTGCATTGCTCTAGAATTTTCTTCATTTTTCTTTGCCCTTATTGGAGAAAGTGCTGTTACTGGTGTCTTGCTTGAGCCTTGAGTTAGCTGTCAGCCTCTGCTGTGAATAGTATCCCCTAAATCCTGGACCACCATATGTCTCCAGAAAAAAAATGCTTTTGGTGAAGCAACCTCCCTCCTTGTATAAACATAACAATTAACCAAAGCAGGTAAGATTGTGTCTTGGGAAGATAATAAGGTTTATTCCCCTGCCCGTGTAGTTTTGCCTGTGTGTATGTGGTATCCTAGCTTGGATCTTATCCAGCTCACACCAGGGGAAACATAGCTGGAATGCTCCATAGTGCTTTAATGAAGCACTTGCCTGTGTTAAGGAAACATCAAAGTTCCTCTAGCTTCAAAAAACACTAAATTTTGGCAGCTATAGACTAGAGGCAATACGGGGAACTCTGTCCACCTAATAACAAAAGAAGATGCACCATCATCATCAGGTCACATGAATCTTAGCACATCTACTTTGTATGTTATCACTTCATTTAGACTAAGACATAGGAGGCACAGGAGAGAGGTAAACCGGGAAGGCCTTCCCCGCTACTTCAGGGGTAGTGAGCCTCTGTTCCTACAGAAAACCAGACAAGCTGGGATGGGATGCCGTAAGTGCCAGGCAGCCTTTGCCAATCACTTCAACCTTCCTTTCACCCTTTCTTTTGCTTGGTCTCAAGTTGACTTGACAGTCTGTTTTTGCCTTGGGTGTAAACTTATTTCCAGCTGCCCCTTTGAAGCCTGCTGAGCGTTTATGCGCCAAGGCACTGGCTGCACAGCTGAAGCAATCAATGATCCATGCTCGCTGCCACCTCTCTTTGTCATGCCTGCTTCCAGGATATTTATCTTGTTGCTGGTTTTCATCTCCTTGACCATTTGTGATTGGCTCTGTTCTCTCACTGTGTGACCACTGATCCTTATTTTCCAGTGACAAGGACAGTCTCCTTTCAACAATTAGGAGAAAACAAATATAAATGGCATGATTTTAGAAAGCAAGGGAAAAAAAAAACCTCCTACGTAACCAACATAATGTTAATCTAGATATGCTCACACAAAGTCAGGAAACACAGGGATCACGTTGTAAACCCATTGCAGTTTGACTGTAACTTGGAAGGGAAATTCTAAGTTGTATCGAGGAAGATACAATTAAGCTGTGTCAACACGATAGTGATGCCATTTTGCCAAATTTGCAATGGATAAACCTGGTTATGAAAGCACGATGCTAATAAAGGACATTAATTCACCTCCCAAATCCATATAGATCTGTGTGATTCTTTGTTCTGGAACCAGAGCCAGAAAGCTTCTTCCTGTACCTGGTTCCTGAGGAGTTGGGTGATGGGTGCTATGAAGTTGTAAAAAGAAATAAATCAGCATAGGTGTGTGAAGATGGTATATACAAATGTGGTTATAAAATTTGAGCCATATAATTATTCAGTATCCTTTGGAGGTAAAGTTCCCAACTTACTATGTTTTGACTTAGATTTTTCCTTTTTACAGTAATGTAGAATCAATAGCCCTTCCGTGGAAGCCATACTTGAGATTTTGCATTTTGACCTTTTTCTACCTAACAATATGCAGTAATATACTCCCTTATAATATTGAGCAGGATCAGCTACCCAACTGACTGTGAAGGTAAGCCATTGGTGCAGGGGTGGGGAACTTCTGCCTGGCCAAGCCAACTGCCTATGACAGATGAGTTAATTGAATGTTTTATCAAATTACAACAGGTTAATTTTTAAGTTGACAGTTTTACATGACCCATGAAATGGTGCTTGGCAGAGTGAGTTTCACCACCGCTGCCAGTGTACTGTGTGGCTCATGTAGGTTACATGGTAGGTTAGGCTTCAAAATTGCCATTTCAATTCGTAATATGTTCAACTTATGATGGGTTGACCAGGACATATTTCCTTTCATAAGTCAAGAGTTACTGGAATCTCAAACAAGATGTTTAGAATTAGTTGATTGGAGGCTTCAGTTTAGAGCTGGTTTGCAGGTCTGAGCCTAGTTCTGTTGAACTGCTCAGTGAGCAATTCAGACCAAAGAATACTTACTGAATGCCCTTTGTTTGTAAGCCAATGGGAAATGAAGGGCTAGCATGTCTTACTTACCTATTTATTCTCCATCCTTAGAAAGATGCAGGGCACACAGGCTCTCCATGCATGTTTGCTGGGCTTAATGGAGCCACCGTATGAGGAAGGAAAAATAATACACCGGGGGCATCCACTGGGTACCAGGCATGTGAAGCACTGAGGACACGGTGATAGATGGAAACATCTCTGCCTTTAAGTGCCCGTTCTCAAGTTGTTCCTCATGGGTCATAGATGCAGAAGATGATTTGGAAAATTTGTCCCTTACCTTATATATTCTAAGAGTAGTTTCAGAATTATTTAAGGTCATGATTAATGGCTTTAAAGAAGTTGTAGCACTATTTTGATGATATTTTTAAAAAAAATATTCTTAACAAGAATATCCTTTCTTTGAAGAAACAGGAGTATAGGCCTTTAGTATAGACACGGGTGTGGAGAGGAAACTTGAAGCATACCCCACAATTTCCTTGTTTTTGGTTGGTAGATGGCTTAGGCTAAGTCAAACCTAATGCTCATCAATGAATCTGGGTCCCTCGTGGGGGAGCTGGGACTCCTTGTGTTGAGGGTGACTGCTGAGAGCAACTCAAAAGCATTGTGGGAAATGTGTGTAGACAAAGCCATTGTTCAATAGTTCTCGTGTCCAGTTTTCAGTTACCTTACTGAAAAGAGAAATATAACAATAGGCACCTGGGCAACTCTGCCCAGTCCCTCTCGGGACTCCCATCAGCATGTGTACATTCCTTTCCTACTGAAGCTGTCTTGAGGAAAGTAGTTTACTGCTGTGCCTCCCTCATTTGGTTGTTCTTTGAGTTCAGATGGTTTTTAATATTGGTGGCTTAAGACCATCTGCAAGAAGCATTCAGAGCCGTAACACTTGCAGCTGAAACTTTCCTTGGGGGACCTCAAGCGGTAATTAAAACTTCTGACTTTCACTTTCTATGTTTGGGTTGCTCTTAACATAAAGGACATTTCTGTTTTGATCTCATCTTCTGTGCTGTTAATTTTTGAGACAGGCCCAGGGGTCCTCCTTACCCCATTCTTTTTGAAAGTCAAAGAGAAAACAGAGTGGGTGCTAGGAAAATTACACATACAGGGAGGTCATGGAAGGCCATGTACTGCTGGGTCAGGGGCATTACTCTCATAGACTTAAATATGAATTGTGAACTGCATCTGTGACAACCTACTCATTTCTCCCTGGGGATCACTCCTGTGCAAGGGGCAGACAGTTCTTCAGGGTAAAAAAGTATAGGAATTTGGAACCATGACCTTACCTGTGTTTGTATTTGCCTGCAGGATCTTTGAGCAGTGACTGTTCCTCAGGCTGTGCTACTGTCTTTCAAATGGTGGTGCTAACTAAAGCACAAGGTAAGAATGTTGGAAACACAAACATTTTATCTCTTTGGGTCTTTCATTCTCACCTTCAAAATGAAAACAAAGGATGGAGAGAATCCCACTAGCTTGGCTGGTAAGATAGCATTGGTATTATGGTATTGCAAAGCCGAGTGCTAGGCACAGACAAACAGGTGCCTTTGCATGATTTTCATTGTAAGTAGTAGAAATGGGGAACTTAACTGGGATATTTCATGGAATCCAAACTCAACCCAGCTGGAATCCCAGTCATATTTTTTATTCCAAATATTATTCTAGAAGAGAAGCTTTTCACTCATCAGGCTTCTATGTAGAAAGACCTCCATTAGGGCAAAAGCATTGGTTCTTTTTCACCCCTTCCCTTACTCCTTCCATGGAAAGGACCACCTAATTCCAGTTAGTGAATTTGGAATAAGAAACTGTTTAATTCAGCCTCTTTCTTCCTTTTTGGATCTATCTAATTGCAAACATACATCCTGCTATGTTCCTTCGTCCTATGTTTTTAAATGTTTGAAATGCACCTGTAGTGGTCCAGCTCTGATGGAGAAGGGACGTCTGCGTCTTCCTAATCTGGGGTTATGAACTCGGAAGTCAATACTGCTACACACCTGTCCTAGTTACTTTATTCTAGCTGTAACTCAATATCTGACATCCACGACTTTGGGGAGGAAAGATTTATTTTACCTCTTAGTTTCAGAAGGTCACAGTCTATTCACTGGTGGGCAGCTACAAATGGTGAAACTTCATGGCATGGCATGGCATGGCTAGGGCTGGAGCCACAGAAAAAAGCTCCTCATGGCAAGACAGAAGAAAGCCAAGTGTTGGAGGAAGGGCAGAACCAGTGCATACCCCGTCAGGTCCAGTCCCAAGCATCTGCCCCTGCCATCCAGGCCCGATGACCTAACAGTACACAATACCCATAAGTACATGAGGATTTTGGGGGGGCACTCCAGACTCAAACCACAACATTCTGCCCCTGGTCATGTTTAGTTCTGTATGTATAATGTATTTAATGCTTCTCTAAAAGTTGCCAAAGTCTTTTAACAGTTTCAGCACTCAGAAGAGATCAAAGTCTCTTCTGAGATGCAAGAAAAACTCTTAGCTGCAAGCTTCTGTGAAAACCAAAGAATAAAGCACTTCCAACATATAATGGCACAGGGTAAATGCTCCCATTCCAAGATGGAGAAATAGAAGGATAGAAGGCAATTGGACAAAAGCAGGAAATGAAAGCCACCAGGACAATAAGCAAATCCCGCAATTTCATTAAATTCTAAAGCTCTTTATCCAGCCCCCTGTGCAAGCTGTGGTGAGATGTTAACCCAAAGGCCTGGGAAAGTACAACCCATATAATGTGGCTTCTGGCTGCAATCTCCATCTTCTCTCCTTTGGGCTGGATCCACTCACAGCCTGCAGATTTCCTCAGCTGGTGATCCATGTTTCTGGCATCTTTACATTTCCAGGCTCTCTATTGTACCTTAGGCTTCTCCTTTACAAGTTCATGCACTGCCTCCTCTCCAAGTGAGTAGAAGCCTCCATGAACATGCAACTCTTGAACTCTGAAAGTCTGTAAAGCCAGACTGCATAGGTTTTGTCAAAGTCCATCACTGGCTGGAACAGTAGCCTGGCATACTTGGACAAATGCTGTGTGTGGTCTCTGAGTTCTTATGGTTATACTTCTGGTATCTGAACCCTGGCAAACATTTTTCTCTTTGGTCCGTGGGTACACTTCTCAGAACAAAGTCTTTATCTTTCTACCCTTGAGTTGGTAAAGGATGGAGTTCTGTTGACATTTGAGATGCTCTCAAAGCATCTTTCCTATAGTAGTAATTATAAGAACTTGAATTCTTTTTAATGCTAATCTTTTTAACTTCCTTGTGCTCTTGGTTGGGGCCCTCAGGGCCCGAGAGCCTCAGCATTGCAGACCTTGGCCACGTTCCTTTCCACGAAGAAGCGTTTACTATCTGGAATTTAAGTCAGGTGTTGTTCTGCTTGAAATTTGGATCAGGTGTTGAACCACGGGACTGTTCTAAAGAGGAAGTCCCAAGGTGGGGTGATGGGTCTGGAGAGTTTGTTAGCCTATTAGATTGCTTGTATGCTAATGTTAGCCTATTAGATTGCTTGTATGTTAATGTGGGTATGGAAGTGTATTTAAGCTTGGGCTTTGCGGAATAAAGAGAGTCGAGTGGAGTCGAGTCAACTCAACATTCCACGATGGTGAGAGTCCATGTGGTGTCTTTGCCGGTCGAAAACGCCACAAGTGGTGCCGAAACCTGGGATTCTCGGTAAAGTTTGCAGTAGTGCAACGCATCCCGCTTAGCGGGGGGAGGTCTGCGGTAGAGCAGCGGAGAATAAAGTTTGCGAGAGTGCAACGCATCCCGCTTAGCGTGGGAGGTCTGCAGGTGAAGCAGCAGAGTATTTGCTATTTATAAGATGGGCTCAGAGACGTCTCGTGTCCGCATGGAGGGTGCTTTAAAAGATATCTTGAGGGCTGGGAAAGAACCTCTGAAATCCAAAACAGCCCGGACTGTGCCCTCACTGGAATAGAGGTAAACATTGGGCTAATGAGTGTAAATCAAGACGGGACCATTTGGGTAATCCTTTCAATTTGGGTAGTCCTTTCCCTCTGGGAAATGGGAGGAGGGGCCTGCCCCAGGCCCCGAAGCAGCGGTGTTATGGGGCAATACAGCTTCTCTCGCAGACAATTCCCTTACATAAAGATGATTGCAAACAACCCCAGGGTATGGCAAACAGTCCTTCAGAAAATGGAATGGACCCGACTCCGTACTTATATGGGGTCAAGGGCATGTTTGTGTTTTTTCTTAGAAAGAGGATGGTGCATGGTGGCTTCCTGAGTGACTGGTCTGGACAGCTGAACAGGTTCCTGTGGCAGCTGAACCTGACAATGATGCTGATATCGAGGAGTGAGGAAAATTTCATTGGACCTTTGTTCCAGACTCTTCTTTGTTGCATCCTGCCATATGGGAACAAAACGGACTACTTCTTGCTATATCTTGGACTGATCAAATCCAGTGGACATATCTTCTTCCTCTTATACTTTTTCCTCAATCACTTCCCACTCCAGCATTGTGCATTGTCAATGGGAATGTGGTGGTCTGATTATGGACAGAGACAATTGTATGTTTGGAAATTGGGGGTGGCTGTCAATACCCCCTATGTTACATGGCAAGATAATGGACAATTTAACTTGACTAATTACGTATTGTTTACTGTTAATTTGAAAAGGCATTGAGCCATCCTGAGTTGAACTAATTATTGCTGAAATTGTTGCATATTGATGCAGCACAAACTGCTGTCGTTACTCAGTTAGTATGTTTCCCTCCTGGCCAGATTTTTCCCACATGTTATAGTGCTGAAACAAATGTTACTGATTTTATGTTTGATTTTTCCTTTTATTGTTTGTAGTGGAATGGAAGGACAAATTCTGGCCTCTAACATTCATGGTCTTAAGCTATGTGGCAAACCCCCAGTTTTGGGCTGGTAGCCAAAGATGGGTAAGATTTCTCTGCATTCAAGACAACCTAAGACAGGATGCCTGCCATGCTGCATGTAGTCCAATGACGGGTAAGTTCTGACTGTAAGGGAACAACCTAAGATAGGCACAGTCTTGCACCAAACTTTAAAAAATAAAAAAAGGGGGAGATGTTGGGGCCCTCAGGGCCCGAGAGCCTCAGCATTGCAGACCTTGGCCACGTTCCTTTCCACGAAGAAGCGTTTACTGTCTGGAATTTAAGTTAGGTGTTGTTCTGCTTGAAATTTGGATCAGGTGTTGAACCACGGGACTGTTCTAAAGAGGAAGTCCCAAGATGGGGTGATGGGTCTGGAGAGTTTGTTAGCCTATTAGATTGCTTGTATGCTAATGTTAGCCTATTAGATTGCTTGTACGCTGATGTGTAGCCTATTAGATTGCTTGTATGTTAATGTGGGTATGGAAGTGTATTTAAGCTTGGGCTTTGCGGAATAAAGAGAGTCGAGTGGAGTCGAGTCAACTCAACGTTCCACGATCGTGAGAGTCCATGTGGTGTCTTTGCCAGTCGAAGACGCCACACTCTTCAGCCCCACCACAGCAGACCCTTTCAGTCTATCAAAACTGAAAAAAATAATTTTATTATTTTTCTCTGTCATTTTCTCCCTCTATCTTTATCTACAAACTGTATAAAAGGCAGAAGCAGTACCCAAGTTACAACGTGACCATGCCTTGAGATTTTCTCTGCCCGATTAGGTAGTCCACTGCTCTTAATTTTAACTTCAGGCAGTCTCTGGACAAGGGCAAAATGCCCACAAAATTCTGCCAGAGCATAGCACACATGGTTTTTAGATCACTTGACAATACTATCTCTTCATTCCTATCTGAAACTTCTTGAACCTGCCTTTCCAATCCACACTTCTATCAGCATTTTGGTCTTCTGAACTCTGACCAGAATCTCCTACAAGTTTGGCTTAGAGAAGACCCAAACTTCTCCAGCCAGCATCCTCAAGACTTTCCAAACTCCTCCCACAAGCTAGTTCCAAAGACTTCTAACCACAAGGTCAGATAAAGTCACAGCAATGATCCCACGTCTCTGGTATCAATTTCTGTCTTAGTTACTTTCTAATTGCTTTGACAGAATATCTGACATCCACATCTGTAGGGAGGAAAGATTTATTTTAGCTCACAATTTCAGAAGTTCACAGTCCATTTGCAGAAATGAATGGAACCACATGGCGGGGCCAGGGTGGAGGAAGACTCCTCACAGCATAATAGAGAGCCAAGTGTGGGAGGAAGGGCAGAACCAGCACACACCCCTCCAGGTCAAGTCCCAGGCATCTGCCACATCGGGCCAGGCCTTACATCCCAATAGCACACAGTTCCCGTTGGTATGTGAAACTTTTGTGGGCCACTCCAGATCCAACACAACATCACCTAAAGCTATAATCTCCTAGGTGTATCACAAATAAAGGATATATTTTCAATAAGGATTCTATGTCTCTCAATACATTTATAACTTGAACAGAAAGAAAGAGCTCTTTGCAAAGCGCCTTCTCAAACACATCTCGCCCCAACCCATCCCTCTCCTCTCTCCATTTACTTCCACTTATCCCTTTCTCATCTTCCATGCATATGGCAGAAGGTGCCCATTTCCACATTCTTCGTTTCTAATCATTAGCAGCGATCAACTAGTTACCTTTGAATCTCAGTGCCAACTTAATTTAATAGAGTATCTGATTGGTTTAACTTTGGCTGGGTGTCTGCCTTTGGTTGAATAAATTGTGGAAAACTGGAGGAGGGTTAAGTTGCTGTATTATAGAATTCTATATAGACTGGGTAGAGAAACAGTTGCCAGAAATCAGGTAGTTATGACTGCTCAAGGCAGCCTTAAATGGTGGAGCTTCGGTATTCTGGGCCAAATAGTGCTTTTTATTGATCAAAAAGTTGTTTTTAAGTCTATGCTTGTCACAATGGTCCTCATGGTTGTGTTTCTGTTGTTAGGAGTCTGCATGCTTTCTCAGTGGAATCTTGGCACTGTTATCATGTACCTCTCTAGATAAGTCTTTAGATCACTTGGCTCATAATCTCTTTAATTCATTTATCCCAAAAGTTGTGTGCAAACTGAAAGTTTGTTGGGCAATAGCATGAGAAAGAAGAGGAAAAGGAAGGAAAGAGTAAGTGTTTTAGGAAACACAATTGAAGCTACCAGAACGTACACTGTTACCCAGAAAGGGTTTTCTATATTTAGACTCAGAGATCACAGGTGTTTCCGATGATCAAATAATCTCCTATTTGTCTGTGATGCTTAGACAATAAAATATGTGATTAAACCAGAGCATCCTCTTTGCATTCACCTTAGCATAACCCATCTTCTCTAGAAACTTAGAGCCAGCTCAAAGCACTTCCCTTCAATAATCATTAAGGTCACATGACCTACATTGCACACAAGGCAGGATATCAATGATGAGCCACCCTGCTGAGAAATTAATCTTCAATCAACATGTGTATATGTGTCCTCTGGAAGTCACCATTGATATTTCGTGTTTCTTTTATTGTAGAACTGAGGGGCATGTTACATGTCAAGATGAAATCAATGTGAAATTGATGGGCTGAGAGGAATTTGGTCTTAAGGGCTTTTCAATGGTACAACAATCAAGTTATTCTTTCCTTTGCCTTAGTGAACAATTTTACTTGCAGTGGCAGAGTCTCTGCATGAAATTTTATGTATTCTTACATCCTAAATTCTCTTTTTAAAGATCTCTTAGGTTTATTGTTGTATTTTTAAGATTAAAACATGGATGCTTGGTTACATAATGATTAAAAGTAGAATATTAAAATAGATGAGAAATTGCTCATAACCCTACTACTGTTAACATTTTAGGCTATTTCCCACCATTTTATTGCACTTTAAAAGCAAAATTGAGTTTATTGTCTTTAATTTTGCTTTTTCTTTTTTTTTTCCTAATGGGTATTACACTAGGCACTGATTATACTGTTCTACTTGTCCTTTAATGTACTTTTAACTGACTGCTGACCATTCCTCTCTTGTTGAGTAGTTTGCTTGATTTTTCATATTTATAGGAGGTTCCATAAGTTACACAACTATGCTTATAATACAAATATGGCATATTAAAATTATATATTTTTCACATTTATTCCTCTTCAGATTTACTCCTAGGAATGGCATTGCTAGTTCGATTTTTTTGTTTGTTTTATTTTTTAAATCTTCACTTCTTTTTAATTCAGGCCCAAAACAATTTTCTGGAAGCTTGTGAAAAATACACTCCTTTAATCTGAGATCCCTTTGAACAAATAGAAGTGTGTTCTCTTCATTTCAGGGAAGATGATTAAGCCCCTTTTTGCTTTAGAATGCTGTGAGAGGCTTTTGCTTTCACTGTACCCCTCTTTCCAAAATGAACAAAAGCAGATACTGTTCAATCATGGAAAATGGAAAGTTTCTGCTTATCTTGTACTAGCTGAGAAAGAAATCTCTAGGCAATTTTGAATAATATGGTTGAAAGTAAAGGAGTTCTAAGTGACTTAAAGGTATTCCTTTTTTCGTTTCTCTTCCTTCAGGCGTGCTACACACATTTGCTACTGGAATCAGTGACCTCAAGTGCCTGTGGTGCAGACACATGGTAGGAGCTTGTGGGCCAGAGAAAAGGGGACTTAATTGTAAATCAGAATGTCTGGCTCTGGCCTTGGTGCCCAGCCACCTCTGTGTCCTTTTCATATTATTTGAGGTACTTTGCCTGGAATTCTTCGCTCACCCAGTTCTTCAGTGACCCTCAGCTAGCTGTCATCCCATCTGTTAGATGGCTGGTTGAGCAGGGCAAAGCACTGACAGTTGGTAGCAAGTGGTGGGCCTCTGGAAGCTTGCCTATTCCTACCCCATTATTTGTCTTCTTCACTGTCTGAGCCCAAACTATTCTTATATTTGTTTCATGGGATGAGTATTTAACCTCTCTGAGCCTTAGTCTTACTTTGCCCTTTTGTATTTATTTATTTATTTATTTAGGTGCTAAGGATTGAGGCCAGGGCCTTCATCCTGAGCTACATTTCCAGCTCCACCCCTCCCCTATTTTCATTTTAAAACAGTCTTTCAAAGTTACTAAATTGCCCAGGCTAAACTTGAACTCCGCAGTCTTCCTGCCTCAGCCTTCCAGAGTACTAGGGTTACAGGCATGTTACCCCCGCTCCAACTACTATTTCTTTTAGGTTGTGAATAATTACATCTACACCACAAGGCATTGTGAAGATCGGAGTAGATCATGTAAATTGACTGTGCTATTTAAAGTGAAATATAAGTATTAGGAATTATGAATGTGCTAATTAAAAATGACTAATGTAATGTTTACTTACACAGCTCATATTGTCTTCTGAAAATCTGATACTTAATTGTTCAGTTACAATTTTACAAGATTCATTGTTCCTGATTTTCTTTTTTCTTTTCCTCTAAATAGCCCTGAGGAAGTGAAGTGCAAGCAACATTTAATAATAGTTCCGGTGTGGAGCTGAAATGTCCAAAGCATAGCAGAAGGTTGTTAGAAGATATTGCATCTTAGGGCTTAGGTGGACCGAGGGGGTGAATCCATTGGTAATGTCAGGTACTTCCAGGATGTGGGGACTGGTTGCCAGGATGGATCACAGGGTGGGACGTAACCGGGAGGTTATACACATTCTTGTCTCCCGGCTTCAGTTTGCTTCCTGCTTCTTGTCTTACAAGGCCTGAACAGCCCTCCTCTGGCCAGGCCTCCACCACATCCTTCCTCCATTGCCAGCTGACCACGTATGCACTGGCTTACACCTGTGGGCTGTGAGGTAAAATAAACCTTTCCTCCTTTCAGCTGTGAGTGTCAGGTAAGGTGTCCCAGTGGCAAGCAAGTGACTAAGATAATAATTAAGTGTTAAGGTATTATATTTAGGCAGATTAAAACATTTTGAGTCTTTAAACACAAGTTTCTAAGGTTCGTCGCCATTAACACTACCATTTTGGGGTTGAACAACTCCTGGTTGTTGGAGCCTGGCCTACGTGTTGTAAGGTACTTATGAGCAACCCTGGCCTATCCTGACTAGGTGCTGGTTGCGTCTTACCTTCCCTATGACAAGGAAAAAGTGTCTCTCTCGGGTACTGTCACCCATGTCTCGGGAGTGCGAGATACGAAATGCTCTGACTGGAGAATCACTACGTAGAATGTGCAGGAAGATGGAAGTTTTATTCATTAGAATCTTACTGTGAATGTTTTTGTTTCTTACTCTGTCAAGAGTATAATGTGGGAGGATTAGTTTTACAAAGGAAAACATCTTTGGCTCTTGTTGTCTTCATCTATTCTAATTTTACAACTTTGTTACTAAATGACTATCTTTGTTTTCCTGACTGCCCAAATGAATTTCAGTGAATGTGAATATCCAGATCTGAATAAAAGACTATAAAAATCAAGAAATATATGAGGTAAACATCCACATGATTGCAAAGAGAAGCCTATTCTGGGAATAGTAATTTCTGTAAAGTTTTTCCTTTTTTAAAAAAATTGGTCTTAAGTATTGATTTGTGTTGCTTCGTTTTCAGGTCTTGTTACTGCCCTTGTCATAACAGGGTGTAGGGGATTCAGGCTGGGTTGAAGCCTATCTAGCACTAGTCCAGGAAAATCTGGTAAAAGCGCTTCACCGCTAGCTCAGGCTAGATGGTGTTCCAGATGGAGGCACACCTCCTGGGCAACTTTGTCCAGTGACCAACTGCTGATTGGCCAGCCCCATCCTCCTTTCTCCACTCCCTCCCTCCTCCTGGGCGACTCCACTAGTTAAGGCCTTGCTAATTGGCCCAAGGTAACTTCTGCATTTTCCTAGTCTACTTAAGCCTTGTACTTCCTAAATAAACTGGACTGCATTCACTGAAATGGCTTTCCAGAGTGCCTTACTCTGTCTTCCCACCCCTCCTCAGCTGTTCTGGGGTTCCCTCTGGTGGAGATTCCTGCAACAGGGTGTAAGTTTAATTGCAATGCCTGGGGTGGTCTGTCACTGGCAATTGCGTGGGGCCTACTCTGACTTTCTGTTATTCCAGAGTCACAAGGAGGCACAGATGCTGACCGGACAAGATGAAGCACTCTGGGGAGATCAAAGGCCCTTGGAGCTTGAGTGACTGCACAGTTTAGCACTGGGGATTCTATTCAACAGTCGAAATTGCAGCTGGTCCATTTGTCCAAAGAGCAGTATGCCACATAGCTATGTGACATCATTCAGCATGGCAAAAAGAAATTTCCATCACATGAAGGAAGGTGAGAATGAAGAGACGATATTTCTTGATACCAACTGTGTACACTAAAGTAACTTCTTTAAGATCAGGTAGAGCTGAGAGACTTAGACTATGGCACGAAAGCCTCATTGTACTTCCAGCCAATCTACTGGCTTATGACTTAATAATTTAATAATAGATGTTGCTTGCTGTGAATTTGAATCAGATATTTAAAATAATACATTATTTTGAAAAGTGGTTTGTTAATTTTGGAGAGTGGGCATGGAGCTTCAGCACTACCTTCATACTAGCTGGTAAACAAAGGAGACACTCTGGGTGGCAGCAGTGGTGGCAGGGACTGAGGAGCCTGGTAGCGAGTTAGAGGTTCTCTTCTTGGCTCTTCTTATAAGACATTTGTTTTCCAAGTTGGAGAGTTTGTGGTGTTTCCAGGTAAGTCAGTGTTACCCTTTGTTCTTCTTAATGCAACATTTATTTACTTTTAATTGCTCTTTTTCAATTAAAAATTTCAGAGCTTTATTACATGAATGGGCCTGAGGTAGGTACTAGGAACAGGTATAAAACAAAATTCCTTCTCTCAAGATGTATTCTAGTCTTATAGAAGGTATAAGGAAAGTTTGTTAATTTCTAAAAAGAAATAAGAGGTAATTGAATGAAATGAAGAAAAGTTCGAATGAAAGAAATAGTGTGGTTCAGAGAAAGGACACACACTGCTTTGATCTGGGATCACAGCACAACTTTGAAAACAGTCAGAACTCTGTGAGCTAAGAGGAACAGACTTGTAGAGCAAGCTTCAGGTAGTGGCCAAGGTTGCTGTTATCTATAGGTTGCACAGCCTTCTGTAGCCTGCCACCTCTTCTCTCCCTCCCGCCATGGGCTTGCTATGTCTATAAACAAGCAGAAGCCATTGCATGTGTTTGCACACATCTTGTTTCCTCCCTCCAGGCTCTGGCTACACTGTGCAGTTCTTGGCTAAATCCCATCCTCTCCTCTTCCAACTAATCATTCTTCTCCACTGAGCACACGCTTTTTCATTTGGACTTACATGATCATGACTACTGAAGAGATTGGCTTAGATATTTTTATGATCATGAGACCTTGGTCCAAAAACTAGACCTAAGGTTTATATCTGACCAAAAATAAATCATTTGAGCTAGACAGATTCTAACAAAGTGACACAGAGGAACCTTTCCAGGGATAGCAGTGATGTAGCTGCTCTGTGAATTTGGAAATGATACTGGTCCAGGCAGAAGAACTAAGAAATAAAGACCATAAGCAAGCTGAGAAAAACAAAGACAAGAGACGGACTTAGCAAACAGCTGAAGTTGCTCACTTTTAGGTCAACTTCTAGCTCAAAGACAGATCAGGAGGTTTTTTTTTTTTTGTTTTTTTTGTTTGTTTAATATTTCCACATACTTAGAGCCAGAAATCAAATTTGGACTCAAGCTGATTAGAGTGAGTTTCATGCTTTTTCAGCCAAGTAGGCTTGAACCAAAATCTTGGCCACACTGATCTTCCTTGTCTCTGAACTTCTACTCTCTTCATCGTCTGAGTTCTTCACCTTATAAACTCATCTGCTGCTATTTACTATACTTACGTGGCTATTTTCACAGTTTGTATCCATTTCCCCAGTAGAGCACAAGCTCACTGTGTGCAGAGGCCATGTCCCCACTTGAGAAGCAGTAGACCTAATGGTTTCCATCATGGACTCAGGATTCCAGCCCTAGAAATACAACTGCATAAGCCAGGGTAGGCTGGAGTGTGCTTCACTGCTGGACAACCCTCCAATTTGTAGACTTAGCATAGCTAAGGTGTTTTTTTTCTTCTGCTGCTGAATGCCCCATAAAAGAGAGCAGGAGGATGACAATTGTTGCTGTTACTCAGAAACCTAGGCTGGAGCATCTGCCTCAGTACAATCTCCAGTTATCATCAGGTTAGCATAAAGAAAACATGGTGGATCGACTGCTGACCCTCTGAGCTCCTACTAGATTGCAGTCAGTGATGTAGCCACACGTTTCTTTTGTGAACATGCTTCTCAAGGCATGCTTAGTTATCCTGAGCCTCAGAAGAAACCTGAAATATTTATGCCTACCGTTGAAGTCTTAATTTACTGATGCTTTAACTTGAGGAGTAATATTTAACATCGTTGTGTCTTGGTTTCCTTTTCTTTCAAATGGTACTAAAAATAATGCTTACCTGTTGCAAATATAAAAGGCAGTGATACCGTTAAATACTCCTCAGTGTGTCTGGCTCAATGTTAATTCCATGTAAGTGTTAGCTGGTGCTACTTATAAAAACCTTATGTCAAAGTTACTTGCTTGGGTTATCTATTGAATTAAAAATATTTTGTGAAGATTTTTTCAACAAAAACGTCTTTGGATTAAAAGTAAATCTCCTGAAGACATCACTGTAGACATGTCTTAGAGAAGACATCTAGATAAAAAGACATACTAATTTTCTTTTATCTCTTATTCGTGTAGGGATAGAAATTTCAACTAGTGGTTATGTTGGTCCTTTGCTTTAAGCTTGACTTTCTTCTAAGAAAATCATACTGCAAATGCGAACCTTCACTTCCATTGTCGCATCAGTCCTGCACCAGATGAAACAGATCATCCAAAAGACAAGAACATTCATGTATTAGCTATTGTGTCCATAATTTCTTTGAGAAAATAAACTTAATGATGAATTGCCATTTTGAATATCTGCAGAGATTTGGTTTAGGGACTCTTATTATTGTTTTCTAGGTAAAGTCCCCTAAATAATGTATCCTATTCCTAACATTATTGCAAAGGAGTTTTCTCTTAGCTGAAATTGCTGGGCTAAGCATAGCTTCAGGGGAAAAATACAGGTTACTAGCTGTAGAAAGCTTGACGTTACTTTCAGAGTTTCTATCAGAAAGCTTCCTGCTCAAGCTGAACTCTGGTTAGGAAAAGCGGGGGTGTGTAGGGGGGCTTTCAGAAAACCTGCTTTGAATAAAAAATGGCCTCCATTCTAATAGAGAAGAAATGTCTGTTGGTCTCAATGAGGGAAATAATATATAAGATGCCATGTAATCAGAAAAATGCAGCTTCCAGCTGCATAGTGCTATCAAAGCAAAAGCCTGTTCTTTTAGTTAGTTGCTCAGATATCTGTTTTAACATGCCCACCAGGGGGCCTCAGTGAATTTTTTCTTTCCAGGGAGGAAGGTAAATAGTACAATACCACTCTGAGCCACAGGGATATATATAGTGCCTCACACGCAGTGTCTTCAGCATTGTCTCTAAATACACCAAGCCTTCTTCCATTTTCTATAGAACTCTGCCAACGCCAGGGGAAGCACAGCAGGCAGATTTACTTGTGGTTTGTGCCTATCTCACCTGGCCATGAACTAAACTTCCTACGGATTGAGCAGGTGGCTTTGTCCATGTAGTTCACTAATTCCTCAGAGATGCTGTGCTTCCTATTTTTTTCATTTTTCTTTTAGTCATTTCTTGCAATCTTTCTCTTTCCACCAATTCTCTTGATCTTCACTGGTCTTACATGATTTCCTATTTTGCTTGAGTGTCACTCGGCCCATCAGGTCAGTATTCTTTTGTTCTGTTCCTGCTGGAAGAAAAAAAAAAGTTGGATTAAAGTGAAGGTGGAACTCTTAGAGTAGCATTGTTGGTGGTGCTCTCCCAGGTCTTAGGACAATGTGGAGGATCTAGGCTGGAAGTTAGAACTAACTAGTAGGCAAGTTACCCATCAACTGAGATTTGCTAGTTTACATGTAACAATCAAATTAGGTCAACAGCCTTATTAAATGTTTCTTATTACTGTTCCCACTTTTCAGATGTTACAACTGAGACTTGAAGTAAACTGTTACTATTACTTGATATTTTGGTCTTTCTGAATCTTATTGTCCTCCTATGTATGGTAAAAAGATTCACCTAAATTAGAGGTTTGCAACCTCAGCATCAGTGATATTTTGAGCTGGATAACACTTTGGTATATGATGATTGTCCTGTGCATTGACATAAGCATCATGCTTGGCCTATACCTACCAGACGCCAACAGAACCCCATTTTACATAGCTGGGGTGAATAAACATGTCGTTGATGCTAATGAATGTCCATGAGGAGCAATACTGTCACTGGTTTCAGAACTACCAGCTTTAATGATTTCTGTGGTACCTTCTAGCTTGAACTACCGTCTTGGCTTCTTCTTCCAGTTCTTTTGCATTCTGTCCCTTCTCTTTGCTTAGTTTGCTCATCTGAAATTGGGAATAATAAAAATGCACAGCTGCGTATTATTGGAGAATGAAATGAAGTAATCAAAGCCAAATCCTCAGAACAAGCTGCACTACAGGTAAGTGCTCAGTAATAGAACAACATGTACGTTAAAAACAACCATTCTTTGCAAGAATATTAACAATCATTACCACATTTCATGACACATAAGCTCTGTTCCAGCTTACTACTATCAGAGGAGTAAAGAAAGATAACTGCTCTGAGGACTTTTTTCACAATAATTTTATTGTGGTAAAAAATTTACATGTCATAAAATTCAGCTTTTTTTTTTGTTGGTAAATACAAGCATTCCAAATTCTGTAACACATTAGAACCTTGCGGTTTAGGGAATCAATGAAAGTCTATGTTCACCCCTTTTTCAGAGATTCATCCCTTTTCTATCTTTTCTGTTTCTACTCTGCCATTCATGTTGGGGCCTTTTAATGTCATTATTGTTGTGCATTTAATAAGAGGGACACCCATAAATAGTGGTTTGTGCTTGGTCCATTTCACTGAGCATTATTCATTCAAACACTCTAAGGACTTTAAAGGAAGGCTTTCTCTTTCTTCTAGGCCCATGCCACATTTACAATGCCACAGGCCTATTGGTCGTTATAAGTTTAAGAAAAAGTTAGATCAAATTTTATTTGGAGTCAATTAGTTGATGTGAATCACCGTCTATCATTTAGATTTAGGTAAGAGGATACCTCAAATAGCAAACCTTGCTGTTTCTCATTTCCACTAAAAAAAAAAAAAAAAGTCCCTTAGCTGCTTTCCATATGTAAATTCCAAGGAGAGGCTGATAGGTTTTGCTCATTTAAATATAGCACAAGTGCATTTTTAAGGACCTACTGCTTCCAGAGAAAGTGGAATTGACAGACCTGGACCTTGAATGCTTATTTGATATACTGATGCTCTGTGGAGCATGGCAAGGCAGTTTTTCAACCCACTCAGAGCTCCATGGTTCCCTCCCTGGCTCTATTTTAAGCTCTTACTTTACTGTTTGCAACCAATACCAGTGATAATCTTTCCCAGACAGACTACTAAAAATATTTTTTTCTGGAAAGTTCTAAGGTGCTTTTCTCTTCCCTATCCCCTTAGCCAGACCTAAACAAGGGCCTATCTTGTCTGAAATATGTATGCACCATTGCTTCCTACTCATCTTCCATGCTGTAATCATTGGGCCATTTTTTTTTAGCCAAATTGTTTTGGGGAATCATCTTTGAAGTGATGGTTTCACTTGAATCTTTAACTTTTGACCTTCCATAAACAACTCACAGGTCTTGTAATGTCTCATCACCTTTTGTCCTCTCCAGTTTCTGTTCTGATATGTTCATTTAGCCTCTTTCTTTTCTTTTCCACGTTCTATGAACTTCTATCACTGGCTACAAGGTGGAGATGTAGGAAAAAAGGAAAGTTTTAGACTTCCTTCTGTGCTCAGAGAGAACTTACCAAGATATTTTTGCCAAAAGGTTGCTTCATGAGTTTTCATTGACTTTTTTCATGGAATTAGGAGTGGATATTGGTAAGTATATCAATTGTACTAATTTAAATATTAACATTTGTTTAAATTGAAACACTTCTTAAACTTGGTCAGTGTTACATATTTGGGAAACTTCATTTGGAATATTTCACTCGTCATATTCCACACGCTCCTAACAGCTAATATTCTTAATATTTTAAAATTAAGTTTCTTCACTTTGGGCTCAAGTTGCAGGACTTCTGATTGCATAAAAAGAAGATCAACTTACAAAAAGACTGAAAACACAGCTTAGAGGACAAGATTTCTTAAAATGATTAAAGCACACAATACTTTATATTACTGATTAAATAAATGAGATGTTTGATTACTTCTTGAGTTGTCTACCTGTAAATCCAAACTCCTGAAGACAACACAGTACGTGAGCTTCAGGGATGGCAGCTTGATAGAATTACTAATTTTCTTTCATCTCTTATTCATACAGGACCAGAAGTTTCAGCTAATGATTGGTTGTGCTATTCTCCTGTTTAACAGCTTTTTTTTTTTTTTTCTTAAGTCAGTTGTGCAGCCTCTTCTTGTGAAGAGAACTATCATTCTCTGAACATTTTTGGGCCCCTCTCAATCTACATGAGAGGAAGCACGTTCTTTTCCCAAAAAGCAGAGAAAGGAAAACTCACCTAGTAGTTTAGTACTGGCTTCAGATAACTTTTTTTTTTTTTAACCAATTCAGTTGTCTTAGAGAATTTCTTATTTTTCCATATTGGGGCTGTCACATAAGGATGATGGCAATTGATAAACATTGACACAGTTCTCTTAGAATGGAAAAATATTTTTCTTTAGTATTATTTTATACCTATTATATTTCAGAAGACAACAGGGAAAGATTTATTTAACATTTAGAACATACAAAATTAACTCCCAAATACAAATAGACTTCATAATATTTTAGGCTGGTATTGTGCAATTTCTGAAATAATTTTTATTGTTTGAATTTTTTGTCATTGGGGTTAATATTGACACAAAAACCTAACGTCACTCACTTGGTGTCTTTTTCCTCATTTTACTGATATGTTTATATGCAATAAATAATGTTTACATTGAACTTGAGTATTTTGTGTACATATATATTGTTGCAAAATTACAAATTTTTCCTCTGTCCCTATTTGACCCTCCAGCCCCCTCTGCCTCCCCACTTGTTCCCATTTTTCTCTCATTTAGTTCTGTGCAGTGACTGTGATCTGGGTTTCTCATATTAGAGAAGCCATTCAATATTCTGCATCTGACTCACTCCACTCACTGACCATGATGGTCTCAAGTTGCCTCCATTTACCTACAACAAAAGTCTCAAAACTATCTATCTTTCTAGATGAGTAGTATTCCACTGTATATAAATACCACAATTTATGTGTCATTGGTCTGTTGATGGGCATTCTTGTGTCTTCCACATTTTAGCTATTGTTAGTTGTGCTGCTATAACATGGGTATGCAATGTGCCTCTGTTATGTGCTGCTTTTTGAAAAATTCCCAGAAGAGGTATTGCTGGATCAAAAGGGATATTTGTTTCCAATCTTTTGAGAAACTTCCATACTGGTTTCTATAGTGATCGTACCAGTTTATATTCCCACTAGCAGTGCAGGACGGTTTCTTTTCCTGCCACAGTGTAGCCAGTATCGATTGCTGTTTGAGTTGTTGAGATACACCATTCTTTCTAGAGTTAGATGATATCTTAGTGATGTTTGATTTGCATTTGTCTTATGGCTAAGGATGTTGAACATTGTTCCATGTATTTACTGGCCATTTGAACTCTTCATCTGAGAACTGGCGATTCATTTCCACTGCCCATTTTTTGAGCGGGTCTTTGGCTCTGAGCGGCTTCCTGCTCTTCAGTTCCCCGTACATTCCAGTTGTGAGCCTCCTATCTGAGGTGTGTGTAGTAAGCATTCTTTCTCTTTCTGTCGCTTCTTTCTTTACTCTGTTGATAGTTTCTTTTGCCATGCAGAAACTTTTTAGTTTGAAATAATCTTATTTGTTAATTCTGGGGGCTATTTCTTTTGCTGTGTCTTATTAAGAAGTTCTTGAAGTCAGAAGCAGAAGGTGAAATATTAATGGTTTCTCTGATATGAGAAACCCAGATCACAACTACTTCATGGAACTTGCTGTGGGAAATAATGGGAACTGGAGGGAGAGGGAAGGAGCAGGATAGTCAAAAAGGGAGGGGGGAAGAACTTGTAATTTTGCCACAATATGTGTATGCACAAAATACTCGAGTTCAATGTAAACTTTATTTCTCTTACACGTATCAATAGAATGGGGAAAAAAGAAGGCCTTGACTACAGCTGTATCTTTTAGATTTTTTGCCTAATTTGTCTTGCAGAAGGTCCATTGTTTCAATTTTAGTATCTACATCTTTGATCCACTTTGATTTGATTTGAATACACAGTGACAGGTGTGTGTATAGATTCATTCTTCTGCATGTAGATATGTAATTTTCTCAGTACCATTTGTTGAGGAGGATATCCTTCTTCCAGTGTATGCTTTTGGCTTCTTTATCAAAGATCAGGTAGCTGAGGGTATTTGAATTTGTCTTTGTATCCTCACTTTTATTCTATTAGTCTACCTGTCTCTTCTTGTCCCAGTGCCATATAGTTTTTAATAACTGTTGCTTTGTAATACTACTGTAAACTTGATATCTGGAATCATAATGCCTCCTGCTTTTTTCATGTTACTCAGGGTTTCTTTGGCTAGTTCAGGTCTCCTTTGGTTCCATATGAATTTAAGGATTGTTTTTCTCAAGTTTCGTGAAAAAAGTTATTGGTATTTTGATAGAAATTGCATTAAATCTGTATGTCAGTTTGGGCAGTATAGTCATTCTGACTATTAATTCTGCCTATCTAAAAACAGGGGATGCCTTCCCATTTTCTGATGTCTTCTTTAACTTCTTTCTTCAGTGTAATATAGTTTTCTTTGTATAGGTTCTTCATTTCCTTGGTTAGGTTTGCTTCTAGGCATTTAATTTTTTGATGGGCTATTGATGATGGAATTATTCTTCTGAGCTCTTTTTCAGTAAGTTCATTGTTAGTGTGTAGGAATACTATTGACTTTTTAGCATTGATTTTTCTTTTTTAGTTTATAGTTTGGCTACATTTGTTTATGGTTTCTAAGTGTTTTGTAGTGGAGTTTTTGGTTCTTCCATGTAGACAATTATATCATCTGCAAATAAGGATAATTTGAGTTCCTCCTTTGTGATACATATTGTATTTTTTAACTTACTTGCCTGTTTTATTTGGCAAGGGTTTTGAGGACTATGTTGAATAGGAGTGGTGAAAGTGGGCAGCTTTATGTTTCTGATTTAAGAGGAAATAATTTCAATTTCTCCCAATTTACTATGATATTTGTAATAGATTTGGCATATATAGCGTCTAGTGGTTCGCTGTAAGACCTTTCTTTACCAGTTTTCCTTTTCTTTTCTTTTTAATCAAGAGTGGATGTTGGAATGTTGCATTTTTATCAAAAGCTTTTCTGCATCAATTGATAGGATTCCCCGCCCCCCCCCCCCCCGCCCCAGGAATGATGTCCATTTGATTATGACTTATGCTTTTTAAAATCATCTTCTGGATTCTATTTGCCAGAATCTTATTGAGAATTTTGCATATATAGTTTTTAGGGAGATTAGTCTATACTTTTCCTTCTGGTTAAGTCTTTTTTCTGATTTTGGCACTAGGGTGATGAAATTAGTTTGGTAGTGTTCCTTCTTTTTCAGCTTCATGGAAGGATTTGAGAAGAATTGGAGTTAGCTCTTCCCTGAAGTACTGAAAATAACTCTGCTTTGAATCCATCTGGTCCTGGGCTTTTCTTTGTGAGTGGACACTTTATTACTGCCTCAATTTCCATGTGCATTATGGGGCTATTCAAACTTTTGTATATTCTTGGTTCAATTTTAGTATTTTGGATGTGGCAGAAGAGTCATCTGTTTTTTCCCATATATTCCATTATTCCCCTATATTCCCATTATATTATGGGAATATACGTGTTTGAAAGAATTCCTCACAATTTTCTGAATTTCTGCAGTGTCTGTTGTAATTTCCCCCTTTCCATTTCTAATTGCATTGATGTGTGGTTTTTCTTTCCTTCTTTTGGTTAGTTTAGTTAAAGATTTGTCAATCTTGTTTTATTTTTTTCAAAGAACCATCTTGTGACTGTTGGAGAGATTATGTCAATTTGAGACAATTAGGAAACAGGCCTGGATTAAAGCTGAGGAACCACACCTAGATTAGGCAATTAGGACTAGCCTGGATTACAGTGTGAGTGCTGTGTGGGCTAGTGAATGAGTGAAGAACAGCCACGTGGATGTGGGAGGCCCAACTGGTAACTTGAACTGTATAAAAGGAAGGAAGCAGAGGATTGTTACAGCCTTTCCCCTGGGAAAACTCTCACCTTCACTTTAGCAATTGTCTTTGAACACTGACTTGCTACACATTGCAGATCTTCATTACAGATTAGCTCCAGTCTCAACCTGTGCCTATCTCCCTGTTGCCAATCATCGGTGGCTGATATTTAGTTTCTGATATTCTTTACCATTGTTCTTCGAACAACCCAGATCTGCAGCAGACTCTCACCGGCTGTCCTGCGGTCCCTGACAGGAGTTCTACTTTGTGGCTGAACAGCAACTGGACATCTAGCCCTCACATGTGCAGACTGCCATCTTGGACTACATCTGTCCTTGGATTTGTAAGACCTCGTTGTGGATCCTTGTTATAATCTCTATAAGTTCTGCCTTTTGTAAGAATCCAAACTAATACGTAGCTCTTTGATTTATTTTTTGCATTTTTATTTCAATGTTGTTAATTTTTGTTCTGATCTTTATAATTTCTTTTCTTCTACTACTTTTTGCTTTATATTGTTCTTGTTTCTCTATGACCTTGAGATGTATCATTAGTTTGTTCATTTGAGATTGCTCTGTTCTTTTGATATGTGTGTTTATGATGAATTTCCCTCTTAGGTCTGCTTTCCTTGTGTCCCATAGATTCTAATAGGTTGTACTTCACATGGTGTTTTATCGTGTTCTCATTCCAGGGGTGCAAGGGTATTGTCACCTATCCAGCTCTTTCAATTTTATGACCGAAGTTCGTAATAAATGAATTCTGAGTATTTAGAAGCAAATTTGTTAACCTGTTGATTAATATCTCAGGATACATGCACAGAAGCTAACAATAGTCATCGTTTAGTGGATTTCATATTTCATTTAAGTAAATGAAATTATCTGATTAAATTATTCTCATAATTATTTATAACTGTGTCTACCTCCAGCTGTAACCCCTTACCAGTTCTGTGACTAGCAATGCTGGATTTTTATGCATTGTTTCTCATTCATATTTCTCCTCTTCTGTCCTCTCCGGTTCTCTCTTCTCCTCTCCATTCTCCTTTCCTCTTCTCAGTCCCATCTCCCTCCCCCGCTCTGTTTTTCTATTTTCTTGTTGGCTTTCCCGCAAGTCTCAAATATTGTAATTTCCCCTGCTGGGTTCTCCAGCTGTGAGATACTCCCACAACCCTGCCTCTCTCATTCTCCAGCTGTCTGTATAGGCAACATCAAACCACTGATTTTAACACATTTACTTAGTATATAGCTGGGGTCAAGCACTCCTGTTAACTTCTGAAATGTGTTTATGATGGAGAGACACATTTGCTCCTAAGTAAGCCTTTCACTAAAGGGAAGACCGAAAGGGTGTCGATGTTTGAGATTTAAGACGCTACTACCCCAGAAAAGGGCAGAATAAAAGTCAAAGAAGTCATCTAAGAGTTCAAAGGAAACTGAAACCTGGGATGGCCAGCCCTGCTTCTCACGGGTAGGGGGCTAATATTTCTTTGCCGTTTTTTTCAGGGTGGGCTCTCTACTGGGAAAGCAGCAGAAATACCTGCTAGGCAGGAGCCCCTGAAGGGGACAACATAAGATACTCCTTTTACGAAGGTGCCAGTTTTCAAGTGATCCAGTATCCTGGAGGTATGTTGTCATTTTTGAAACATTCACAACATGCAATGGCAAAAAAAAAAAAAAAAAAAAAAGTTCCTTTGTTAGCTCCATTCAGGGAGGAAAATTGAGATGCAGCTGAGAGAAGCAGAAAGAATCCAGTCAGCAAGATAGCAAAGAGAATTTATATTATTTAAGGCAGACACAGTGCTGTTATAAGCAAGGCAGAATGGAATTCAGACACACACAAAAAACATAAAACAAAACAAAACAAATGTTGGCTGTAATTTACCTCGAGATGGTGTCCCATCAATCCTGATACTCAGTAAAAGTATTCTGAGTGAACTAGAAAGCTCCGGACTTAGGCCTGATGTAGACTAAACCCTCATTACATTTCCCTGTCTTTTTTGATTGCTGTTTCTTGGCATTCCCAACTTGGCATACAAGGAGGATAATCATGCACATAATAATAGAAAAGATTATGCATTATCCTGGCTGTGATACCATCTATAGCAAGATTTATAGAGAATTCATTATTTCTGGTAAACCAGTCCATCCCTGCCTGATCATAGCATGTCTGATATTCAATAGAAGCCTTGAAGCTCTCTGAGTTCCTAGTAAAATCCACCACACTTGCCACCAGGCCCATGGCCTCCCCACTTTTTCCCAAGGGTGTTGCTTCTTATTCTTATAGGAGCAGATGTCTAGATAGACAATTGCAAAAGATTTTTTTATGGAAAATGGCTACAAAAGATAATAGAGTTTGGGAATCTGAGGGAGGAGGATCTCAAATTTGAGTCCAGCTTTTATAACTTAGCAACTTAGTGAGATCCTATCTCAAAATCAAAAATAAAAACTGGATAGGTTTTTATTGAAGACAGTGAGCTTGAGCCCCAGTACAAGGGGAGGGAGGGAGGGAGGGAGGGAGGGAGGGAGGGAGAGAGAGAGAGAGAGAGAGAGAGAGAGAGAGAGAGAGAGAGAGAGAAAGGGGCAAATCTTTCTCTTTTCTTGAGAAAAACCTGAGACCCCAAATAGTTTGGAAGTCTGTATAGCGAGGGGAAAGGACAGAAGAATTAAGACAAAGAGCCTCAGACCAGAGGGCAGCCCTAAGAAAGTCTTGAGTAGCAGAAGGCTTTAGGGAGGCCTGGAGCAAAGAATTCTGCTTTGGATAGGAATAAGCATGTGCCTGTTATTCTACAAGCTTAGTCTGGCCGCACAGGAAGACTGGAGCCCCAGGGTAAATCCAGCAGTAGATTGTTAAGACCAGTTATCTCAGGTCTATCAGCTAACCATCAAGTGCTCTTCTGCAGGGAGTTCTGAGCAGAGTGCTACCACACTACCACAGTACCACACCATGAGGCTGTGACACATCCCCTCATTGCCGGCTCTGACAGGGTACTCCTAGGAAGGGCGTGGTCTCCAGAACCAACTTTCCCTTTCCCCTGTGAGCCTGTTGGATCTAATTGCACCATGCCTTCCATCCCTGTTTGCATTATTCATCATCCAAAATTTAAGAATCCCAGGTCATCTGTTCATATTACTGTCCAAATTTAATATTTGTATGGCAGTCTAAATCCCGTAATGGCACTCTGCCTTGTCCCCCTCCCCGGTCCTTCTGCTTGTTCTCTTGAACTCTTAATGATCGCAAGTGAAATTGCCTCCATCCTCAGCTCTTCTCAGCATGTGCCCTTCACGTGGTTGTCATAGCCAGATCTGGCTTCACCAAGGACTTTGCTTTCTTCTCATATGAATATGTGTTGTGTATGAGAGGGAATCTGGTCTTGCTTACTTCCCACTTCTACTTCTAATATGTTTCTATTTCCCTTTCTCAAGATGGCAAATCTTTTAAGAATCCTTAATAACAGATCTTCTATTAGCTTCTTTTTATTATAGTCATCTGCTATAGTTTAGATATAGAATGTCCCCCAAAGCCTCGTGTGCTTTGATGTTGTGGTATAACCATGGGTCTGTGTGTTACTGGGAGGTAGGGCCTGGCTGGAAGGGACAGGTGCCCGGGTTTGGTCTGGAAAGATTGTACCAACTTGTTGAGACTGGGAGTTCCCAGGGACGGAGATTTCAGGTGTGTGTTGTTGACTTCTGGGCCAGGAAGGGAGAGAGGGGCACCCACCCTGAGTGAGGGGCAACTGGCAGCTTGAAGTAGTTAAAGGAAGGGAAAAAAAAAACTGTCACATCTTCCTAGGAAAGCTCTAGCCTTGCCTGTCTCCAGACATTGACTTGGCTCCTGCCTCACTTGGTTTCTGTGTGGAGTGGGGTGAGAAGCTCTCCAGCCTCTGCCACGTGCATTCACCATGGCCAGGTGCCTGTGAATGGACTGTGTGAGACCTTCGAAAACTCCGAGCTAAATAAATCTTTCCTTTCTCAAATTGTGGATTTTGGGTATTGTGTCACTGCAACAAATAAATGAATGAGATAGTCTTCTCTCAATCTCTTGGTCACATTTCAAGTATTGAAAAATTTGGCACTATCTTTCTCATCACCAGAAATTCTGTCATTGTTTTGGGGAATTGTAACAACATTCAGGTAGCTAATACCTATTAGTCTGGCTGTGTGGTGGATGACTTCTTCCTGCAGTTCGCTAACGTCCCCTCCCACTCCGACAGCGGGCACTGCATTCTTTTCCATCTCATCTATTTACGGTGCTTACACTTACTCTGTTTTCTGTATTTAAAATGTTCTCACTTACCAAGTGATTATTTCTATCAGGTGTTATATTTCTTACCTTAGTTATGTGATCACCAATATTAATAAACTTTTCTCATCATAAAATAAAACTTCATCTTGATTTACGTTCTCCTGGCTATCAGCCCATTTCTGTTTCCCTTTAATGCAAAATGTCCTGATTGCGTCTTTGCATTTTCACTTTTCAGTGTTTGGGTGGCTCACTCCCATCAGGCTGCCATCTCAGCGCTTCAGTACTCACCAGCCTTGGCTCTTCCAGGTTCTCCTTGCAAGGCTCAGTGGTGGCTTCTCTTTCCTTATCTTTGAGCTTCTTAGAAAAGGATGACATCATTTACTTACACTTACAATATTTTCCCAACTCAGATTAATGCTTCTCTCTGTTCAGTTACCTTTGCCAGGTCTTCCATATTTTGATTTAAATGTTAGCATATCTTTGAGATATGCTTCATAGACCTCATATTTCTCAATTTACACTGACTGTGTAGATGATCCCATCTTGTTCCATAACTCAGTACCTTCTACCTATATCCAGCTTGGATCACCACTGAGCACTGCACTCAACACAATTACAACTCCACCAAGTACATTAAGTGCAACAGCACCAAATAGCCTCTTTGGTTTTCACCCTACGTGTGTGCATAGCTGTGAATATATGCACACATACTCACCTTATAGGTTCTTCTTTCATTTAGGAAAGTCTGATACGATTCTTTCCAAAGTGGACTTTGTGTCTGGATCCTCTGTGTTTATCTGCACCTGGTTCTCACCCTTTTTCTCTGCCATTTCATTTTTTAATTTTTTCTACAAAATGTATTTATTTTAGCTCTTTCTATTCCCATAGGTTAGGATGTACCAGAGCGTAGTAGGATACAATATGCTTTTAATGGATAATTTGATAAAACATTTGCCATATAAATATTCTACCTCAGTTGCAAGAAGAATATAATCAACCAGCATGATATTGAATAGTTCCCTAAAAACAAAAGCAGGCCATTTAGTACCAGCCACTGAAGGAACTGGTGATTGCGATCTCTTCATTAATGGAGTCAGATATAAGAACTGATATGGAAAGAATATTCATGATATATAATCAAAGGTAATGTAATTTTCTTTACCTAAAGAGAAAATCCCAAGATTAGTTGCACAAACAGATAACTGTAACTTTTTGAGGTGTTGAAAATAACGAATACGAACCTGTTTGATGATTTTACCAGCTATTTTCTTAAGTTCTCTGGTTTCAATGATAACTTTCTGACTTAGTTGTGGGAAGAAAGAAAAAAGAAAAGCACAAAACAAGAAACGTGTTTGAAACAACTTTTCATTTCAAAATTGTTGCTAAACTATAGGCTTATTTTCCATTCATTAAAAAAAAAACAATGTCTGCCATGTGTAGTAAATAGTATTTTAATCTTTTCTGCAGAAGTATGAGTGGTGTGCACACTAAGGGGTAATTCTGTAGGAATAGACTTTTAAATTCAATTCAGCACTTTTATCGAGAATGGAGAAGCTTAAAAATTAAGCCAGCAGGCATCCAAAGCCTGAGAGAACACTACTGGATGCATTCTTAATTAGAGCCAATAACGTGTGTTTTTAGGGAGAGCTTTCCTATAGAAAGCTCAACAGCAAAACTCAGAAGAAGCAAACAAATTAAATCCTCTGTATTAACTGCTTGGCACACTGCTTCTCAAAAAGTAATTTAACCCAACATGATAGTTGACAAAATTTCAGTCTTAAACTCCAAATAACGCTAAGCTATAGTACCAAGTACTTACATGTTTTTTCCAAATATAAACTAGCCCCTACTGATTTCAATTCTTTCTACATACACACAGAAAAGGAAATGTTGGAGTAAGAGTGATGAGTTAAGTGCTGGATGAACAAAACTTCAGAAACTTGATTTTTTTCCATCATTTTTTTTTTTTACTCATTTGGTATTTTCTGTTATGACTTGGAGTATTTCCATGTCACATTTTTTAAAAAAGTATTAAACTATGTCATGAAAAATGAAATAGATTCCAAACTGTCAACTGTAAATAGTCTGACAATGGGATTACAAGTAGGAAGATGAAATATGTCTTAGTTACTTTTTTTATTGCTGGGACAAAATACCCAGCATTAACAACTTAAAGGAAGAAAGATTTATTTTAGCTAATAGTTTCAGGTCTCAGTCCATTCGTGGGCAGTCGACAATAGTGGAAGCACGTGGCAGAGGTCTAGCCAAAGCAAAGCACATCACAGCATGGCAGACAGAAAGCCAAATCAGTAAGGAGCTAGCTGATATCCCGAGACTAAAGCAAGGCCAGAGCCTTTCCAGGAAGAAACTGTAACAATATTTCTTCCTCCTTCTTTTATTTAGTTCAAGCTGCCAGTTGGGCTGCCCACTTCCAGGGTGAGTGCTCCTCTCTCACTTCCTGGCCCACAGTCCAATCACATACACCTGAGATCTCTGCCCTGCTGCCCCTCAGTCTCGAGAAGTTGACATGATCCTTCCAGCTCCAGGCTAAGCCCAAGCCTCTGCCCCCTCCAGCCAGGTCCATCTTTCAATAGCACACAATTCTATAATTATCCCACTACACCTTAATACATGAGACTTCTGATGATTTAAATGTAAAATTTTATAGACTCCTGGGCAGCAATCTAGAATACATTAAATATAAATATACAGCAGTAAGACTTTTTGAATTGACATTTACGTGACCATGAGCTTTTTGAGGGCTTGTGCTCTATCCCACACATTCTAATTTTTCACTCATTTATTCATAAAACAAATAATTTTGGGGTCATGCCTGGTGGTAGAAGCCAGTAATCCCGTTAACTTTGGAGGATGAGGCAAGAGGGTCACAAATTCCAGCTCAACCTGGACAATTTAGCAAAATAGTGAGACTCTCAAAAATAAGGAAATGAACTGGGCATGAAGCTCAGCACGAGGGTGTCTGCTCAATCTCCAAAGCTCCAAAGAAAGCAAAGCAAAACAAAACAGCAAACATTTTGGATGTAATTTCTGAATTCTGAGTGCTTTCTGTAGTATTGTACATGTGGGTACTCTCTCACACTTTTGAGCGTAATGAGTAAATAAACAATTACTAATCAAACATCAAGGGTTTTTTCCTTCATAAAGTTTTCCTCAAACTTCTTGAGACACTATGATGTGTGATCAAAAAAGTGCAGCTACCATTTGCATATATAATATATGTGTATGTGGGTATATATATCTATATCTATCTATCTATCTATATTTTATTTTTTATTTTATTTTATTTTATTTGTGAGACAGGCTATCTCTAGTTCAGGCTGGTCCTAAACTCATTATGTAACCCAGATTGGCCTTGAACTCATGGCAATCTTCCTGCCTCAACGTTTCAAATGCTAAGATTACAGAAGTATGCCATCACACCTGGCTTATATCATGCTGCGGAATATATCTCAGGACCTTATGCTTGATAGACACTGTAATATTCCTCCAACCCATCTAATGTATAAATTTTAAAAAATCATCACAGTAAAAAATCCATTGTCATTAATCCACTCAAAATATTCCCTCTCCCTTTGAACAAATTTATCCTGTTTGCTGGAAGTCTCCTTTCATAGGTGTGTCTAAGTGCACTCTCTTGACTTACTCAGTATCCTTATTGGATTTGAAACACTGACTTTTCATGGTCATTTTGAGTGGGGAAGATTCAGACACTGCAAGGGGCCTGATCTGGTTAATCAGGTGGGTGAGGACACATGAAAATGTTTTCATTTGAGAGGAATTGCCAGAAATGTTCTGAATCAATGTAGACCATCAAGGCAGCCATGAAAAGACACTCACAAAGGAGAACTTGCAGAACTCTTTCAGAAAGTGACAAGATTGATGAAATAAATGTGTTTGAATAAGGGAAACTTTTTGAGGGAGACTACCGGCAATGTGTCTTTTATTATAAGAAATATTTTAGATTTTTATTTAAACATGCACCTTGCATATTGAGAAAATTATCCTAATTACCCTTGCTCCTTAATGTACTACTTTCTACTGCAGTGACAATAAATATTTACTTGAGGAAAAACTTTAAATTGCAAAAGGAATAGACGGAGAGATAAAAGTTCAAATCCAGCAGCACAGAGGTTTTCAAATATCTACAATGGTGCAGAAGAAAACAACAACAACAACAAATTTTTAACGCATGGCTGTAATGCGGGCTTATCACCTCTGTTTGGGAATGCATGGATTTGCACTCAATGGTTGTGTCTGACAAAGGTAGGGAACCCGGTGGAACAAGCAGAGGTAGGCATGCCCGCCTCACATGCAGGCTTGAGGTAGACGACTCTAAGGTCTCTTCTCACCTGAGGATTCTTTGGTTGCATGACTGAAGAACAATGCTGTCTTTCTATTAAAATTCTGCTTTAGTATATGCAGCAGGCACATGACACTGTAAGTCTTCCCGGAACCCTCTCTAAAAGAATTTTCCGTCCGTCTTTCCAAAAATGAGAGTGGAGGAAAAAACAAGGCTGAAAGATGACTTGGAAAAGACACCTGTTTTCTCAGATTTCTCCCAGTAGTTTTAATAAAATATAGAATTTGTCATAATTTTAACTCAGTACTAACTTTTTTCTAGCAATACTCCGAGGAACAAAAATTTAAATATAGTGTGTATTACATGTATGTGCAGCTATGGTGTGAGGGGTTGGTTGGAAAATCTTTGATGGGAAAAAATTGGTAAAA
This sequence comes from Ctenodactylus gundi, assembly GCA_004027205.1. Taxonomy (NCBI): domain Eukaryota; kingdom Metazoa; phylum Chordata; class Mammalia; order Rodentia; family Ctenodactylidae; genus Ctenodactylus; species Ctenodactylus gundi. Next base: position 939,305 of record PVKB01000170.1, read on the forward strand.
GTTTAAATTGTTATTTCTACTTCTGTAAGTGAATAGTCACATGACACTAAGAGTTGTTACTCTATTTCCTTGATGAAAGAGTTTTTCAGATATGTCTCTTTAAGCTCATGCATATTAACTAGGTGAAGAAGAAAGTGTAATTAGCTTCAGTGTGAATAGTCTTTTCAGCACATCAATCTAATTATGTTCTGAAAAATGTACCATGAATTTGTAGTTAATTATTAACCACTGCTACATTTCAATTCTTACTATTTAAAGTATTATTGGTTTTCAGGTATTATAAGCAAAAAAAGTGTTAAGAATGTATTTTTCTGAAAGGCAATGCTAAAAATGAGGTAACAATATTATTTATAAAGTTCTATTCAAGCTTAATTTCAACTTCAAATTGCCACTGAGGAATTTAAATAGACTGCACTTATGTTTATTGCACAGCAGAAACCATATAAACAGAATAATACTCTGTGCTTTGAAATAAGTACCTGCTAATGTAATAAGTACCTGAAGAAATACCTAATTATTTTTTATGAACTTATAATGGTACATGCGGTATTTCATTATTTCACTGCTCTAATAATCAATTGCTCTTTTATTTTTAAAATTAAAAAAGAGGACATTGATTCAATTTCACTGGAAAGCATTCAAATTCTAACTGAATTATTGATACAATAAAATCAATGAATAAAGTATCACAAAATTAGAGAAAGCTAAGGGAGCCAAGAAAAAGCAAATATAAAAGACTCTACTGGAATTATTCCAAAGGCATAAAATTAAGAAAATTAACACTTTTCAATAGCAAAGGCCATCAGTAGGAAGGAACTACACGTACATGAGCCCTTGTGATTCTGATTAACTACTACAATTGCAAATATTTTCATCAAATATACCAAACTTACTGATAAAAATGTAATAATGAATCATAAATTAGTATACAACAGGATTTTTTAAACCTTTGATATTATCCTTTGTAAACTTTATTTTTAAGTGACCTATAGAACATAGACTTTTGCATATTTTGGGGTACTGCCACTGGACGGGGTCTGGGGAAGTCTCCCAAAGAGGAAATGGAGACATCAGTTCACCCAATTGGTGGTTTTGATCGTAGGCTCAGAGACTTCTGTCACGGGAACACGATTTTCAGGCCAAATCAGTGAGAGGCATAAGGAGGCTTATGAGGCAGAAGTGTGTGCTCAGAAGGGTGTGTGGGCTTTCAAGAGAGAGGCTCATTATGAAAGGCTGGGTCAAAAAAAAAAAGGCTGGGTTAATTTATGTGGTCTTAGGGGTGTTTTCAAGATAGGATCCTACATGTGTACTCTTACTCTCTCTCAGCTCACCCATTCTGAGTCTTATGTAAAAATGCAAATCGTTGACATTCTTTGAAGTATGCTGCCTTCTTAACAGGGCTGCTGTCCTGAGGACAGAGGCTGATTGTAGAAAGGGTAACATAAGGGTGAACACTGTGGGCTTAGAGCACAGGACTCATAGGAATTTTGAGGCGGATGAGTTTTCTGGGAGGGAAAAGGCATCATAAATTTGAGACTTCGAGTAGCTCTTATGTTTTGAAGCTGCAGAGTTTTTGTTGTTGTTTTGTTTTACTTTGTGGGTGGTTTGTGTGTGTGTGTGAGGTAGGTTCTTGCTCTGGAGTCCAGGCTGGTCCTGAACTCACTATGTAGTGCAGGCTGGCTTTGAACTCATTGGAATCCTCCTGTCTCCACCTCCCCAACCTCCCCAGTGCTAGAATTACAGGCATGTGCCACCATGCCCAGCTAATCTTTATGTGATGGTGAGAAATCAAACTCAGGAGCCTTGCATTGCTAGGCAAGCACTCTAATCACTAAACTACACCCCCCCAGTTCTACAGTTTCCCCCCCCCCCATTTTATTGATATGTACAAGTGCAGAATTTAAGGTTTACAATGGAGTTGAGCATTTTGTGCACATACATTTCTTGTCAAAATGACAGGGGTTTTCCCACTCTCCTTTTGTCCCTCCCCTACCCCTCCCTTCCATCCCTTTACACACCCCCCTTGTCCCCCTGTTTCACTTTGTCTTTCATTTAAAGTTCCATGAGATAGTTGTGGTCTGGGTCTCTCATATCAGAGGGACCATCCGATGTTTCACCTTCTGCTTCTGACTCACTTCACTAAGCACGATATTCTCAAGTTTCTTCCATTTGCCTGTGAAAACCTCCACGCTGTTGGACCTTACAGATGTGAAGTATTCCACTGTGTATAAGTACCACAGTTTGTGTATCCACTGGTCTGCTGATGGGTATTTTGGTGACTTCCATATTCTAGCTATTGTTAGTTGTGCTGCTATGAACATGGGTATACATGTATCTCTGTTGTATGTTGTTTTGGCCTCTTTTGGATATATTCCCAGGAGGGGTGTCTCCGGATCAAAGGGGATATTTATTTCTAGTCTTTTGACAGCTATCCATACTGCTTTCCAGAGTGGTCGAACGAATTTACATTCCCACCAGCAGTGCAGGAGGGTTCCTTTCTCCCCACAGCCTCGCCAGCATTGATTGCTATTTGATTTGTTGATATAAGCCATTCTTTCTGGAGTGAGATGGTATCTTAGCGTTGTTTTGATTTACATTTCTCTTAGGGCTAGGGATGTTGAGCATCTTTTCATGTATCTAATAAAGTTTTTTAAAAAGTACAACTTTAAACTCTCCTCTTCTAGCTTTTAATAAAGTCCACTGCTTTATTGCACAGTATAGGAAAATGACTTTAAAATAAGTAAAACTAATATAACCTGTGGATAGAGAAGAAGATGAGCAAAAAGAAAAATGGCAGACCAAATTAACATGGATTAGACAGAAAAGAATCAAAAATTCTGGAATTGAAAACCACAACAACTGAAATTTAAAAGTCAATAATACCTGAATGTCTAGACACAAGAGGAGACAGAATTAACCAAAACATAACAGCAAAACCCAAACCAAAGCTCAGGAAGAAAAAGAGTGGACAATGTAGAAGCTAAGTGTAAGACCCAAGTTGGTCCACTTAAAAAGTCGTAGTGCACGTGACAGAAAGCCTGAGAGGGCAAAATGAACGAGAGCCGTAGGCAGTTTGAAGAGCTAAAGAATGTAACGAAGAAGGAAAGCCATGTCTGGTTTCTCTCTCAAAGTTTAAGGTGCAGAATTATGTGTAATTTTATATATATATATATATATATATATATATATATATATATATATATATATATGAGATATGATAAATTATGATGAATATTAAGTAGGAATTTAAAGAATGTGTTACAATAAAAGACACCTTGCCATTGCTTCCTCACAAAACACGAAGCACGTTCTTTCCACTTTCTGAAACAGTTCTGGAGGTTCTCTTTTGTGTTTTTTCATGAAAGCCTCTAGGGTGTCTTGTATTGATTCAAAAGTTTATCATAGTTTCTGTCAAGAAAAAATATTACAGTGTGTATTTATCCACTTTATATGCTGGATTTGACTCTTTGTAACTTCTGGCTCTTCCAAAAGTCAAAATTAACACGAGAAGTAAACATTTTGTGTCTATTCAGAACATCAAAGCTGCTACAACAGCTCAACTGAAGACATTCTTGAAAGAGTTCTTCAAGAACTGCTTCAGAAATTGTTCAAATAAAGTGTATTTGAAGTGAGGGGTAGTATTTTGAGAGGGATTAATGGCAATGCGTCTTTTAGTGTAATGATTTTTTAAAAGCCTTTAAGCATTCACCATACTTTTTGATCATGGTGCATATAATAACCTTTAGTTAAAGCTTTTAAAAGACCAGTACCTGTCTTACTGGAACAAACTTTGATATTTTATCCAATCCCTGCACGTATTGTCTATGATACTGGAAGTCTTGTTATCCTAGCATTTAACAGAACTAAAACAGAATAGCAAAGGATTTTCATTTTCTTTTTGTATTTTTGGACTTAAGATTTGCTAGTTTAAGATTTAATGTATAAAAAAGCATAAGGTGGAAAATGAACTCGCACATTCCCTTGTGCACATCTATATACACTTACATTTTTCAAGCAAAGATAGAATCAAATTACATATATCATGCATTTGTGTTAAAAATGCATCCTAGAAAATTTTCTAAAATTTTTCTTATGAAAAATTACTGTTCCCTCAAAGGAGCTGTGTTTATTTCCTTATGAATGTAATTTGAAGGTAGCTTTTCCTTGGCAGTAACAGTACATTTAGCTTCCCATTCATTCAAATGTCTTTATCGATTGTGTCTGATATGCCAGACACTGTGCAAGATAGTGAAACATCAAAGCAAATAAAACAGATATATTTGCTGTCCTCATGGAATTTAGTGTCAATCAGGAATAGAGACATTAATGTATAATTACAACAGAGAGTATTTTCTGAAAGGTGAACTTCGCAATGTTTAGGAATTAGTAGCAGGACCTAGTGTAAAAAAAATTGTAATAGTGGAGAAATTTCCTAAAGATGGTCCAGAGTATGAGTGAAAGTCTCCGTGTGGATAAGGGCATGAGAAAGATATGACATGCTGGAAGAGATAATAACAATTCAACAAAGGCTGTTTCCTATAATCTCACAACCTCAGAAAGTCAAATTTCAAAAACAAACAATTTTTTCTAGAATTTCAAGATGCCAATGTAAGTATATTGCCTCCCATACTAGTGTATAGACTACATAAACTGGTGAGTGACTCGCGTGGAATCTAAGCATGAATTTCATTCTGATGTTGTTATTGGCCTCTTACTTCTACAGATTCAAGTTCATTTTCTTGTCGTTGACCAAATCAAAGGAGGCTGTTGAGTTTGGAATTGCAAAGAGCCAGAGAAAAAAATAAAAGAAACAAAAATGTTTTATCCAAAGCTACCTCCAAGGGGAGGGAGGGGCCTATTGGCCTCAAGTCACTATCTTGCTGTGTACAGGTGTACCATGATGCTTTGTAGCAAGGAGCAGTGAGGAAGGAACAATGAGATCAAGGACAAGTCCCCCGCTACTGTCATTTCTTTTAGGCTCAAGCCTCTCCCTCCCTTGCCTCAGGAAATAAAACCGTGACTTTGATCTCCTTGAACCAACATCTACATATTGAAGGGAAAAGGGTGCTGGTGGTTTGTACCCCAGGCCTGAGACAATACAGAGAAGCCACTTCATTCTGAAACCCAGAATCTCCCTTTGGAAGTTCTCCTTTGCCATGTGCTGCCGACACTGCTGAACGTACTTCTTTTTCCCCAAGGAATTTTGGAACACATGTTGATAAAGAAGCATAAACTCATGATATACCAAATAAAAACAAGTTCTAAAAGTTTATGGCAGACTGTATCAAAGATGGCATTGTTAAATGCCTTATTTTAGAAAGCATAATATGATAGACCATGAGAAAGATGAGAAGAGCCAAGCCCCTACACAGAGGTCAGGGTTCCCAAGGTCTGTCCTTTAGGGCACAGTCTGCATGGCCGGGGCCCCGGCCACGTGTCCTGGGTGGCACAGTGTGAGGGTGCTCTCATGAAGGCCAGGCTGCACCAGCTTGTTGGTAGATCTCCAACCAGCCACAGAAGCTCCTAATGCAGCCAGCATTCCCAGGCCGAGATCTAGAGTAATGGAATGACAACTCACATAACAGGACAGTCTTAAACATTGTCTAATTTGTTCCCCACGGGAAAAGGCTGAGTAATGAAATTCTTGTATTTGAAGTGTCTTCACTTAGAGTCTGGAGAGATAAAAGTTTTGTTAAACATGAGGCCTAAGCAAGCTTCCAGGAGTGGGACCCCCAAAAGGGCTGATGTGTCCCATTCAGGAAGCCACCACAATAACACAAATGTCTTACTACTACTGCTAAGAAACTAGAGATCTGTATATGAGATCTATGACAGTTAGATTTTTTTTTTATTATTATCAGAAGCCAATGGGATTTTCAAATAAAGTTTTGCATGTATAGTATGGCAAAAGAGAATTTTAAAAGTTAGATTTTTATTTTTAACCTTTAAAGAAGAGTGGCTTCTCCAGATTTCTCAGGCCTGGGGCATAAAACACCAGATTCGCCTCTCCTCTGCCTGTAGTGGTGAACAATATGCACATGCGAGTCAAAATCTCTTTCTTTTCCAGAGAAGAGAGAGGCTTGTGTCCAAAAGAGATGACATTAGCCTGTACATGCCTATTATTTCATTGTGTTTCCCCTTCCCCACTACCTTGTTATATAACAACACACCTGTTTATGCTGAGTTGAGGCATATGGGCCTCTCCATCACCCCAGAGCTAGCTTTGAACAAATCCTTTTTCCCTTTCACCAACATCATTGGCCTCCCTTGATCTGGTTAATGGTGACCAAATGAACCTGAGCAAATGGACCTATATGGCCTGTAACATGTGTATTTGACATTGTACTGTTACTTCTTATGAATTAGATAGTGATGATCTCTACAATAAGTGAAAACTACAATTTTTACTGATTTTTAAATAACATAATTGGTCCTACTTTATCTTTATTGAGAAGGTAAATTATATTAATTGATTTTGAAATGTTGAAGGTGGCTTGAACTCATGAGATAAATTTATCTTGATCATGATATTATATTGTACTTGATGTTCGATATTTTTTCACCTATTGTCATGAGGGATATTGACTTATCCTCTTCTTGCAGTTATATTATCTGTGTTATGCTATTTTCATAAACTAATTGGAAAGTATTCACTCCCTTTAATCTCCTGAAAAAGCGTATATAATATTGGTATTATTTCATCTTTAAATGCTGTTGTCCCTCATAAATGAAGAGATTTGACTTGGAGTATATGTGTTACAAATTTTTAAAGTAACAATTCAACTTTTTGGTACAGGAGTATTCAGGTAATATTTATTCTTGAATGAAATTTGTATATTATGTCTTTCAAGGATTTAAAAATTTTCCTCCAAATTATTAAATTTGTGCACATAAAGCTGCTATTTTTAATACTTTCTTATTATACTTTGAATATCCACATGAGTCTTTAGTGATGTCTCTTTTCTCTTTCTAATACTAGTAACTTGTGTCTTAGGTTCTTGGTCAGTCTGACTTGAGATTTATCAATTTTATTGCTTTTTTCAATAGTTAGCTTTGCTTTTATTGACTATAATCATTTTCCTTTACAAATTCAATTAATTTCTGGTTTATTGTTATATCTACTTACTCTGAGTTTAATTTGCTTATTTCTTAAGGAAAAACAATTTATTGGTACTTTTTCTCATATATATATATATATATATATATATATATATATATATATATAAATTTCCCTTGAAGCACTGTTTTAAGTGCATCCCACACATTTTAATGTATTTTAATTTTCACTCAATTCAAGATTTTTTCTCATTTTTTGTGACATTGTTTCTGAATCACAGGTTATTTAGGACTAGATCATTAGATTTCCAAATATTTGTGAGTTTTCTAGATATCTTTCTGCTATTGATTTCTGGTTTAATTTTATTTCACTCAGACAGACTATTTTTAAGGTAAGATGTCAGTTGTAAAAGTATGTTCAAGTTTGTTTCACATGCCAGAATATAGTTCATTTGGTGAATTATTTGAAAATAATGCATATTATGCTGTTGTTGCTGTTCAAAGTGTTCTATAAATGTCAATGACGTGAAACTAGTTTCTGAAGCTTGTCTTCTATATTCCTTTTGATTTTCTGTCGACCTATTTTACCAATCATTGAGAAAGGAATGCTACGACTTCCAAGTATAACTGCATTTTTTTTGTTTCTTTCTGGGGTTTTTTTGTTCTTCCTTTCTCATTTTTGCATCATGTACTTGGAAGCTTTGCTCAGGTGCATAGATCTGTAGACACGTAGGATCATCTCACCTTCTCGAGTGGACTCTTACTTGTCAATTCTTTCGTGCACTTCCTTGCCTTTGTTTTACTCTTCGTTGCAGGGAATGATGACTATTCTGTGGCCTTACCTTAACAGGCTGTCAATCTGTTTATTTTCCAGTCAGGTATTTTCTTTCACCTTCTGTGACTGGGGGTTCCAATCTCAGTTCTTTGCTGTGCCTCTTTGTGTCCATCCTGCACACGTACCTCTCACATGTTTTCTGATTAGAGTTGTGGTTGAAATCTTAGCTCCATTCTTACAGCCTTTGCTATGCTGTCTGGGGACCTTCTGCCACATACAGGCTCAGCGGGAGCCTGGCACTGATTTGGGCTCATCTTCAGAGTAAGCGTATGTCTTGCTTCATGTGGCTTCTCTGAAATTCCCTGCAATCTCTCCCTACCCTATTCTCCAACTCCTTTGTCCCATTTCTTTGGTCAGAAATAGAGTGTTTCTTTTGTAGTTTTTACCATTTGAATTAACTGCTTAATCAACACATAGTTTTCTTCTGTGTTCCAACTCCTCTCCACAAGTTGTCACCTTTTGATTACCTTTCATAGTCCCCAAGTAGCTGTAGTCTTCATTTTGTTAAGGGGGTTTACAGAGGGTTAGAAGGACGCTGGTGGGGTTATTCTTTAATGTTGGAAGAGACTATACTTAAAGAATGTCAGAATGACTGAAAATAATTCATTGTCTAGAGATCATAGAGAATATGGAGAAGTCTTGATTTGGGGAAGATCAAAGAGAAAAATAATGTTCACAAGGTTCTGGCAAACCCTAGCAGGAGGGGAATGTGAAAGATTCAGGGCAGAGCTTTGCCTTCAATTGCTTTGCATCGTTCTCTTTCCCTGCTCCAAGACACTACTGAGTTTTGCTTGTGAAACTATTTGGAAAAAAACCCAAGCCCTCCATTTTCACAGAGGATATAAATCTGTTCCTCCAAAAAGTCTCACCCAAATTTAAAGTTGTTCATTCAATTCAACACGGCCCCCGTGGGACTGCTCTTCCATTCTTAGGGTGGGAATTGATTTTTCTTCTCTTATATGTCCTGTGAGAGGACTAAGCATATTACAGTCTCAGAATTTTCACACATTATTTAAAAACCTGTTCAAATGTGAGAAGGTCTAGCATAGGCTTGTCTATGCCAATGTGTAAAAATCTCCAGCTGCCTTTGAAATTATGAAGACATGTTATATTCTTCATTAAGTATACAGACTAATGTCTGTGGAAAGTGGAAGCTTTATTCCGATACTTCTCAAAATTTGAATTTTTCTTTATTGAAAGTGACTACCCTAACCTCTAAGTTTATGCATGTAAATGGATGGATCTTGTCTATCTATAATAATAAAAGTTGATTTCAAAGAATATATCTAGACATTAAAATTCATAAGGCTATAGTTAAAATTTTTTAGCATATAAGGTAAAGATTTTTGAATAGGTATATTTACATATTTGTATTCAAACTTGTTTACACAAATACTACATATTCCAAAATGAGAACAACAGTTTACAGATTGGTTTTGGGATTGAAAACTGAAAAAGCTACCTTTGCCATGTTTAAATCTATGTTCTGTTCAATTCCTTATCCACTCTGTGATTAATCTTCTTTGAGTCTTGACTCAAACTTTTCTTTTTCTGTTAGTAAGAAGTCATAGTAGTCATGGTTTCAAATGAGAAAGTTCAAGGCTAAAGTACAGTGACATTTCTGTAGCATTACTTGTGAAATTGGCTCCTGCCAACATGTTACAGACTAGCGTTCACAGAAGGAAGGGTCAGGAGTTGAACAGGTTTCTTATGGAGTATCCAAACACAGCTGGACATGTCCTTGGCACAGCATCTAGGAGGAGATCTCACCTTCTGGTTGCATTATTTTTTATGAAGCAAGTGTGAGTGCTGCCTCTGGGGACAAACATTTTGAGCAAGACTGCTGAGTCACCTAGGATTGAAGCCAGATACTAAAGGAGTTATTGGAGAAGTTGGGGGAAGTTGAGGCCCTGCGTGGCTCTTCCTTCTGGAAAAGGGTATCCCCAGTCTCAGTTAGCTGACTGCCCGATAACCCAGAGAGAACTCCTAGAGGCTTTGGACAATCCTGTATGTCCTTCCCAGTCTATTTTTAATAAACTTGTAATGTTTTACTAACTTTAGATCTGCAGAGAGGTTGCAGAATTAGCACACAGCATCTGTGCACTCTTCATTCAGCCCCTGATGTTAACACGATCATGCACACGTGACAAAGCTAAGGAACTGGTTGCTATTCACAAATTTCTGACTTGAGATTTTGCCAGTTTTTGCACTGTGGACTTATGTTTCAGGATCCAATCTAGGATGCTATACTGCAGTTAGTTTGCATCTATTTTGTAGATGGGAGGATGACAACAATGGCTTCCTGTCACTGAAAGTTTCTGAATATAATCTTTTTAAACACAGATATAAGGAGAAATGTATAGAAAAGTACAGTCATTGGGAATGTCAGTCAGAAATAGATGGTGTTGGCATGCTCTTCGAAGGTTTGCCTCCTCCAGGTCCCTGGGCTTGATCGGAATTGTTTTTTTTTTTTTTTTTTTTTGAGGTCAGAGACTTGTCTTTGTACTATCCATGGTCCTTAACACAGTCCCTGTGCTCTAGACATTATCAGTGTTCATTACAATGTTAATGGACAGGTGAACGCCATTCTCTGAAGCTTACTCGTCACAACCTAATGATAATTTCACTTGTAATCTTATTCAGCACAACCTACTGCTTCAAAACTTCAGTGTCACTTTATTTTTAGGATTCAGATGGGATCCTGATGAGGCTTTAGCTCCACAACAACAACAATAACAACAACAACAACAACAACAAAATAGAAAACAGTCCAACTTGTTTTTTAAAAGATACAGTAAGTAAAACTAGACACACAACTTCACCTGTTATTCATAAACAACATAGATTCTGCTAAACATTGTTGATCACTACTGCCTCCTTATCCTCTCATTCTTTTCTTTTTTTAAAAAGACAAAACAATTTATTTAAGAAGAGATTGTAAAAAGTTTGGAATATTTAAGAAGTTGTACTTGGCCCCTTCACTTAAAAATATAAGGCATTATTATAATTTTTTTAATGACTTAAGTTGTAAATGTAAAGATATAATATGTGAGCCAAATTAGGATGACTAAAATTTGTTTTGGAATTTCTCTGGTAATTAGATATATTTAGATATATCTATTTGCAAATGATTCAGATGTTGTTATTGGCCTTGAACAATGACAGGCATGTACTCCATGTACTCCTGTACACCTACCTACCCACCAATACACACACACACACACGCACACACACACGTGCGTGCGCGCGTTCACACACACACCATCAGAACCGATTGGTCTGTCAAGGCGATTTCAGGGAGGGGTCTATGATAAAAGTAAATAAGACAGTAAATCTACTAGAAAGTGTGTTTTTAACACAGAAATTACTAGCACCTCTATTTATTTCATCAAGATAAAAACTATATTTTGTAGACTAATATACTATGAAAAATAATTATGGGGGAAGTTTCACAGACCTATGTAATTAGTATATTAGTTTTCAAAACATAATAATTATATTCAACAGAGGGAACTGTTACAAAATCTTAATCTGTGAAACTTTTTGATGTGTATGATATGTATAGATGTTTACCTAGGGTTGGAGTAGCAGAAGGCAGTGGTTTTGATTTGGGATATTACTAGTTCTACAAACAGTAAGAGTTGGTAAATAAGTGGTACTTGAGGTCTTTTCCCTGAAGTGTCATTTAGTAGTAACGATAAAAGCTCACATAGCCTTAGTCCATTGGCTAAGAACTCGGTTGGCTATTAGTTCAACCTGTGACTCTGGAATTTTATGTCTCAGTTTCGTGCACTGTAACTGAATTTGTAATAATGATCTTGCGCATTTTTCCTGTTCCTCTTTGTGAAAGAACTCTTAAAATTTTTTGAAATGACTAAGTGTGCCATTATATCTATTGCTTTATATGTGGTATACTTTTGAGATATAGATGAGTTCATTTAATGTAGTGATTCATTTAGTCAGTCTTTAATATAAGTTTAGCCTAAAAAAATCTGATTGATGCAATGTAATGTCTTTTGTATAGCAGCACAATTAATAATAGCCAAATCTTGGAAGAAGCCAATATGCCCAAGTACAGATTACTGGCATATATACACAATGGAGTATTATTCTGTCATTAACAATGACACACTTGAGTCATTATTAGTAAAAATGGATGTACCTTAAGACCATGATGAATCAGACTCAGAAAGTTGAATTTTATATGATTTCTCTAATATAAAAAAACCATACACACTTATGGTTAAATGTTAGAGACAAGGAAGAAAGTAAGAAGATGGACTTTGTAGTGAAAGAGAAAGGGAAGGGGGGGGTGTGAAAGCATGGGAAGGAGAAAGGGAGGTGATATATATATATGAAAAAAGAACCAAATGAGCAATGGGGATGACAGTGGGAATTAGAGGGAAGGGGGAATTGTGGGAGGGCCAGAAAAGCAGAGGGGAAGGGACTGTCATTTTGATGTGATGTATATGTGCACAAAACACTCAATTTCAATATAAACATTATGTATTGCATATGTGTGTGTCTTAGTTACTTTTCCATTGCTGTGACTCAATACCTGACATCCACAAATTTAGGGGAGGAAAGGTTTATTTTAGCTCACAGTTACAGAAGGTCACAGTCCATTCAGGAGTGGCTGGCAGCAATGGAAGTACACGGCAGAGGCAGAGGTGGAGGCAGCCTCTCATGACGTCACACAGGAAGTCAAGTCAAGGCAAGTTGAGACTAGTCCTCCAAGGAAGGCAGGAAGCAGCTTATATATCCTTCCTCAGCCCAGTGACTAGCCTCTCCTGGATCCAGGTGTGGAAGGTGTGGCTACTACACACAGTTAATCCTAATTTACATGCCTGTAATCCACCCCTCCAGACTAGGCCCCAATGTATAATATAGTTCCATAGACAGTCTGTAACATGTAAATACATGAGACTCTTGGGGGATATTCCAGAACCAAACCACAATAATGTGTGTGTATATTTGTACATATATGTGTGTATACATATATATGGGGAAAATAAGTACAATAAAATAAAGTGTGAAGAAAACATTTTAAAAATTCAGCTCCTCCGTCACACTAGTCTTGTTGGAAGTGTTCAGCCATCACATGTGGCTAATCATTTCCATATTGTATAGTAAGAATGATTGCATTATCCGGAAGTTTAGAAAGTCCCACTGGGCAGGGATGAATTTAAAGCTACTGGTGGGATATTTGTCACTGTTCAAATCAAGGAGATGTAGTTCATTTGGTTAAGTTTTATTGTTGTTGTTCTTGGGTTCAGTCTGAGTGAGTGACCCTGGGGTGTGTGACCACTTTAATCAGCACTGTCATCTTGAGTTGTCAATTGATGTCTCAGTTGCAAGGCTACATGCAAATGCACAGGTTGATTTTTTTTTTTTTTGCAGTGTAGATCTAATATTCCGAAAATACATTACAGACTTTTTGCTTTGATTTATTCAAATAGTGTTGCATTCTTTGGGTTTCATTCTAGTTACATACTGAGTTCCCATAACACATCTATACATTTCTGTTATTTTTAGTTCATAGTGATTTATGAGGCCAGCTATTTTTGAAACTTTACTATATCATATGTATTTGGTAGGGGTTATGGAAGGGGATGAAAGTATTCATGAAAGCATTAATGTCCTGAACAGCCTCTGCTGAAAATAGTTAATATAGAATTGCCTGCAATACTTATCTTTAGAAAATTCTGCTTCCAAGGTGGTATTTGGCTGGTGTCTGAGAACTTAACTGTTAGAGACATGCCAGCCAGCTGATAGTTATGATTTATTCACAGTGCCCAGACTGTGCAAACAGCAGGACAGGTGCTAAATACTTGTGTTCCTTTGAGAGTCTGGAATTTTGGAATGTATTATGCAGTGGATGCTTATGTGACCAGTCCTCAGGGGACATTCAGTTTCTGTTGGGTTCCTTGGGCAGAACAATAGTACATAGGCTGCATTTTATGCGGCTGAGAAGTTTGTTCTACTTTCAACTTCTCAAGGATGAGAAAGAGTATTAAAAAATCTTGCATACAGATCCTTTTATTATGTTCCCTGTTCTGATCTACCTGTTCAACCTTGCTGTTGCGCTTAAGTCTTAGACACGAGTACAGCTTCATCTGGATCTCATGGAGCCTTCTAGCGGTCCTCCAGCATTGGAGTGGTGGTCATGGAGGTTCCTAGCACACAAGCTTGAGCCTAAGTTCTCATTTTACTTTTCAACAGGAACAACAAATAAGCTTTCAATGTGGACAACTAATAAGTCCCAATGTCAAAACTGAGATAGACTTAAATTACCCCAAACAGCAAATCTTTTCCTGAGGTTAGAGAAAATTAATAAATATTTAAAATATGGATTGGTGCCTCGTACACAGTAGGAGTTTGCCCATTGCTTGACTTTCTCCTCTGTGTCCATCTTCCGACCCAATTAGGATGCAGCGTCTGATTAAGTGGGCAGACATACAGCACATTTATGCCACTTATTTTCCTGCTGCTGTTTTCTTTCCTAGAAAGCACGTGATATATTTGAAAGTTAGGTCATTAGCAAGGTTTGTGCTTTTTTGGCACCTGATGTTTGAGGTAATTTCGTCAGATGTTCCTGCACATTGAATCTCGTTTGCTTTTTCTAAAAGGAAAAATTCGAAACTGGGATGGATCATTTTGTGCCTCAAAGCCAACAGGGTCGAGAAGGAGAGCTTGTAATTGAAATCAAAAGTGTGTGTTTTTTCTTCTTTACCACCAAAAAGGAAGAGAAGAGGCCTTGACCTGAACCACTAGCACTTTGTTTGATGGAGGATGGAAGGTACTGAAGCAATTTACCAGGGCTTAGGCGTCAGGTGTGGGACACGTGAGAGGGCACACGGGCATTTACCAGGGAGAAGAATCATTCAGAAAAATATCTTTTCCTAGCCCTAAGCCCAGGGACTTAACCTTTCGCAGTTTATTTCATCAGGAAATGTATAGAATAAGCATAATCCTTTATATAGGTCACTGACCAACCAGTTATCAGAACATAAGTGTAAAATGTAAGTACCTGTGAAGAACTGTTCCATCTTCAAGAAAAGATATTCTGGCTTCTAAGTTCCCAGTTATCAGCATTATCACTCCTGTTT
This sequence comes from Ctenodactylus gundi, assembly GCA_004027205.1. NCBI lineage: Eukaryota > Metazoa > Chordata > Mammalia > Rodentia > Ctenodactylidae > Ctenodactylus > Ctenodactylus gundi. The sequence continues at coordinate 954,305 of PVKB01000170.1, forward strand.
CACATCTACGCCTTTCCACTTGCACAAATCTGCTTCTCTTTTGAGAACTTAAGGCGCACATCTTTAGTAGTGTTCCATTGAATACTGATGTTTCCATTAGCAATCGTTAGTGTCTCAAATTTACTGTGTCTAAAAATGAATTCAATTCAGAGAAGAAGGTTACCAAACCTCAGTGAATACCGTCATTCCTCAGTGTATCTAAAGTATTAGTTCTAGGATAACTCACAGATACCAAGAATTTAAATCTGGCAGCGTAGGTTGTTAGCTAGGCAGGAGCTGAAGCTGGAATGGTAGCTCACAGTGGTCTGAGTTTCCTTGGCTTGTAGGTCAGCAATTCTGAGAAGGGATCCTTGAGGTCCCCTTACTTCCCCCATCTACACATTTGTGTAGCTCTGAGGCGCATACAAGTGCACCTGTGGGGCTCAGGGCCCCCACATTGACCCTGGGTGATCTAATTTACATGTACCCGCATCACAGTTTTAACCTTCCTACTTCCTCTCTCCCCATTTTGGCTACTGTATTTATTTCAGCTAAGACCATATTATACTGGAACAAGAATTCCCCTTCCTGATGAAGAGACATTGCCTCCCAGTTGATTGGAAGAAACCCCAATAGCAAAGACCCCAAATTCTAGGAAAGTAAAAAAAAAATCAAACTGATCCTTGGGGCACTCAGCCTTTCTGCAAGCTTTGTGCTCCCCTTTGTGGGGAGGCTTCTGTCCTTATTAAGTTACCCCAACCCTTTCCAGGCACTGAGCCTCCTTTGACTTCCTCACCTGGATCTCGCCCAAATATGCTACGCTTGTCCCTCAACACGCATGCTTGCTCAACCGACAACTCCGAGTTCTGAGTTCTTCCTTATGACCCTCCTCACAAATGTTCTCAGGCAGAATCTGGGAGCCGAGACCTAACAAACACAGTTGGAACACAGACCATCAGCCCAGGCAGAACAAAAAATCTAGTAATAGATGTTCAAGTCCCTTATATAAAATGGTCTAGTATTTGTACATAACCCATGCATGTCCTCCTATTTACTTTAAAGCAGTCCTTGATTGCAAGAAAGAGCAGAAGCACAAGGGCCATTATCACCCGATGCTGCCTTTTCTACATCGTAAAGGAATTCTCCAGCCTTTTACTGAAGTAGGTCAGAAGAACCTCCTGCGTTCATACCCAGAGGAGAGGAGTGTCATGCAGAGATACAGAGAAGAACCCGAGCAGTCCTTGCCGAGCACTTCCTGCTGCGGATCACACCATCACATCATACCTGTGTGTCCCCTAGGCACACTTTTCTGTAACTATCCACTTCATCCTCGGGTGAGCATAGAAATAGGCAGGTTTTCTTGTTTCTTGGGTCTTCATTTCTGAAGGCTCCTGTGTCAGAGAAACTTGTATTGAATAAAGGGCAAAAGATTTGTGATCTTAAGTTATATTCAAAATATTTCCTTAAATATAAATTGTATAGCATCAACTTTTATATAAGTGCCCAGGCAAAACCAAGGTCACAATGATAAATATGGAATATTTTTAAACTGTGTATGTAGTCGCAGCAAAGTGATTTGTTTTAAAAATGTATTTGAATTTTTGAAAATATATAGTGATTGGATTTTAAAATATATCTTTATCAGTCAAGTTAAAAGATAAATTTAAAAATGGCTTACTTATAATACCTAATAGAATAAAATCCTATCTACATAGTTGTTATACTGTATTGTTTAGGAAATAATAGATAAAGTCTTGTGCTTTTAGTACAGACACTACCATCACAGGCCTAATTACATGCTACTTGAGTGAGATGCAAGGAAAACAATGTCGCATTAAGGAGGGCCAGGGACTAAAGCTCTGTGGAAAATGAAGAAAGTGGCAGAGGGCGTGCCTACACGTTGTTGTGTCACTGTTGTGGATCCAGCCCAGTGGCTGGTGCGAGTCAAGTTCAAGTTTTGCATTTTGGAATTTTACGGATTTCTTTTACGAGTATTTCTGATCCTTGGCTGGTTGGGTGTACTGATGTAGAACCCACAGATGTGAAGGGTCAACGGTAACTATGCTGTAACTCACTTTCTATGCTGAGGATGTCAATGAGTATGATTGTGTGACTTAGGTTCTGATGTTCCTTTTCGGAGATATCAGGGTATGCTGCTGTAGAAACACTGGTCCGGGCAGTAAATGTTTATGGGGGATGAAATGCCTCCTTTGAGAGTCTTGGGATGTTCCTGCAGTGATCCTCTGCCTCTGCAGTAGTTGCAGGGTTGTCTTTCAGTTCCATGTGGCAGTTCCATGCAGCAAAGGGGAGGTCTTCATTTCTGTTCCTCTTCCATTTCTGGATGAATTGTGAGAACCTTGCCATCAGCAGGCCAACAATGCTCTCAGCCTAGATCTCCATTTCCAAGATGGCTTCTCTGATGAACAACGCAATTACAAAAGCGTCAGAAGTCCTCAAACTCACTGTGCCAGATTCTTAGTCCAACAAACACCTAGAGGCCAACATTTAAGTCTGAGGCTATTTGTTTGATGCTTTTCGCTCTTTATCTACTTCTCCTGCGGCTGTTTCTGCTGGCCTCTTCCTCACCTGTTGATTACACATTGACCTTTCTGATGCTAGACATTTCTAAGGCCAATAGTTAACCTCAGACACTATCATCCCTCCTCCGACTACAAAGTTGCCAAGGGCTCTACTTCAAAAGGCACAGGCCAGAAGTACATCTGGTTATCTGCCACATGCAGCATGCAGCACATCTATTCTTTATTTTCACACATTTTTGGCTGTCTGTCTCAAGGAAAGAAAGGGACCAGATACAGTTGCAGGAAGAGAAATAAAAAGATGGCGTTGTGGCTTGTTGTAAGTCTGAGTATATCTACCATAAAATTAAAATTGTACACCTGTACTAGCTGTAGAACATTTATAAACTTGGAGTATCTTGTGATTCCACTGTGTCACCCCATAGTCATCCTCGATATACTTGAAGTTGAATGCAGCCAGGAAGAATGGCATTAACTAGCATTTGTTGAGTGTCAACTGTGGGTTTTCTATTTCTTAGACCATATTGAAAGACACTGAATGGTGAGAATTGGTCATTCAATCTAAAATCATCATCTGAAATGTCTATGAAAATAAATGTTTCTTAGTAGGTGACACTCTAGATTAGTATGTCATTTTTAAAAATAAATGGTATGCATATATTTTAAGTCAGTGGAACCTGTTTTCTTCAAATAAAATATCAATAATATTATAAAACAAAAATGATTGAATACATTTTGTACATCCTATGAATAAAGATAGAGATGGAGATTAACTCCTGCCTGATCTATTTGAAGGATTTTGGAAATTTGTGGAACGTAAAGAGTGATGTGGTTTGGTGGAAAGAGAATAAAATTGCCAGGCTAATTTCTCAGCTCCACTGATACAATCTATTGATCTCAGTAGTCTATTCAGTTTTTGTAAGTTTTAGATTTCTCAAATTCAAAAGATAGAGGGAAGTAGAATGCACTTAAAATGTGAGTTTTGAGATATAAATACATGTTTAAGTAGTTCAGCACACAGTAGAAATTTAATGAATGCTAGCATTCTATCTTCCTTCCTTAAATGGAAGTCTATCCTTCAGGTTAGAATAAAAAAGAAGAGCTTTTGTTAAAATGTACGGGCAGTATTTGAGAATGGAATTCTGAGTGCTGCCTTGGATCTGCTCCCAAGGTTTGCTTAGATAGCAATGGAGAGGTGGTCTGCTGTAGAGGAGAGTACAGTCCAGTGAGAGTCTCTTTATGTTCCTGGATGTTGAAGATGGTGAAAGAGACTGGACTGAAAAAGAAGCATCAGAGATGTAAATCCAAGGGAAAGAATTCTGATTAGTGGGTAGGGCCTTCCCACAGTCTCTATTTTGAGTTAGATGTTGAGGAGACAGACCAATTTGTGTCACAGAATCACTGAACTTCCAAATGATTACCTTCTTCTGATTCATTAACTTTAGTTTATGTACAAGAAAATTGAGGCCCAGAGCTTAAGTGAGCAGGACTTAAACTGCACAAGTAAGTACCAGAATCAGTCTTGTAATCTATATATGTTTCTCCCATTTGTCCAGATCAAGCTTCATTTTCATTCCATAGTGTGCCTTAGCTACCAGTTATGATGCTCACAGTCCAGAGGCTACATACTCACGTAAGAAATTCTGTACTACATTTGCTTGACTCTCATCCACTAAGCCTATTTCTCGATCTTTTGAAGAAGTCACTCTACCCACAATGAATCTAACTACTTCAGATCAATTGGTGTTGTGTTAAACGTAGTAACCTCTTACACATGGGGGATAAATCCTTGCAGATGAAATGAAAGAGTCTGGCTGAAGAGTAGAGTCACAACTGAAGCTTCTTTCAAAGGTAGGTCCCAAGCAATCTGACCATGGGCAGGAACATAAAAATGCCTCCTCAAGTTGAAATGTAATTCACTTGTAATGTCCAACTAAGGCAGACAAATCACAGAGGTTTGCTAGCTGATGACTTTTAGAAGATATTTGAAATTTTAAAAATAAAGTGAAATACATATGCTTTAGTATAAAAATCAAAAGGATTTAAATTGATGCTTAGTCTGGTTTAAGGGAGCAAATGAAAGGAAGTGAAGTGGGTGGTACAGGTGGCCCTCCATACCCGCGGGCTCTGCACCACAGGCTGAATCAACTGCAGGTCACAACTACTTAAAATGTGTCCATACTGAACATATGCAGACGTTTTCCTTGTCATTAGTTTAAAAGAAATATACCAATTATATACATACCATTTACATTGTATTAAGTGTTATAATAAGTAATGCAGAGGATGTCACAGATTACGTGCAAGTGCTCTGCCATTTTGCAGAAGGGCCTCAAGTGCTGGCACAGTCCGTATCTCTGAGGAGTCCTGGCACCAACACTTGAAAGCCCAAGGACGGCCTGTACACTGAGGTGATCTCCACTTTCCACAGGGTAAACTACATGGGATATATTCATAATGAAAAACTTGATGAGTAGCCAGTGTACTAACTTGCTTTCACTGTATAGAGTTTCAGTAAAAATATAATTGTTATAAAGATAATAAGTTGAATCTTTTGTGATGCATGCACACACTCAGTCTGAGCAGTCTGTGGGTCATAGCTGAAGTGCGTCCCCAGCCTGTGCCCATGCGGAGCAAGTTCGCTCAGACAGTTATTGGAAAGTCTTACTCACGGGGCTCTTGAGCTGAGCTCATCTGGTGAGCCCGTCTCCTTCTGGTGTGACAGCTTTATTCATAAGTGGGAGGCCAGGTTTTCCAATGGGCATTGGCTATAGCTAACCAACATCGCTGCTGTGAGCTCTCAGCAAGTGGGATATTCCCTTTGTGACTAATAACTGTCTTATTCACTTGTTGCCAAATTAAACACACAAGCACACATATTTTTATTAGTGCCTATTAATTTTACAAGATGTTGGATTTTAATTTAGTATTTTCGTATGTGCATAGAACATGTTTTTAGTGTATCCGTCCCCCTCTGCTGTCCTCCTTTCATCTCTTTCCCCTCCCCTCATTCTCTTCCTCTTGTCTCGTGGAAGTCTTCTGTTCTCTAATTCCACACGTTAGGGAAAAGATGCGCATGTGACACGTACTTATGTCTAACTTGATTTATTTTTCTTGATATGAGAGTCTCCTGTCCCATCCATTTCCTGTAAATGACATCATGCCATTCTTCTTTACAGCTGAGTAATACCCAATTCTGTATATATACTTCATTTTCCTTGTGTGTTCATCTGTTGCTGGGCACCGAGGCTGGTGGCATACTCTGGTTATTGTCACAATATGGATCGGTAGGAAGATATCCCTACAACATACTGACTCTGATTCCTTAGAATATACACCAAGGAGTAGTATAATTGTGTCCTGTAGTTGTTCTATTTTTAGTTTTTGAGGAAATTCCACACTGAATTTCATAGTGGCTCCACTAACTTACATTCCCATCAGCAGCTAGGCAGAAGCATTCGTTTTCTGCCACATATTATTATTATTATTATTATTATTATTATTATAACTGTATTTTTGATGATAACCATTCTTACTGGGATGAGATAAAAAATCTCAATGTAGGGGCTGAAGGAATGGCAGTGATTAAAGCACTTGTCTAGCAAGCATAAATCCCTGGGTTTGATTCCCCAGCATGGCATTAAGCTGGGAGTGGTGGGACACACCTGTAATTCTAGCACACAGGAGGCTGAGGAAGGAGAATTTCTGTGAGTCCAAGGCCAGCCTGGGCTCAATGATGAGTTCAGGACCAGCCTGGGCTACAGAGCAAGAACCTGTCTCAAAAAAAAATCTTGATGTAGTTTTGATTTGCATTTCCCTAATGGCTAAATATGTTCAAATTTTTATACACTTATTATACTTATATTTATGCCCTTATAATTTTTCTGTTTAATTTATTGACCCAATTATTGTTAGCATTATTTGTTTTTTAATTTGGTGTGAAGTTTTGAGTTCTATATGTTTTAGATATTAATATTCTGACAGAAGGGGAACTGGCAAACACTTTCTTTCATTCAGTAGGTTATTTTTTACTCTCTTGTTTGAGTTTTGTATTATTTAGGGTCCTACAAGAGGTAGAATTGACAAAATCATAAAAGTAAAAGGGATTTATTTGGAGGACTTGCAAGTCCAAGGAGAGAGATAGTCCAAGATGCAGCCTCACATGCAAGAGCTGGAGAGTCTGATGGCTGCTCAGCTGTGAGCTAAAACACCTGTTGGGACTGCAGAACAGCCCGTGTGTGTCTGCTGCAGATATTGGTTGTTCGAAGAATCATGGCAGACCAGAGACTGGAGCAAACCTGTGATGAAGTAGCAAGTTGATGTGCAGCAAGTAGATGTCTGTAGACAGTCATGAAGGCCAGAGGTTCCGTGGAAAAGCTGTAATAATCTTTCTTCTTCCTTTCTTTTATGTAGTTAGAGTTCCCAGTTGGGCCTCCCCCACCCAGGGAGGGTGTTCTTCCTTTATTCACTGGCCCACAAATCACTCATACGCACCTATAAGCTCTACCCAGGTGTGTTTGTTAATGCCTTCAAGTTGACATAATCCCTTTAACAGTCACATGTTTATTTTACATTTTGCTGAATATAAACTTTTTAACTTGATGTAATTCCATTTATTGATTCTTGTTACGATTTCCTGTGCTATTAAAATCCTGTTCAGAAGTCTTTGCTTGTGTCTATGGCTTCAGGTATTTCTCCTATTATTTCTTCTGGCAGTTTTAAAGTTTCAGGTCTGATACCCAAGTCTGTGATTCATTTTGAGTTGATTTTTTTTTACAGGATGACATACAGATATCTAGCTTTACTCTTCTAAATGTGAATATCTATTTTTCCTAGTACCATTTGTTAAAGAGATAGCTTTATTCCAGTATAAGTTTTTGGACTTTTTGTCAAAAGCCAGATGGTTGTGACATGCGTTTGTTTCTGTGTTTTCTCTTTTATTCTATTGGTGTATATGTCCATTTTTGGAAGAGTCTTATGCTTTTTTGAAATTTTTAGTTTTGTAGTATAATTTGAAATAGGGAATTATGATTCCTTTAACCCTTACTCTTCTTGCTCAAGATTGATTTTGCTATTCTGGGTCTTCTGCATTTCCATATGAGGTTTAGGACTTTTTTAGTTTTAAGCTCTGTGGAGAAGGTAGTAGGAATTCTTATGGGGATTGCAATATGATTCAACACATATTTAATGAGTATATATTGTCAGGATCTCTACTAATATTGGGCATAAGAGAAGAAACACGTGAGACAGAGGCCCTGCTCTTAGGAAGATTGAAGTCTAGACATGACAGATACATAATTAAACAAGTCGTGGCCATAAGTGAGATGATGGAACTAGGACAGGAAGTTATGGAAGTCAGTGGTGCATGTAACCCTGAGCAGGGCTCAAGGAAGTCTTCTTGTGGGACAAGGTGTCAAGCGGAGGGTAACAGAAGGGCCTATAGTCTCAGCTATTAAGAAGGTTGAAGCAGGAGGATCACTTGAGCCCAGGTTTTCAAGGTCAGCCTGGTCAACAAAGTGTGATGCTACCCCTTAGTAACAATAAAATATACAGGAAATTCGATGGGAAGTGATGTCTTGAGTGGGATTTGCAGGTTGAGCAGGGTTCACCTAGGTAAGGGGAATATTATGTTCCAGTCAAGAGGGAAGCATGACCAATCCAGAAATAAAAGGGAGACTGTATTTCAAATGAACATTTAGCTATTCTGTCTTTGAAAGTATGCAAAGATCTTTTCTTAAAAACAAAGTATGCATTGTTGATAAATGTGGGTCCATTCTCTCCTATACTACCAGTAGGAACGTAAGTTTGTATAAATTTTTAAAAGATAATTGTCAATTATATATACATATTATAAAAATACGTACACATTCGTTACTACTTTCACATATTTATTTCTAAGGAAATAATTGAATCGTAATTATTATAAAGAAATAACTATAATGAGTAAGAATATGCAAAATATCCAAGGTCTTAGTTTTATAGAGAGAAAATTTAAAATTGATAGACAATAGGTTAAATACAATTTTATACTTGAAGATCTATTGTATCGCAAATACAAACGTTGTTTTAAAGCATCTCTGGTAGAGATGGGGGGATAATAAACTGCAGCAAAGCTATGGTACAATCACCTGCCACCTGATTTTTTTAACTTTTTATTTTGAAATAGCAATAGACTGTTAGGAAGTTATAAAAAGGTGCTATGTACTTTTTTGCCATTTTATTGCTATGTACTTTTAAACCAAATTTTTCTTAGATAAATCCAGAACAATATCAACCATGGAACTGATGTTAAAGCAGTAGGCATGTAGATTCTCTTAATCATAACTTCAGTCAAAATACAGGATTATTCAATGCCATGAAAGTTTCTTTTGTGCTGTTCTTTGTGGCCACGTCCATCTCTTCCGCCTAAACCTTGGCTATCAGCGATCTCTTCTCCATTACGGTAATGTTGCCGTCTGAGGAATGATTCATGAGCAATGACCTTTGTGAACCTGGTTCTTCTCTCTTTCCATTCACTTTAATGTCCTTGACCTGTATCCATGTTGCTGCATGAACCACTAGGTCATTCTTTTTTGCTGCTCAGTAGTGTTTCTTGGTGTGAATACACCACATTTTATTTAACTGATTTTTTTGAGACAAGGTCTCTATTCCAGGCTGGTTCAAACTTACTGTGTAGCCCAGCCTGGCCTTGAACTAATAGCAATTCTCCTGCCTCAACCTCCTGAGTACTGGGATTGCAAGACACCAGGCCTCATTTATGTACTGCTGGGGAATTGAACTCAGGGCCTTGCATTTGCTAGGCAAGTGCTCTTACTGCTGTGCTACTCCCACAGCCCTAACAGTTTACATCTTGGAGAATGGTATAGTTACTTGTAGATTTCGACTGTCACAAAACTGATATGAGTTGTGTATAGTTTTTTTGTTGATGAAATAATTTTCATTTTTCTGTGCTAAATGCCTAAGGATATGGTTGCTGGGTTGCGCTGTAAGTATATGCCTAGCTTTTAAAGAAAAGTTTGAGTGATTACACTATTTTATAACCTCGTGAACAGCATGTAAAGAACCAATGTCTCTACTTCTTTTCCACTAGTTTTCTCTTGTCATTATGTTTTGGTTTATTGATTGAATAGGCCACTAGTAATATATCATCATGTGAGGCCTTTATCAAATATATCCACATATTTTCCCCCAATGTGTTTTCATCTTCTTAATAATTTGAAAATTTATTTTTAATGAAAGTAAATTGCTTGATGTCTCATTTATTTAATTTTTTTTTTTTTTTTGGATTTTGCTTCTGGTGTTATGTCGAAGACTTCACTACAGACTTACATTCCAAAGGTTTTTCCTTATAATTTTACAGTTTTAGAGTTTATATGTAAATTTATACTCCATTTTTGAGCATAATTGATTCCAACACTTTGTTGAAAAGCCCATGATTATGATTCCTCTTTGCATCCTTTTTTCACCCTTGCTAAGTATCTATTGTACACTTCTCTGTGAGTCTGTTTCTACATTCTCTGTGTAGTTTCGGTGAGCAGGGGTTTGACTTCCAGTCAGTCCCTTGCAGTCTTAATTACTGTACACTTACATACATCTTAACCTTGAATACAGTCATTCTTTCTACTTGAGTTTTCTCCTTGAAAATTATTTTTACTGTTCTATATCCTTTGTGATTCAATATAAATTTTAGAATTATATACATTTATTTGTAATATTTATTTTTTGCTGGGAATTGACAGGTTTTATGTTAAAACTGTATATAAATTTAAGAAGAATTGATATATTTACCATGCCCTATCTTCAAATCCATGATTGTAATGTACCTGGATCCATTTTTGTTTCTTGAAAAAAGCAAACAAATAATGTTATTGGAATAACAGTAATGTCTATTCATTTACACATGGTCTATAATTGCTTTCCTACTACAGTATAGTTAGTTATGAAAATAAAAACTGTATGGACTACAAAGCCTACAAAATTTTCTATCATCTATCACTTAAAAGGGGAATTTATTATCCCGTGGGCCAGATAAATATCTATATAATATTATTAGGTGGAAAGAAAACAAACTACAAAACAGGGTAAGTGGTATATTATCATTTTAATTTTAAACATAAATTTTCATCCTGCTTATTGCATATTTGTATAGGTAAAACTACTTGCTTCAACGCAGTAGTATTGGCATTGATTTTTTTTTTTTTATGTTCTGAATTTTCTTCTTTCTGTTTTAGGGAGCCAAAAGGAATTTAGCAAATTAAGGAAGAATTCTCTTTTCAAATTTCTCTCTCCTTAATCTGATAAGAACTACTCCTTTCAGGAGTAAGATGATTTTAAACTTGTAGAAGAGATGAAAGTCAATTATTTGTGTTAGAAAAGGTAAATTGTGCATTTCCAATAAGGTTTTTTGAAACATGGATGAATTCTTGCAGGTTGATACTTTCAGCATACTTAGTTGATAAACACAGAGAGAAAAATACACAGATATAAAGATTCTTAATCCCAGGTTTATTTTTGACTAATTGAGTGATTCGCATCTGAGGCTCATTTACCAGTAACTGTGCAAATGCGGTGTGTTTACTCTTGAACACTAAAATGAGCAAACTGGTTACTGCTGAATGACCATTTCAAGTTATGAATACAGCGAAATGAACAAAGGCTTTGCTATTTTCACCCTCTGTTAACCATGACTGCAAAGTGACATTTTTTTTTTTTTCAGTTCTGATGGTGGATCAACATAGCCAGCCCAAATAGCAAATCACACTATGTCACCTGCTACTTGAGAAACTGAGTATAAGACATAAAACACAGTGATTATAGCTACACTGTCATCTGGAAAGGGCTTGGATAGGGTCATGAAAGACCAAAAGGATGCTTGGAAAGGACATAGCTACCTGGCAGGTTAATAACGCACTTCACAAAGTCACAATGTGCTTCAAATAACTCCATTCTGCTCCCAAGAAGATTACTTCTTAAATCCCATCTTGTTTTTTTTTTAAAACTCTACTGTAAATTCATTCTGCAAGCCCCCATTCACAGGGAAGGAACTAAAATGAATTGAAATCACTTTAATAACTTCAGGAATTATACATTACGGTGCTCTCATCATGAAGAAAGTTTGTATAGGAAAAAGATATGAAATACAAAAAGACCCTGATCCTGCCCAGAATGAGGCACACATTGTCTCAAATAAAAACATGCTTATTCCGTAAAGACCGCAGATGCTCGGAACAGCTTGTCTCCCATTTGCTTTTGGGTGATGCCCACACAACCCTAATAACAGCAGAGAACTGGCAATTTTCTGATTAACTGTGATCAATATTGACAACTAAATGCCATCATTCTGGCCCTGGAGTAGGTATCTGGGCCACAATTATTCTGTTTGTCTGTCTACATTGCTTATATTAACTGGGTGAATTGGCTGATTAAATCTCCACTTTTATAATATCAGCCCCAAGGAGAGAGGTTTAGTGATTTTCACAATAGCAAGGAATGAACAAAAGGTGTGTGTTTGTTCCAACATTCTTTTAAAAATAAAGGTTGACAGCTGCCCACCTCTGTGCTTGGTGTAGAAAGATTATAATAGTGAATAAAGCATTCATCCTTCTCCAAAGATTGGAAATATGACAGAAAACAGAACATAGAATCATGAAATCATCATCAAAGGGAGATTTATCTTAAGAAATCTATCTGTGTGGTATCGGAAGAGCTCGTACAACCAAGACACGAGTACCCTTCTGTGCAGGGCAGAGGTGCGTGGGGGCTCAAGACGGGCTTTGTGGAGCAAGTTAGCTGAAGTATACAGACCTGGGGCAGGTTTAGGCAGCAAAGACACATATAGGGACTCAGATTAATTAAGAATTGCTATAATTCAAAAAGAGCAAGCTTGCAAGAAAGGAGGAATTACTTTAAGGTTTTAGAGTGTTTCAGGGAACTTGTAGGCAAGTCTCAAGAAGCCGTCAGGAAGAAATTACAGTCAGGGTTCGGGAGCAATCAGCACCTCAGAATTCTCCCTTTACCCTGCCCTGTTCCTTCTCTCTACAGGTTTGCTTTCTCTGTTTTTCTACTTGTATGGCTTCCCTCATGAAGGGCAGCTCAGAAACTCTTTTTGCCCTGTACAATGGGATTTTTATGAATTACCTCTCAGAGAGGAAAGATGCAAATATGACTTCTAGGGGAAGGAAATCTAGAAGTGCCTACATAGGGTGGAAGATAGTCATGCTGGTTATGTGCTCCGTAAGTGTCTTTGGTGCTGTGGGAAAGAAATGGTGGGTGGTATAGTTCATTAGAATATGGGTTCATCTAATGTGGTCCTTGGAGTGCAAGGAGATGAACTTTTTAATTAGACGATCCAGAAAACTTTGACATCTATTTTGAGTGAACTCAATAAACATAGAGCATGTTAGGATTTTGAACCCTCCTTTGGTGCAGACATTTGTTTTATTGATATGATAGTTTATAGATTTCCTTTAGGTTAACTATTTATTGCATTGTGTTGCAATTATTTGATCACTAGTATATCTACTTTTGGGTATTCTTGAAGACAGGAATACATATGTTAACAATTAGAGCATCCAGCACACACTGTGGGAGGAATAAATGCATATTGCAGGTGTACAAATGAATTCTGTTTTGTCATAAACATATGGAAGCCTGTATCCTTTGGTTTGGCCCTGTGGAGGGTCCACATTCTCAGTGCCCCAGCATGGAAACAATACAAGTGGCCGGTTAGAAAATCCTTGCTGAATGAATTAATTAAAGTTGACCACATGCCCTTGGAAGTCTACTCATGCATTCATTCTTGCATTACCCTTATTTTCTCAGCTTATATTGAAGTATTTAAAATATTTTTGCCCTATAAACCTGCTCACGCCATGTAAAATGTCAAAATTTAGGCAAAGTAGAAAATACAACAGACGTAGGGCCCAATTATAGCTTTGCTTCTCATGTCAAGGTCTTCATTTTGTTGCCAATTAAACTTAACAAGAAATCGTATGTGTGTGTGTATGCACAAAGGACAGGAGATACAGCAGATACAGCTTTCCAGCAGAGAAATAACTTGCTCAATCCTGTGCACCCAGTTGGCTCTTCAGAAGGGCTAATCCTCACTGACTGTTTACCTGCCTTTGCTGGGTCTCTCGTGGTGTCTCTTACCCAATGTAGCACCATGCTGGCTATTCAATCATGCATCCTGGTTTTGAGTCCTGACTATTACTATCTAGTCATATGACTTTGGACAAGGTAAGTAATGACTCTGATTTGCAATTTTCTTATCTGAAAGATGCACATGGCTATATTCCAAGGCTATTGGAAGGTTATGAGAAACAGTGCATGGAAAGTGCTTAGCATTGTCCATGGCAACCAATGAACAGTGGTTGTTTCCACTATTATATAAAAATGCATTTTTGTCATCTCTTGATCTTAAAGAGAGGGTACATTTAAGTTGCTCCTAGGAGGACTTCTCGGATGCCTGTCACATTGATCCTGCCCTTTTCAAATGTCCTTGGGGGCTTATCAGCTCTACAATTCACAGTTGTTCTCTCGGTACAGGGCACTATGCTATTTTCCAGTTGACTGTGGTATACAATTTTCCACATAAGTGTAAAGATCCTAAATAGCATATCGCCTTTTCATAATGAAATTACTCTCTGTATTTGTCTTCTCCAAGGAAGCTTAAGCAACATGTGGGTAAGGGTTACCTAAAACAAAACACAGAAACTCAAAAACTGTATTCTGACTTACTGACTAAATGGGCCAGACCACAAATATTTGCCATGACCCTTTACTGTCCCTTGTTAACCCATTTTCAGTTAGCTTTCTGATTTAATTTAACCATCCCCTTCTTTTTATTTTTCTTTAAAAATACTGCTGAAGTCAGTTTCTGGTCATAAAACACTGGGACAATCAGTAGTTTGTGAAAGGATCCTGTGCCAATTTGGTGACTGTCCCCTCATTTCAAACCCCGGACATCACACATGGTATGAAGTTGGGGTATCTGTGTTCATTGCATCAAATTAGCTTGGAACTGCCAATTCTGGAGTCTCTATCCATTAATTTAAACAGTTATAGAAAAATATAGTACAAGACTTGCCAGGTAGTTGTACATCACACAGGACAGAAAGTTGTACTTTCGTTGTTAGTGACGTCTTTGTCCCTAATTTTCTGGTCTTGCCTAAAGGCCTCCTATTCAGCTGTGGAAGCTAATGCATGATCACTTCAGCTTGTAGCTACCTTTGGTGTGGAGGTTGAGAGGAAGAAGAAAGATGTGAAATACAGAAGAAACAGAGGCAGCTTCAGATAGGATACTAGCATTCTCTATAACTTGGTAGTTACTTTGAATTTTCTTGTATTTTAAGGTATACAGATTTTATTTATGCTTAATGTATTTGAAAAGGAAAAACTATGTTAATAACAGTGTCTGCAAACTGACTGAATGTTATTCACTTTTTTCCCCATGTTTCTCCTGCATCCAGGATACATTCATCTAAGAATTCTGAACTTAATTTTGTGCTGGAAAGGTCATCTAGTGCTACTTACCTGCTCAGCAGAGTTTTCAAATTACTGGTGTCTAGGATGAGACTAAATGGTTTTCAGGCCCTACCCTCAGGGACAAGTGGAAGGGAGCAGGTAGAGTTTGTTTTCATTATTAGTTTCAGTCACACCTGATTTTATTTTACAAATTATGATTCTCGGTAAGAAGCTCTTAAGGAATGGGAGGGTGGGTGTCAGAATAGCTTTCTTCTCTTTTAAGACGATACCAAGTGACATTAAGCTGATGTTTATGGCTCCAAAAGGAGCAATGAGCATTAGTGGGTAAAGGTTCCTGGGAGATGGTTTTACACATTTGCCACAGAGAGTCAGTATATGCTACAATTTAGTCCTGGAATTTCTCCCATGTGCTCTGTGAGAATGGTTTAGATCCCAGCCGGTGGTGCTGTTGGAAGGAGGTGGGACCTTTAAGAGGTGGGATCAGGGGTGGGGGTGGGATGGTTGGAGGAGGTTAAAGCCCTGAGGGTGTGTGCCTGAGAAAGGTATTGAAACCTTGGCACTCCTTCCTGTCTCTTTGAATCTGGCTGTCACAAGGTGATTGGTTTCTTCTGTGGTTCAATCCCACCAGGATAGATGTCGTGCCTCACTCTGGGTCCAAGAGCTACAGGCCAATGAACCATGAACAGAAACCTTGGAAATGGTGAGCCAAAACCAATTGTTCTGCCTTGTAAGTTGGTTATCTCAGATGTTCTGTCTTAATAATGGAAGGCTAACACCAGGCTTCGCCATTTTCTGCAGGCAATTCCAATTCATACTTGTTGTTTCAAGGTAATTTGGTAATTACTTGAAGGCGCCGTCTTTCAGTTTCCAAGTGTACAATTTGGATGATAAATTGGAAGGTGACACTAACTAGAAGGAATATTTTTCTAAAAAATACACGTAAGATTATGAAGGAATGCTTCCTGAAGTAGGAGCAACAGGTGAGGCAGATGAGGGAGCTTAGGTAAGGAGTGGGGCAGCATCGATTGTTTTCAAACCTAAATTGCCATGAGATGTGGCCTGATGAGCTGAATTTCAACACCTCCCCAGTGATTCTGATTTTGGCTATTTTGAGGAATTATTAAGGAGCCTATTTGCTCCCAAACTGTGGGCTGTAACCCCCAACAGCTTGTAAGCTGCATGGTTGATTTAAGTCATCCTAAATACTGCCTTTTTTCTTATCAAGTAAATGCCTCTTATCTGCCTAGAATTTAATATTTGTCAAACCTAGTAATGCAGTGGTGATTAATAAGATATAGATGTTTAAAAGATATCAAATTTAGTTATTTATTTGTTTTTAATAGATGGGAAAGTTTGACTCATGGCTTCAGAGGTTGCAGTTAATGGTCATTTGAATGTTGCTTTGGGTCCTGTGGCTGGATGACATGTCATGGCACAGAGCACACATCACAGCAGGGCTTTCCCTTCACGGTGGCTGGGGGGTGAGAATCAAGGGCCCGTGATCCCAGTGGCCCCTTCAAGCATGAACTTCCAGCAGCGTGGGTTTCTTTGCACTAGGCCTGGCCTCATTTTATTCTGTATGTTAGTGATACACCATGGCTCGTCTTGGGAATCTGTTTCATGCGTTTAAAGTCTTGATCAGGTTGATCTCATTACCCCTCCTCTCTCTTCCTGCCCCCCTCCCTCATTCTCTTCCTCATCTCCAGAATTCTACCTTCTATCTTCCTGTCCTTCCCTCTTTGCTTCCTTTCTTCCTGTTTCTTATGTAAGAGACACATGTGATACTTAATTTTCTGAGTCTGGCTTATTTTGCTTACCATGATGGTCTCCAGTTCTATCCATTTTTCTTCAAATGACATGATTTCATTGGCCTTTATGGGTAAATAATTTTTAATAGATATTTGCCTTTGTTTTTCTCAACAAAGTCCTACAGAAATATAAACGTTACCATTTATATGTATCATAACTTTCTTTAGTATATAAATAACCATTATTGAAAAGTGTGGAAATTATTATGATTAATTTTACTTTATAAATATGGCCCTATGAGCTAAATGCCACAAATCTTGGTCATGTCCATAGATGTGCTGGTGTTTAACAAGTAGTTCTGTGTTTGAGTGGGAAAGTATGTAGAAAATGTTGAGGGGTGATGGCAGACAAAAACCCTGCTTTTGGAAGCATTTCCATATCTGCTGTGCAAGTGTATTTTCATGACCAACCATCTAGCTTTGCTCAGTTTGGAATTAGAAAAGGATGCATTCAACTGGCTTGGGCTGAGTGATGTGAGATGGCTCCAGCAGATCCCTTGGCTGGTTTAGCAATTCGCTTTCCATGATACCTAGTTTAGTGTTCTTTTTATTACTCTGAAAATAAAGCTATCAGACTAAGAAGCTTTGGTAACATATTATTTATAGTATTGGGGCTGACATTTGTTATACCAACCCCAGCATTACACAGATGTGAAGCCATCCATGACTGAGGTCTTCCTCTTGTTTCTCTGTCACCTGCTCTGACCTTATAGCTGCAGAAGGTGTCACTGGGGATTGAACACAAGGCTTTCACCCTAAATTATATCCCTAGGTCCCAGTTCTTTTATTTCTTAAAAGCAGGGTCTTGCTAAATCATTAAATTGTTAAGATTAGGTTGGACGTGCACTTCTCCTGTGTCAGCCTCCCAGAGTGATGGGATTTCAGGCCTGTGTCTGCACACGCAGGATAGTTGCCATTTTTGATCTCCAGACAGTTTCCGTGAGTTTTGCCTTCCTTCTTCAGTTGGTTATTTTTTCTATTCCAGTCTGATTTGTCTTCAGGTTAGCCCCTTATCAGTTTCTCACTAGATGAGAGAAATCTGCCTAATTAAGATGTTCAGGCTCAATTTGATATAGTTTCCTAAGAATCATATGGTGCCTTTGATAAATGTTATTATCCCAGATTCTGGTAAATTATATCAGGTTAATACAGAGATTCCCAGAGTACAAAAAAAAAAAAATACCCAACCAATCAAACAACAAAAACAAAACAAAACAAAAAAAACCAGTAGCTCCTGTAGATGTTCAGAGTAAACAAAGTTTTCATCATCAAATATAAATAGAATATAATTGGGGAATATGGAAAATTAGTGTACAGTAGTTGCTTTTCCCCACCTTATTAAGGGTGGTAGTCCACAGTCACAAAGTAATGATTCTGAGCAGTCTTTTAGAAGTAAATATACTTCGGTTTGGTCTATCATTTTCAAAAAATGTCTCAAGTGTAGATGCCTCTGTCACTGATCCTTCTTTAAATCTCATGAAATGCTTTTGGAAATACCCAACTAATAGTTTGCTGTAGCAACTGCTTTATCACATTTTAAGAATCTATATCCTTTGGTGGAGTGCTCTTTAACTCTCTATGTCTATCTGATAATCCCTCCCACCTTTTTGTACTATTTAATTTGCAGATTGGAAAAGATGGTATGCTAACTGGCCTAGTTCTTCGACACTTCTGTGGTTAGCTGTGTCTGCCTTCCAGAGTCGTTCTTACTCTTATCTGTTCTTTGATGTCTTACCCACCAGAAATGGATGGTCTTTTAAATCTGATAAAGCATTTTTATATGAAAGAACTACCAGACAGTATTTCTGTTTGCTCTCTTTTCTCACATATATGGGGCTAGGATCATATCTGAGGTAGTGATTCACTGTTAGAACAAAATACCTGGCATCCACAATTTAAGAAAGGGAAGATTTACATAGCTCACAGTTTCAGAAAATCTCACACTGTCCATTTATGGGCAGCTGGCAGTGGTGGAAGCACCTGGCATAGGCTGGAGAGCGGTTCATGGCACTACAGAAAGCCGAGTGACTGAGAAGGGAGGTTGTGTCTGGAAATTCAGGCTAGGCCAGAGCTTTCCCAATAAGAAGCTGTAAACATGTTTCTTCTTCCTGCCTTTACTTAGTTCAAGCTGCCAGTTGGGCTGCCCATGCCCAAGGGGTGCGCCTCCCTTACTTCCTAGCCCTAAGTCAATAGCACACAGCTGAAAACTACCCTGGGTATCCCCCAGTCTCAACAATTTGACACAATCCTTTTAAGTCGAGCCGAAAGGATCCACACCTTCCACCCAGGCCCCGCTTTCCAACAGCATATGGTTCCAAATACATGAGGTTTTTGAGGGACATTTAGATCCAAACCATAGTGGTTGGTGATGAAATGCACAGTGGTAAGTGAAGATGTGGATGTATGGACAGAAGGAAGGAGGCAACAGACCTTTGCAGTCAGGCAGAGAAATGTAAATGTGGAGATGGCTAAGAAAGAGGAAGGAAGCCGTTCCCTCGTTCTTTCGTTTCTTTTCTTCAATGCCAAGAAACATATTGTCTTAGTTACGTTTTCATTGCTGTGACTCATACCCAATACCCACAAACTTAGTAAAGGAAAGGTTTATTTTAGCTCACAGTCTCAAAGGTCACAGTCCATTTAGGGGTGGCCAGCAACAATCGAAGTACGTGGCAGAGAGAGGCGGAGCCAGCTTCCCTGGACAAATAGGAAGGCCAGCTGAGGCTAGTTGAGACTAGTCTCCACCGCCCCCCCCCCCCCATCCTCCAGGAAGGCAGGTGCAGCTTATGTATCCTTTCAGGTCTCCGCCCAGTAACCAGTTTCTCCTGCATCCAGGTGTGGCCACTACACACCGTTAATCCTAACTTAACTGTAATCCAGACCAGACCGCAGTCCACCAACATCACATGGTTGCATTAAAATACATGAGACTTTTGGGGGACACTCCAGATCCTAACCACAACATTCCACCCCTGGCTCCCAAAAGACTCATGTCCTTCTCCCCATGCAAAATGCAATTAGTCCTCCAAGAGTCACCAAAGGTTTAACAGTTCCAGCACTACTAAATCCATAGTCTCCTCTGAGATGTTAAGACAAACTTTTAGCTGTGAGCTCCTGTTCCAACCAAAGAGTTAAGCACTTCCAATGTAATATGGCACAGGGTAAACAATTTCATTCCAAAAGGGGTGAATAAGGTAATAAAAGGCAACAGGACCAGAACAATTCCTAAATCCAGCAGGGCAAGTGTTAAATCCTGTAGGTCCATGTCCAGCAACTGGGTAAATGCTGGTGAGGCATGAACTCCAAGGGGCTTGGGTGGTCCCACCCCTGTGGCATTGCTGCTGACTGCATCCTCCATCT
The DNA here is from genome assembly GCA_004027205.1 of Ctenodactylus gundi. Taxonomy (NCBI): domain Eukaryota; kingdom Metazoa; phylum Chordata; class Mammalia; order Rodentia; family Ctenodactylidae; genus Ctenodactylus; species Ctenodactylus gundi. Next base: position 974,472 of record PVKB01000170.1, read on the forward strand.
TCCCTCCTTTGGGCTGGATCCACTCACAGCCTGCTGTGTTTCTCAGCTGACAATCCACGCTCCTGGCTTCTCCAAATGTTCGGGCTCTCCACTGGACCCTAGGCTTCTTCACAGTTTCACACATTGCCCTCCCAGGGGCACACTGCTTGGCCTCCAAGGCCTTCCCCTGAAACCTGGGTGGAAGCCTCCATGAACCCACAACTCTTGGGCTCTGCAAGCTTGTAAAGCTGTGACCACGTGGACATCTCCAAGATCCTCCACTGGCTTGAGCAGGAATCTGGCTCCTTTGTGCCATGGTTGCAGTAGCTTCTGAGTGCCTGGATAGCTGAACTCTAGGAAGCTGAACTCCAGCAAACACTTCCCTCTTTGGCCCTACCGGGAGTTCTGGGGTACTCTACACAGGACAAGATCTTTTGCCTTTGGACCCTTTAATTGGTAAAGGCTGGAATCTTGCTGATTCCTGAGTCACTGTGAAGGCCTCTTTTTTACAGTCCTGCTTCCAACTTCTTGGCTTTTGTTTAATGTTAATCTCTTGAACAACCACATGCTTTTCTACTGTAGACTGTGAGCTTTTTACATCTGTTCTCTCTGCCACTGTCTCCTGTCTTTCACTATAAAGCTGGCTAAAAGCCGCAAACAGTAGCCATGTAAAAATTTGAACTTCAGTCTGCCTTGGAATTTCCTCCACCAGGCAAAGTCTCTGGACAAGGGCAAAATGCCGACAAACTTTTTGCCAGAGCATCGCACACATGGTTTTTAGGCCACTTGCCAATAGAGTCCTCCTTCCCATCTGAAACTTCTTGAGCCTGGCCTTTCTAATCCACACTTCTGTCAGCATTCTGGTCTTCTGAGCTCTGACCAGAATCTTTCATCAAGCTTGGCTCAGAGCACTCCAAGGCTTCTCCAGCTTGCATCCCCAAACTTTTCCGAATTCCTTCTGCAAACCAGTTCCAAAGACTTCTGGGCCACGTCTTCAGATAAAGTACAGCAATGACCTCTCTCCTCTGGTACTAATTCGGTCTTAGTTACTTTTTCATTGCTGTGAGTCAATACCCGACACCCACAAACTTAGGAAAGGAAAGGTTTATTTTAGCTCACAGTCCGTTAAGGGGTGGTTGGCAACAATTGAAGTACATGGCAGAGAGAGAGGTGGAGGCAGCTTCCCCGGACAAACAGGAAGGCCAGCTGAGGCTAGTTGAGAGTAGTCCCCCATCCTCCAGGAAGGCAGGTGCAGCTTATGTATCCTTTCAGGTCTCTGCCCAGTAACCAGTTCCTTCTGTATCCAGGTGTCGCCACTATACACTGTTAATCCTAACTTAACTGTAATCCACCCCTTCAAACCCGACCCCAATCCACCAATATCACATGGTTCCATTAAAATACATAAGACTTTTGGGGGACACTACAGATCCTAACCACAACATATATAAATGCCTTTATCAAAATTGCAAATTTATAATACCCTTGTTTATTTTTGTTAGATAATGACATGGCTTTCCATCTGAGCAGCATCTGATTCTGATGTGACCCAAGTGGTTTCCATAAGCTTTTTACTCCTGATCTAGTCTTACATTGGCAACTCTCAACTTTTCCTTTTTTTTTTTTTTTTTTTTGCACAGTACCCATGTGCTTGATTCATTGTAACTGTTCTGTTTGGCACTCAGCCGCATGTCCCATGGCAAAAGTCATGAATTTCCTCATTGTGCAGGGTGACGGCCTTGGAGAATCAAACCTGCCCACAAGGAGCAATAAGGTCACAAGCATTTTTCTCATGAGTGCCCACTGGAATTATTTCGCTGCTTTCACCTTCTCTCTGATGAGATTTCTTGTCTTTGGGGAGTATCTGCTCTGCAATTGATCCAATCTGCATCAGCAGGGAACAGAAACACTCCATCGTTACTCTGAAGATATTTGCCTGTCTCAAGAGCTGGTGGGAGAAATGGAGAACTTTAAATGCTACTTTCTTCTGCTGCCTCAGTCACGTACATATACCTTGAAGAAATGCTCTCTGATGTGAATACTGCTACGGCCTGCTTCTCCACCAGCTTGGCTATTTGGTGATTCACCAACATTTCACCCACTGGCTACTCACTTCTAGGCTTCTTTTTCTAATTCCCAAACCTTCTTTAGTCAAATTTCATCTCTGAGTTCGTCTAATCTTTAAAAAAAGCTCAGTCACTGGGTCATGGTCATGGGCTTCCTAGGAATTTTCTCTCCCACTGAAATCTTTCTGTGAATTCCAGAGTAAAGGATAATAAATTCTGAAACTTCCTAAGTGATTTTGTTCCCTTCTGAATTTGCTGTTTCTAGGATCTTCCAGTGGAATGCAGGGGAGATCATGGTTTTAATTTTTTAATTGAATTTTTGATTTTTGGATTGAGCCCAGAGCCTTTGCACTGTGCTAAATTTCAGCCCTTTTGAAATTTAATTTTGAGATAGTGTCTCACTAAATTACCCAGGCTAGGCTTCAATCTAAGTTCTTCTGCATCAGCTACACAGAGCACTGGAATTTCAGATGTGTACCATTACTCCTGGCTATAGTTACAGTTTTTAACTAATTATATTGCAACATATTGCACTTGGCACTCTTCAGGTTTCTGAGCTGAGTGTTCAGGTGTTTTGTGTAGATTTAAATTCTTGCTGTATTTTTCTTGTGTGACTTCTTATCCCTGGTTGGATAGTATACCTGATCTTCACACCCATAAGGCATATGCAGGCACAAAAGAGGTTACATCACAAAGAACACTCCTGGTTATTGCTGAAGTTCTCTTTCAGTTTATCCTGTGTTCACTCTTCATCGTTTATCTTCTTGATAAAGCAAAACAAAACAAAACAAAACAAAACAAAAGTTCTTTTTTAGAAAGGGTCTTGCTTGCTCTGTAGTCCAGGCTGGTCCTGAATTTACAACATAGCCCAGAATGACTTTGAACTCACAGAAATCCTCCCGCCCCAGCCTCCCACCTCCTCCCCAAGTGCTAGAATTATAGGTGTTTGCAGCCACTCCCAGCTTCTGTGTTGCTAGGGAATTGAACCCAGGGCTAGGCAAGTGTTTTAACTGCTGAGCTGCTCTCCCAGTCCCATAATTTCTATCTTAAGGTCTTTGCTCAGTATATATTCTGACTTCCACACTTATACCTTAGGGGGAGTTATGCTCATGTCAGTATTGCCCCATGTAGAACTCTGCTGGCAGGTCCAGAGCCCTCTACCTAAAGATCAGGTCTTGATTTTTTTGGAACTGAACGTTTTTATCCTTGACTCATCACTAATCCAGGCACTAAGGCTGAAGTTGTCAAGACACCACAGTATTGCAGGCCATACCACCCTCTCAGCCCTCATAATTCAGTGGGTGAGGAAGAGGTTGGAATTACTGAAGCTTTATAACCGGCTCTACCCTAACACCCCCTATTACTATTGATCTTCTGGTCAAAGTAAGATTCTAACCACCTTACATGCTTTTTAATTTCAGCTCTATATGAAAGCTCAACACTTTGGCATCTCAGGAATACTGTAAAAGGTCTTTTGTCTTCTATTAGGAGAGGAGAAATGTATGACTCCCTCCAGCAGCCTTGAAGTATCATTTTCAATTTTTTTTCTCATTTTTGTTAGTATATATTTGTGATGCACAGTTCTTACATTAAACTTGATAAATGTATTCACATACCTATCTCATTACCTTAGAGTATTATTTTATGGTTTGTCCTTTTTCTTTTTTGAGTTTCAGACTGTCTTGTGATGGGTATTATTGTTTCTGGGTCAAATGGAATGGAGATAAACAATGTTCTCAAGTATTTGAAGGCACTGAAGATTGGCTTTCCTTTTTCATCCTGGAGTATGTTCTTCTGTGTAACTTTTTTTTTAAACTTAAAATCATTAATCCTTTACTGTAGAATGGGTTCCTGTGCTGTCTTTCTGATTTTTTATTTTCTCAGAAAGATTTCTATAGATTCATTTGAGACTGGGTTATAGATCATCACCTGTTGGTATGTGAAGCATGTGTCAATCTGGAACTTCCCTTTTGATGTGTGGGTACTGGGCAATAGGGAGAATATGTTTGTCGTCAAGTTAAAGCATCGTTACTAAGATGGCTGAAACATCTGGGTCCATTTGATGAACTTAAACTTTTAATTGAGAGTTGCTACACATCTCATGATGAAGCATCCAGGAGAATGCAAGGGAAGACTCTTCTTTAGAATTTCAGAGATTTTCTCCTGACTTGGCTTTCTAAATTACAAGATAACAGAGAAAAGTAAGAGAAACTGAATGGAAAGTGGATTGCAAAAAAAAAAAAATCTTACTTGAGGTTTTTATTTAATAATATAATTATAGATTGACATGAAATTATAAGAAATATTGTGGAGAATCCCTGTATATTTTGTCAAGTTCCCCCCATAATGGTAACATTTTATAAAATCATAGCATGACATTGAGAACAAGATATTGACATTGGCAAACATGTTGACCTTCTTCAGATTTCTTCAGTTTCACTTGTACGTGTGTCTTTGTGTGTATGTAGCAAAAATACACAATTTTGTCACCTGTATGTGTTCACATATCTGCCACAACAAAACACTTGAACAATTTCAACGCCCCAATTCCAATGATCCCTGTCAGGGTGTACTTTACTAACCACACCATCTTTCATCTATATCCTTAGCTCCTCCCCTTACGTCCAAACCTTTGGCAACCACTCATCTGCCTTTCAGTCCTAAAATTTTGTCACTTAAAAATCGTTACATTGATATAATCTTATGTAACTCTTTGCTTGGCACTTTTTCCTCCACTTATTCCCTAATGATTCATCCGGGTTTTTTATGTGTCAGTAGAGCACTTTTTTTGATCGCCAGCAGTAATCCATGTGCGGACGAGTATACCATAGCTTGTTTAATTCTTCCTTGGAAGATTTCGGGGCTAATTCCTGGTTTTGGCTATTGCAGTAAAATTGTTACAAACATTCATATTTAAGCTTTTCTGCTTTTCTGCATGAAAAATGTTCATTTTTTTTTCCTGAGGTACATATGCCTAGTGAATTCTCAAGACTGTTTGCTAGATCATATCATGTAGTACTTGCCTGTGTAGCTTTTCATAAATAACTGTGTTTTCAGTGTATCTATGGTCATTTTATTCTCACTGTGTCTTTGCTAGAATTTGGGATTGCCATTTTTTTATTTTAATCTTTTTTATAGGTGTGTAGTAGCAGCTTGTTTTGGTTTAATTTGCCTTTAAATATGGCTTATAATATTGAATTTTATCAATTTTCTTCCACATATATTCTATTTGCTCATGTCTTTTGTATGTTTTTAAATTAAATTATTTTTTACTCTTGATTTGTGAGAGTTCTCTATGTGTTTTATACTTTAGTTTTTTGCTGAAAATATGGTTTGCAAATATTCTCTCCCAGTTTTTACCTTGTTATTTCATCTTCTGTAGGGGTTTTCGCAAACTAAAAAATTTAACTTTGAGGTTCAGTTTAGTAGTACCAAGTGTAGAATTTTGTATGGACCAAAGATTCTCTCCCATTTTTAGTTTCATATTTTTATATTTATTACTTAAATCTATTTTTTTTTTCAGGCATGGCCTTGCTCTGTAGCCTTGACTGTTCCTAAACTCACTATGTAGCCTAGACTAGCCTTGGACTCAAGGCAATCCTACTGCCTCAGCCTCTGGGGTGCTGGGATTACAGGCATGCCCCACCAAACCTGGCTTATGTGGTGCTGGGGAATCAAACTTAGGGCCTTGTACTTGCAAAACAAGCACTTTAACCATTGTGCAATTCTCCCAGCCCTTCTATTATTCTTCTTGAGTTAACTTTTATACACATTATAAGGTTTAGATTGGCTATTTTTGGGGGGATATTTTATTTTTCCCCCATTTTATTGGTATGTATGCAATACATAATGTTTACATTGAACTTGAGTATTTTGTGCATATATTTTGAAAAATATTTTGCCTATGAATGTTCAATTGCTGCAGTATTTTTTTTCTGGAAAATATGAACTAATATAAAATAGACCTAAGTTACATTAGCATGAGAAAATTGCTATCTGGCCTTGTCTGCAATGCTGCTTCATAGTGTTGGAGCTCACCAGGAGTTTTATAAAAGTGTGAAAACACTGTAAAGAAAGATTGTAATTTACTCTTGTACCTTACAGGTACTTCTCACGGTTTCCCAAAGTTTCCTGAAATGAAGCTCAGGTCAAGGTTATTCTATCAATACTAGCCATTCACTCTAGAACATTATACTTTTTTGTTATTTATTTATTTATTTATTTATTGAGACAGCTTCTCACTTTGCAGTCCAGGCTGGTTCTGAACTATGTAACCCAGGCTGGCCTTGGGCTCAGGTCAATCTGCCTGCCTCAGCTTTCTGAGTGCTGAAATTACAGGTGTGTACGACCATGCCCAGCTTATGTGGTGCTGGGGAATTGAACCCTGGTACTTAATGCTTTCTAGGCAAGCGCTTTAACTGCTGAACTATTCCTCCAGCCAGATGATTGTGGGGGAATGAGATGAACTCCCTGGCTTAATTCCAGAAGTGCAGAAAAATCTTATGGCCCATTGCATGAACACCACGGACAGACAGACATTCATCTTCAAGGCCTGTAGACCAGTAACAAGGTGGGTCACCTTGCAGGCAGACCTGTGCAGCATCCGTTTCTCCCAGAGGACCAAACAACTGAACGGCGTGGCCGAGTCAACTGGCCACTAGAGTAAAACCTTCTCCGCAGTGCCTGTTTATGCTCTAGGTTTGTTAAAATCTCAGCGAACTAGCTCACCTGGTGTGGGCGATTTGAGTTCCTTCACTCCCTCCCATTGGAGTCTTTCTGTTCACACAGCTGCCACAGTAATACACTTGTCAACGCGAATGCTAGAGGAACTCAGTAACGGTCAAATAAAACACCTTCCATCACTGATCAAAAGTCCAGAAATACTACTTCTTGGGTAGGTCTCATTTTCATGGCCCCTCGGACGGAAGATGGCAATCCACCAACGTGCCAAGGAGCAGGGACCTGCATTAGGAAGACCAAAGGTCAGGAATCTAGTTTCAGCCTCATTAGCGGTGCGACCTCAGCAAGCCCTTGACCTCCTGGAATTTCCCTTTCCTTCTGCTCAAAATGACAATAAAGCCTCCTATTACCTGCTTTCCGGCACCGTTATGAAGCTGTAATGAGATAATAAACGTGAAAATGCCTTGAAAACCTCACAGTTTGGGCAGACTGAAGGCGTGTGCACCGCAGCAGTCTTCCCAGCCGTTCAAGAACCTGATCGCTGCCACTTCCTTACTATATCCCTGCCCGAGAATTGGCTAATGAAAAAACCAGTTCTGGGGACTGGGGCACACACCAGTGCAGCTTCTGTCATTTAAGTGTTCAGTGAGACATAACTGTGCTGATTAGCTTGTCACCTTTATTTACACCTCACCATGACCTACTTCAGTGGTCCTCAAACTTTTTGACACCGGGGCAACAGAAATTGGCTGAGTATAAGACTGTTCTCCCAAGGGCAGGGAACGGGGAGGTTCCTGTTCCCTAGTAGGTGGTTGGAGGATAGCTGTGAAATGCGGCCACAGCAGCCCGAGAGGAACTGAGATCGAAGCTCCACCTCCTGTCAATCAGTGGCTGCATTAGAACCGGATAGGAGCGTGCGTGCTGACAGGAGGCGGAGCTTCACTCTGGGCCCCTCAGTCAGTCCCCCTTCCTAGGCTGCAGACCTCTACCAGTCCGGCTCCGAGGCTGGAGGCTCCTTAGATGAACAAGCTTGGCTGTGGGCCGTACCAGGGGCCGACTGTCCCCTAGCTAGCTACCTGTGCGCCTCCTCTGCAGCATACGCTCTCACTCCTCTTGCACTTAGGTGTAGGCAAAGGCGATGTGTGTCACTGTGCAGTCAGGCTCAGGGAACCCTTAGGAGACTCTGTTCTTGGTGCACCCTGGCTGTCTGCAGTGGTGTTTATTCCTAAGGAGACGGAAGTGTGTGTTGAGGACAGCAGAGCCTTCATCAGCCTCCTGACATCCCAGAGTATCCGTAGAGAGCTGATCTGCCAGCCATTAACCCGGGAGAATTATTGCTTGAGTAAAAAATACACTTCCATTCTGTCTGACTTCTTATGAATGTTTACGAATGTATTTTTGTTACAGTTAGTCTGTTTTAAGGAATTCATAGTCTACTTCCTTGTTTTCATATGAACATATTACATATACACAACTATGTATCATCTGATACAAATTTCCGTCCTGTTCTCCCTGACCACACCAACTTAAGAATCTTTTGTGTGTTTGATGACAACCACAGACATATTGAATATGTGTCACAGGGGCCTCCTACCTTTGTTCTGAGGATTTCAGATCTGGCCAGAGGCCTCTTCCTGGGCAGTTTTTTTGGAAGTTTCTCTGGGGATTCTTTTTGTATATGTTTTATTTTTCTCCATAATTATTAATTTTATTAGTATAATTTAACATTACATAACAGTTTCATTCAGGTTGGGAATTAATGCACATATTTCATCTTAAACATTTTTACTCCCCTCCTCCCATTCCAAGATTACCTTCTCAGAGTCAAGAAGGGAGAGTGGTGCAGGTGTGGTGCAGGCTTCCCCATATGAAGGCCCAGGCTGTGGCTGACTGCAAGGGTGAGCCACTAGTGTGACTTTATCTCCTTGGGGCACTGCAGTCCTGGTCCCTACTCTTGGGCTGCTTGTTCTCACATGCTGCTACCAAGGCTTTCCAAGTTTACTGTGTCAAATGAGAAGGCATTTTTCCTTATGAAGGAGGCCACTATTTCCTCAAATCTTACATGTTTCTTCCCTAAAGTGGTTCTCCTTTTGGGACACATTAGATTGGACTCTTCAGAATCTTGGCAACATCTGTTGAGGAAATTGCATCATCCAAAGTCTGGATCTTGGGACTGTTTAAATGACACTCTACTAGGTCTTTGCATTCTGTGAATTTTGGTATACTTCTGGGCATTTCCCCTGACTTTGGAATAGGTGGCTCTTATTAACAGAGGTGCCTCTATCTCCTCTTATCCTTTTCAAGTTTTGATGAAGGGGTCTCTCTGAAGAAGTGTCACCAAAAAGGCCCTGCCCTAAGGATATTGGAGCAGTATGCAGCTTTCACGAGTTGTCACCTATGATGATGATCATAGGTGTTCTGTTAATAATTGATGATGCAGCTACTTTTGAGTCATCCATCCTCCTGTAAATAACCCCTCATCTATATTTCTGTGAGTGACCCCAGTGAATCCTCACCAGCTCACCAAGTTGGAGTTTGGTGTAGTGGTTATTTTGGTGTTTCATATGTACTCTATCTAGGGTATACAGGTATTTGTTCATGTCTCCCCAAGAATTTAATGCAACACATTTTGAAGTTCTCCTTTTTATTTCTAACAGAGTCCTTGGGCCCTTCATTTGAGATGACTCAGGGCCATCTGGATGTAGAGTTAAGAACCCAAAGGTAGATATGTAGGTGCGGACCTTGTATGGCTCTTCTTAGTTAGCTGTGGCAGATGGAAGCCTGTCCTCATGGATGAGATGTAGACTTGTTCTGCTTACCAGGTATCTATAGACACTAGAGGCTGAAGACCTGGCTAGGAATAAAATTATTCTAAGAGGAAAAGAATCAAGCTCCTATGCTTGATTCAGCATGGTATTCTCGTTCTAAAAGGACTGAGACAGTTCTGATTTAGAATATAGCGTGGAATTGCCAACAGATGCCAAATGGAAAGAAGGACTTTTAAAGATAAAAATCATGAAGTTATTTTTCCACAAAGGGAGTTCCTGAGGTTTGGATCATAGGACAATACTGATTCAGGTTAATTTTATGAAGAGAATGCTATAAAGTTGGGTTGACGTTTGTTCCTTTTCATCCTTACCTCTTCCTGGCTGCCCCTGTTCTCAGGTGTTGAGAAGACTTGGGACATGTCATGACACTTGGTTTGAGATACATTGAGTCAAGACTCAGGTAAAAGTTACTGAAGTCCTGACATGATAAGTGAACAACAGATGGAGAAAATCAAGGGGTCATGTAAAGATGACAACACCAATCAACAAAAATAATTGGAATTATGGATATAAAACATTACTTTTGCCTCAAAGAGAATAAGAAATAGTTTATTCTGGAGCCAAGTATGAGTGCCCACAGCCTGAGAACATGAATTTACATTTCTCCAGGTAGCATATTCCAATGAGTTACCAGTTACATGCAGTATTTACAGTTACAGAACAGAATAAAGTCATAAATCAAAGCACTTTTTGAAAACATTGCTGGAAGCATCAGGTAGGTGGGTCACCCTGAAGCAGAGATAGCTTTGTTATAGGCCTCAGACGCTATCTGAGGGCACATTTAGCTCTCAAGTTGGTGGAAAGTTAAAAGGTCTGCTTTTCTACTTAAAAATGCTTATTCAATAACAGGAATGTTATGTATTAAAAGAATAATCCCAGGATATTAAATCAAATACAGAGGAGGAGGGCAGTGAAAAAGATGTGGCTATGAAAAATAGCCAAGGTAGCCTATGATAACCTGGCGTTGCAAAACAATCCAATGTCTGCACAAGTCCTCGGGGGTTCAAGGAGCTGTTCATAGGACACTCATTGTGAATGAAGCTATTGATGGAGAACTTCCCATTCTCAGAATGATGTGGTCTGAGTAAAAGAGTAGGGAGGAGTCCGAGGAGTAGATTCAGGAACAAGTATGATGGCAAAATGAACAACTTTTCTCCCTTTGCCTCTGATATGGGTTAGATAAAAGTCATCTAAAACTAGTAGAAGGGCATTAGTGACATTACTTAGCTCTGTTCAGGTAAAGGATTCACAGAATTAAGTTGAAAAATGTAAGAAAGGACAATCATGGGGAATCTGGACGTGATATATTGTAATATTCTCCTGTTTCTTCCTCATGACACATGAAAATCAAATTACTCAGAAGAACAATGTCAGAGAATTTGTTTCAAACAAATCAATCAGAAATAAATTTTAAAAATGTAATTTTTATATTTTTCAAGAGGTGACTTTATTAAGTGAAATGAGTATACCCCGCAGATTTGAGTCACACCAAGTCTAGTGCAGCATTTGATAGACTGCATTTGCTCTTCATAAGGACTTTTGTCTGATCAAATAGTCTTAATATGGCTCGCACCTGGAGAAGGCACGGAGGCTGCAGATTCCTTCATCTTAACTTCTCATTCGCCTCTGGGATTGTCAGACATGGTGTGGTTAGCAGCCTCTTAGGTACCTTAGAAATATTTATTTGAACAAAAACACCTTAGGACTTAGAAATGCTATGGTATCACACCAGCGTTCGAGAAGTTATTATCAATCAGAGCAGCCACTGGACATAGTGAGATAGAGGCTTTAGATTCATCTCTGTCCACTTCAGCCCTGCACATGGAGAAAACTGACCCACAGAGTTTCCTCAACTGAAGGCAGTGGTGGTAACGGTACCTATTTTTATATGGAATAAAACAAACAGACTCAACAAAAGTTGGACCTTTCTTGTACACAAACTCTTAGCTAATGGCAGCATCCATAACTCAAAGCATTTCTACCACTTTATTTTAAAAGTAAAATATTTTGCAGCAATTATACTACCAGCCATAAAACCAACAGAGAATTCTATTTGGAAGACTTCTACCTGAATAGTGACCAATGGTGGAGAGAGAGAGAGAGAGAGAGAGAGAGAGAGAGAGAGAGAGAGAGAGAGAGAGAGAGAGAGGTGGAAGACAATGGAATGATTGAAATATTGTACTAAAAGGAAAAAACTAAAGCAGAATTCTTTGTTTGAATGATTTTTTTCTTTTTAAAAATGATTTATTTACAGAGCAAGACCATCTCTCAAAAAAATACAAATGATTCACTTGCAACTTTTAAAAAAATTAGTCTTAGTTTGAGCCTGGTAACTTATTTCTGAGCACATGAAGAACTTAGTATTTGTTTAGTGTTTCCTTTTTGGCAATGTTCTGTTGGGCTGATGCTGCCATCATTTGGCCTAATTATTGCCCACTGTGGCTGTCACACACTTCTGTGGTTAGAGGAAGTTCCAACATCACACAAAAGGTGAAAACTGCCTCACATCAGGCTGTGACACATTTCACCTACATCTTTGCTCCTTTTCCTTTAGAACGTCAGCCTGGCGAAGCAGCAGGAGCATTCTCGGCGCTTAGTACAAGGCCTCCTCTCAGCCTGCCTTTTCCTAGCAGCTCCCATCTTGTCCCTTTTGGCTTGGCAGCAGCCACATTCTGCCGTCCTGGGTCCCGCCATTGTCCGTCTGTCTCTGCTATGTGTCACCACTACTTATTATAGCCCTGTGGGGGAAACGTTTAGGTGGCTCAGGCTCTACTACACTATCTGCTCTGGTGATGCCAAAGCAGCCAGCTATATTTGGGGAACTAAAGCTCATGTGACCAGGTAGGGAGGTGATGGGTAAGGACAGGATGGAGATGATGCAGAAAGGGGAAGTGGGGCGGAAGAAGATGGTGGGAAAGGGTCCAGAAGTTGACAAGGAGGGTGAGTTTGTGTGTTTATGTTTCCTAAAATTTCTTGTGACCTGATTGACAAGGAAAAAATTTTTTTTTCAAGTGACTACAAACCATTTACCTATGAAGAAAAGCTCTATATTGATTTTTAGGGCGAAAAACTAAATTGTAGTCTTGGGCTTGCCACTGCGGACCGTGAAAGACGGAGACAACCTCACCTACGTTAGTGTTGAAGCACCTGTACAGTGTGGGTGCTGCACTATGCATGGTAGCTACTGTTATTGGGCCCACGAACTTGGACTTCACAGAGATGTTTGTCAAATTAGGACACTCGAGTATAAAATATGAGGTCTATATATTCACAGCCTGTGAAATTCTTTTAGTTCATTTTCCCTATGTGAATTTGGTGATATAATTCTCTGTGATTTTGAGTATAAGCGTGCATTTGCATGCCAGCCAGACATGGATAAATGCATGTATAGAAAAGACTTGAATACTCTTCAGAATATTCTAATTATTCATTTTAGCAATTCTGTTTCACTTTTTATTCCTTGAAGAAACGAGCATCATCATTTGTCTAAAGTAAACTCAGAATATTTGGTAAGCTGGGTGCTGTCATATACACAACTGCTGTCACAGAAGTAACAGGAAATCCAACTTAGCTCACATCAAGTCACCTACCTGCCTCAAATTTCCCCTCTTGCGTTCAGCTTTTACACCTCAGCACACTTGCTGCTCTAGAGCACAGATCTGAGCATCTCCTCTCTGAGCCAGTCCTCTAGGGGCTCCCTCCTTACAGAGGCTTTATCTGACATGCCTGGCACAAATTCCTAGGCTTAGCTCTCAGGATGCCTCCTCAGAGACCTTGTCTTCTAGAGAAACAGTGACACATTTTATTCTATGTCCCCTGCTTTCCCAGGGGCTCTGCTGAAATTCTGTCCATGCATGGAGGCTCAGATACCATGGCATGTCTTGTCGGATGCTTGTCCTAGTTCCCATGCCCCAATATAGGCTGCTGGCTCATGTCTCTTAAAACATCGCAGTAGTTTATTGTAGCTGTTTCATGCAACGCACACTTGCTGAACTACACTGCCTCCCCTCTCTCGTTTAGGCCCGTCCTTCCCTTCCTTCCTCAGACACTGTGTGCCTATGATACGCCACATGTGGTGCTTCATGATGAGAACACTGACAAATAATGTAGGAAGGAACCATATTTTTGTAGAAGTGTAGTCTAGTTGGAGAAAACATAGTGATTAAATATAGTGTACATCTGTCTATGTATGTGTATGTGCTAGAGCGTGAGTTCACGTCTTGCACATGTGATGCAAGTGCTCTATTGCTTAAGGTACTGTACCTTCAGATTTAAAAAGCAAATTTGTAATGACAAAGACGGTTGAGTATCATTAAGGAAGTACAGATCACTTTATCACAACAGGGGAAGGAATGTAGACTTCAGGTAGAAAAGAAAGGAATTTTGGTCAGGAAAATGGTGCAGGGCAGCATAGCTTTTATAAAGGTGCTTAAAATGAATACCAACAGCTGTCACAACTCAAGTAGCCTCACCTCCAAATCACAGCAAAACTCTTCGAGAGAACACATTAAAAGATAAACTTGTAATGCTTGTATAGTTTGCCTCAGATTCATGGTTGTCAAATTCTGGTTTCCCCCTTTTAACTTTTTTGTGTCTTATAAATGCCTGCCTTATTTTTGTCAAGTGAAAAATATCATTAGGGAATTGCTTATTAAGTTCCTTTGCATATAAGTACAATTCTAATCAAAAATCATATGGCTTATCTTTTGGTAAAAGTTAGCCTTCACTGAACCTTTTTAACGTACCAGGTATGGTGCCAAGAGCTTTACTTGTGTATATTACTTCATTAATCCTCATAATAAATCTCTAAAATCAGTTTTTCTTCTGATATCTGAATGGAAGCCGAAGCACAGAAAGCTAAGTTAGGACAGGACCAATATTTGAAACTAGTTCTTTGACTCCAGAACCCAAGTGTCTAATCCCATTGCAATATGACCCCTGAGCTGTACAACCTATATGAGCTTTTGTAGAGGGAAAGAAATGATTTCATTTACAGACAGTGAATCCTGACTAGTGAGTTGGAAAACCAGGTAGTACATCTGATAATATTATACTCCAGGAGCATGGAACTTGCTCTGATCCTCTGAAAACTTGTCTCAACTCTAAGAATCCAAATCAGTGTTAATTTTAAGCACCAATTTCCATAATAACTAAAATATGACTGGCTTACAAGCAATAATTTTATATGATTTTCCAAAAGAAGTGGTCTGTAGTATTGTTAAATATATTGCATTTGTTTTTCTCAGAATGTTTTTTTAATCTTTCTTCATTACATTTGCCTTTTATAAGGAAGTTTATTGCAAAAATGCATTTTAGTCTTTATCCACATTTCCTTTCTTTCTCCCTGTTTTTCTTTTCTTGTTAAGCTTGAATTTCCAAACATTCTGATCATTTCCTCTTTCAATCAAAATGCTTCTTTTTAAAATGATACTGGCGATCCAAGCCAGGGCCTTGAGCTATATTGAGCTATATACACATTGAGCTATATTCCCAACACATTGAGTGCACATGAGCTATATTTCCAACCCAGTTTTTATTTTTGATTTTCCTACAAAGTCTTGCTAAGTTCCTAAGGGGCCCAGGTTGGGCTTGAACTTGTGATAGGCCTGCCTCAGCATCCCACAGTGCTTGAGTTACAGGCTTGTGCTACAGGGCCTGGACAAAAACGGTGCTTTATGCATTAGCATTTTCTTACCTAAGTTCAGGATTTGGTGTATGAGTAAGCTTAAATTTTAAGTATTTCTTTTTGAAGGTGATTTGTGACTTTATTTTGAAAGGATTATGTTCTACATGAAATTCAAAGGTACTTCTTGCTCCCCAGCACAGAGAATTTGGGAAGCCTTCAGCAAGCCCTCTGTTGTGAAGGAAAAATGAAGCGCTGATAAAGAGGTGGGCCTTGAAACCTCAGCACTGAGGTGCTTATCTCATCCTAAACTATGCTTCGGTAGCCTATCCAGATTAACTTTCAAGGTCTGACACTGTTTCCACTCAAGGCAGAGTGTCCCTAAGGAATCAGCACTGAGCTGTCATGTTGAGGGTGTCCTTCAAAATATCAAAACAGTGCAGATGATGGAGAGCAGTTTTAAAAAGTTTGTACGTTGAGATGTGTGCATGTAAGATTAGATTTAGATGTGAGGACATCACGAGCACACTAATAACTTGGTGTACCCTCAGAGCACTGTGCTCTAACGAGGTGCCCATGTTTATTGTGTGGCAGGCAGAGGATCTAATATTCTATCAGTAAGGATGATATCCTTTTTGTTAATCTTACACTCTGGGCTCCTGTCCTGGTTTCTTACAAAAAATGTGAAAGTCGAACTCGGGATCAGTGCTGTGACTGACTGCGCTCTCTAAACAGGTACAGTGAGACTTATTGAAGCAAGAGGAATAGCGCCAGAAGCAATAAAAAGCAACCTGTGACTGGTTGGGCCGTCTCAACTGAGAGCGACCCCATTCCCGGGTTGCTTCCTCCTTCATAGCGATTTAGGAAACCCAGTCTGCACTGCATGGGTGCCCTGCTTCTGACGATGCCCTGGAGCCAGACTTCTGTCATAGAATGTAGAGGCTCCTATGGTGCTGCAGAGTGACCCTTATCTCTTGTCCACAGGTGTTGGTTGTTGGAACAGTGTGCTTGCCTGAGTGAGGGAGGTGCCTGACAGCAGTTAACGAGGGCCAGTTCTGGCCTGAGGCGGTCCCGTGTTCAGGGCGCTGTACAGTCAGTGTTCACTCCTCCTTCTTTTTATTTACCAGTGGCCCCTGTGCCCCCCACCACTTTGATCTACTCATTTCCAGCTGCTTATAACTTTCTTTATATTCAGAATCACAGAATTGTTACGTGCTTTAAATGAAACTTCTTGAAAATCTTTTGAAATTGTATTTTCTTCCAAAGCTTTGATCACTCATAATTTAGGTGTGTTTCACAGTTGCACTAACTAGTAATAGAAGTAAATTGTATGAATGTGACTATCGATTTATTCAGAACACTGAGCTTAAAGATTTGTTTTCTCTCAAGGTTCATATTGGCTGAATATTTCCAGATTTACTGGTTTTAACTTTCTATTTTCCCATGGTTCTTTTTTAAGCTGAGAAATTCCTTGAAATACCCTTAAAATTTTAAAATTCAATTGAAAAAAATAACATCTTACTTATAGCATACACTGTGCTTTGCTTCCCTTATTTTATGACCTCTTATTTTAAGATTTTTCCATGACTTCATTTGACTTGCAATTAGCTATTCTCAGTATTGGAGGGTTGGCTTTATGTGCATACACAGAAAAATTTTGTATTTGTATATTTGTAGCAAATGATGGATATTTAGATGGTTCTTTAGGTCTTCAAGTTTTTTACTAATTAATTTGAGAAGACTCACCACAGCTGAAAGAAATTTTCAGTTTTCCCACTTCACATGCCAAAGAAACTTTTAGAGCTACAGTTTGATAGAAAGAAAGTTAAATCTGGCAGCATCCTCAGAGATTGTATGATCTTTTGTGTTAGAGAGAAAAAAAACGAAAAGAAAATCACGATCAGAGAGACAAAGTCAGGCCTTTCAAACCTGCTAAAAGCAGTGCGTCTGTTCTCTGTGCAGGAGGGCGGCAGTCATGTGGTAGTTTTTTTCGGGTTTTTCTGGTTCTCATGCTGCAGTGGTAGTGGGGGGAATGTTTGAAGCATCAAGCGTCCTTTGAATGTCTTTGTTCTTCACCTTAATTCTCATGGAGCACCCACGGCTACAGAACTTGCAGTAAAGAGCAAGATGTGAGGAGACGGAAATCAGTCACGCAAAGAACTATTTCAGCACAAGCACAATTGTGGTAAATACTACAGAGAGAAGGTAAAGACTTTTGAAACAAAATATAAATATTCTGAAGGAAAAGTAAAGACTCTTGAAAACAAACATGGATTTGACCTGGTCTAATGAACTGGGGGAAACGTCCTAGAAGATCTGCTGATTATTTAGGGACTGGGCAATCAATCAAAGAGAACCATTTCATTAATGGTGGTATCATAAAAAGGTTCACCGATGCTTAGGATACAGAGCTTGAGACCTGGGGCTCTGACATCATCTGCTTGAGAAACTGTCTCATTTTCATTATACAATTAGCGATGCTGGCCTTGGGCAAGACTCTGAGGTTCTCTTTTCCCCAAATTAGGATAATAATAGAGTCAGGGTTTGAGCATAGTGGTACACATGTGTAAGTCCAGCTATTTGGCAGGCTCAAAGAGGATAATGCAAATTTGAGCCCAGCCTAGATAACTTTGTAAGACTCTGTTTCAAAATAAGAAAATAAGAAAAGGGTTGGAAAAGCAGATTAGTACTCATTGGTTTTGATTCCCAGCACTGTGAAAATAATATTAGGGTATTATGCTGTTAGAGTGTTATTATAGTATTATGATAATACCATGTGAGCCTTAAATGAAATAATTCTTGTGGAGCACTTTAGTGTTCAACATGCAATAAAGAGGACCACGAATATTGGCTATCATTGTTCTAGGACTTCATAGGCTGCGGAACATTTTCATGAGCATCATCATGGGATCACTAGTGCCTCTCTTCAGTACTAGGTCCTCTGGGCATTGCCCCTTTGCTGATAATACTGCAATGCTGTTTGGAGACCATGAATTTTGTATACTTGTCTTAAACTTTACTTTAGGGGTCAGGAGTACCCTAGAGAAAAGATGGAGACATCACCTTTATCTCAGAGACCTGAAATATATTCAATAATTTTCCTATTTAAACTGAAAATTAGTCAGTACTTAAAATTCTAGCAGTATTTCATGAAGAAAAGAAGCACACATTTGAAGGACGAGGTGACATTAAGGATTCTGACCACATGACATTTGTGGGTTAAGTGCTTCTCAGGAATCATGTGCTTCGACTGCAATAATGATGTAAGATGAGTGAACACACAATGCAAGTGTTACTCCAAGATAATCTCGGTGGGAGTGTGAGACTGTTACTAGTCTTCTCTACATCTCTGTTCCCTGAAGTAGCTTTCTGTTGTCCATTTATTCCTTTATAGCTATAAGACTTTGGACAAGTCACTTAGCATCTTCTAATGTCTCTTAAAAGACCTTTGAAAGAAATTCAATGTAACACAGTATGAACTACCATACTGACTGCTAAATGAAGGATGACATTTGTATTGTAAAGAACAGACTTTTACATTACACACATTTAACCTTTTATATCTGATATTGTTGCTCATGCGGGAGCAAGGGTGGTAGCATTTATATATGTAATTCTGTGGCATTTAACAGTTTGTAAAAGATTTTATCACTCTTGTTTTTCATAGCAGCTTTTCTCAATTTTAATTAGCTAAACTGAGACTTAGAAATGTTAAACAGTTTGGATAAATTCAAGTAGCTCTTTAGACATAGGCAGTGCTTGAACTCAAATATCTTATCTCCAAATGGAAGCTCTTGTCATTAAATGTTGACATTTGCTTTGTTTTTAAAGCTCATTTGTGAAGAGCAAGCATTTTAGCATCCCGAGGATGACTGGGACACAGAAGATGATCTTTTGCCAGTATGTCATTGAGGACCATACTGAACTCCATCCAATTCCTAGGAAGTCTTCAAAGGCTTGGCAAGGCTACATTGCCACCTTCGGGAGAATTATTGGAAGCATGGAGTTAGATGAGACTGACTATTTGTCCCAGTGATAGCTTTCGTACCTGAGAATTTCTCAGAGGCCATGAGGCAAAAGTCCTTTCTAGATCTTTGGGGATTTTTAACTTTGCTTTAAAAAGAAAAGAAAACCCTCATCCATTTAAGGCAGCTGCTGACAAGTTGCTTCCCCTAAGTTTCCTTACTCTAGTCACTTTAAAAATGGTCTCATTTGAACCTGACTGAAAGCATCTTTTTAAGAAAATACAGCTTACTTTTTATTCTCCTCCTTTGGGATTAATTTAAGGAAACTAAAACCATTATCTGTGCTTGCCTCTGCTGAATCAATAAATCTTACTCACTCCAAACCTACAGGAAGCAATTATTTCCCCAAATATGTGGCATAGGCATTTTTGAGCCTTGAGTTTTGAAGAATACACAGTAGTTCACCATGGTCTGATAATTAGAGCTGGCATCTCAGCAGCACGCCGTGGTTGCAGGGATTTTCCAATGCTGGACACATGGAAAGGCAGAGGTAAAGATTCTGCTCAAAGTGAAACTTTAAAGAGGGGCGAAGACAAATGGGCTTAATAAAATTTGGATATCACAAAAATGGTTTACCTTTGTCTGAGAGGCACATGACCATTGTCTTAAGTTTAAGACTACTGATCCTAGGATGTACCACATAATTTTATGTACTACTTTTAAAAATATGAACGGCTGTTCACACATCCTCTTGTGGCTTTGACACGTGTCTTGCCTTTCCATGGTGTCCATGGTGTCTTCTGCCTTTCTTTGATTGGGTGGCACAGGAGAGGTGTGCGTGAGTTTCGATAATATGTAATGTCACTTCATCCACATCTGTAAAGAACTTGGTTGTTGCTCCGCAACAAAACAGGGAATATGAGTCATTATTTTGACAATAAGTGTATTTCACCAAAAATATCACATTTATATGCAGTGGCTCAATTCAACAAAATGACTTTGCTTCAAAAACTACACCTTGCATAATCTTTTTGCAGATGACAAGTTAATGCCATTTGATAGGCAACGATGGCCACCCTACCAGAACCACTTGTAAAACATCATTGATCCTATGGCAGACATCAGATCCCAGGTTTAGAAAAGTTGAAATGTGAAAAAAACTGATCTAGAATTGAATTATTATAGTCCACCGTTCATCAGCCTAAGCAGCCAAGAGATGAGAAAAATCATTCAGCTGTGGGTATTTCTTTTACAATGGCCAGGTGGAATTGAAGCAATAAAGAAGTGCCAAGGCCTTAATGTCTCCCTGGGCTCAACTAAGCCGTAGGTGTGCTGCTTCCCGGATGCAATCATCTGCCTTTCCTTTTTTTTATTTTTCTTTTAAAATTTAAATTAAGTTTACTTTAACTGATACATAAAAACATAAAAATTGTGTACACTGATGGGGTACTATGTAATATTTACATGTATGTAGAGATTAAATCAGGTTAAATGTCTATCTCAAACCTTTATCACTTCTTTGTGGTGAAACTTCAGAATCTCCCCCATTTATATATGTAGTACATATTTGCTCTGTCACCTTACTATGCAAAGTGTACTAGAGCTTCTTGTTTCTATTTTACTGTGAGTACCCACTATACAATATGTCCTCATTTTCTTAAGAGAGCTTGCAATTGTAAATATTTCTGATCCTTTGAGATCTAAATCTTCTCAATTCACAAATATCTTTTTTTTTTTTTGAGGCAGGGTCTCACTCTGTACTCCAGGCTGGTCCTGAACTCACTATGGACCCTAGGCTGGCCTTGGGACTCACAGTAATCCTCCTCTCTCATCCTCCCAAGTCCTGGGATACAGGTGTGCACCACCATGCTCGGCTTATGTGACCATGGGGAATCAAATTCTGGGCCTTGTGCTTGGTAGGTAAGTGCTCTAACCATTGTGCAATTCTGCCGGCCCCAAAGCTTAGTGTAAAAATGATCCTTTATACACACTTAGTATATGCTACTTTGAATTGTGATTTTCTTTTTGACATGCATGTGCTTGGCTTCTCATATCCCTTGTGTAGTGTGTATTCTGATCCTTAAATCTTAGCAATATATGTTTCACCTGTAGTATTTCCATGTTGTAAATGCTGAGTATAGTGTATTGTGAACAATAATTTATGGTTAGGACTGCTCAAATTTATTTTGTTTAGAACAATAGCAGTGTAGAGGCTAAAGGACTTTTCTTTTCCTAGCCCAAATGTCTAATTTTTCAGCCTAATATTCTGTGGCCCACGAGGATTAATGATTTTGTTGGTATCACACAGCTAGTTAAAGGTTGACTGAAAACAAGCCAGTGTTGTTCCCACTACTAGATCATTGATAACTAATATTGAATTGCCCAATAAAAAAGCTTGGGAAAGCCAGGTGGGGTGGTCTGCTTCTACAATCTCAGCACGTTGGGGGGAGTCAATTCAGGAGTACAACTTTGAGCTAAACTTGGACAATTTGGTGACTTAGCAAGGTTCTATTAAAAAAATGGATACTTGGGGGAACTTTAAAAAATGCTAACGTGCTTTTCAATGAAGATTGATTAAAAGTCTCTAGTTGTGGATTGAGGCGTAAGTGGTTTGTAAAACATCCCGCATAAGAACCACCATAATATACTCTTAAGCGCAATGAAATCTGGCAAGAAATTGTTAGTTTGTTCCCTGTGCTGTGGCAGAGGCTAAATTTTGGGAGCTTTTAGCATTTGTGAGTGGATTCCCGTGTTTATAGCATCCTGTCTTATTTTCATTCCTTCCATTGCTCTCCCGCCTAGAGGTGTACAAAGTTGCTAATGGTGACTTGTTCTGCTAATTATCAATGGCTCACAGAACCCAGAAAGGTGGCTCTTGTGACAAGCCAGACAGCCCTTGGTGTGCCTCTGAAGCTTATGAATTTGCAGATTGGGCTTCTGGCACAGAGAAAAATTCTCAAGGAACATTGCTGTGTTTACTAGACTGCTGGCCTACAATCTGTGGAGGTGATGGGATTTTTTTTCAGGTAAACAAGATCTATTTTGTGAAAGTACATGCTCCTAGGAAGAAAGAAATTGTATAAATGTAAATGATTGTTTTTATTATGCAAATAAGCGAGCTTAATACACTAATAATTGCAACTAAAAAGAAAGCCAGGTCTCCATACCCTAGAGAGCTGCATCTTGTAAAGAAATTTAACAAAGTTCTTTGTGACTACCATTACGTGCAGTAAGTGCAAGGTTTCTAGTAAGAACCAAACTTTCAAGTGGGTGTTTAAAAAAAAAAAACATCACCCATAAATTAAGGCAAACCAGGAGATTGAAATGTCTCCTCCTCCTTCCTCCCACACCACTTGGGTCTGACCTGAATTTGCTGATGTTTGCAGTATTTGTGTGCACTCTGTTCTCTTCCAGAGCAAAAGCAACACTACTGTGGTGATTCACAGAAAGAATTAGAAAACAATATATTTTTAAAACTTCTCTTTTATGAGCAATTTAAATTGGCAGGGAAAACACAATTAAGCAATTTCAAAGGTATAATTTTATGGAGATTTAAACACATCTCTAAACACTGTTTAAAAAAGAAATTTGTAATTAAGTTTTCTCATTATTTATAGTTCTAATCTTTTGAAGACAGTGGCAAAGAAAATTGCCAAGAATATGATTTTTTTTTTTACATAGTACCATTTGGAAAATTTCATCCTAAAAATCTGAAACAGAAAAAAAAGATATGAGAATGACTAGGGTTTTTGGACACGGAGAAGAGTAGAACTGTCCCCTTGGCATTACTGTTGAGATCATTAGAGAGGGAATCCTTCAGTCTCTGTCCCTCAGCTTTAGAAGGCTGATGGGAAAGTGTCTGACTTGAAAATATGAGACTGTGTCACAGAAGGAACAGGAATTTTTCAGATGTCTTTAACTCTTCTACTTTCACATTATTTATCTTCTGACACAAGGTTTCATTTTACAGTTGCCTTTGACAACATAAAGGTCTGCTTCAACTACCTAATCCTGGGAACCCTCAGTATTTTGAGCTTGTCAGGTCTATTGTACAACTGTACTCATTTGAAAATTCTCTAAGGCCTTTAGGGGAGTATATAAAATAAAATCTGATTCCAGATTTATTTATTTGTTTGTTTGCTTGTTGCTGGGCCGATGTAGCTTCTCTTTATACATTTGATAGATAGCACCTGGGCATGCCTCCATGCAGTCATTATCTACAGGAGATGCTCACGGTGCATGTCCTCCAGCACGAGGCTCGCGCTTTCCGGCCTGCCAGGGCCACTGCCTGTTGGGTATTTGAGGGCACTGTAGACACAAGGCTAACAAAAGCCAGCAAGGAAGAGCAGAAAAGTGAGAACAGAGAGGAAAAGTCTAGTCATCTAGACAGCCTACAGCGAGTGGAATTGGAAAGAGAACTGCTCTGAGTTCCAAGCGGAAGAACGGTGGCGGACACCAGGCCCCGGGCAGAAGTATGCAGTTTCCGTGAGCTGTCATCTATGCTATGGTGGGCATTTCAGGGATACAACTGCCTTTACAGTCACTCATGTCCCTGTGAGGACCCCTTCACCTGTGCCCCTGCTACTCACTTCTTTCCTGCATTCCTGTAAGTAAGCCCAGAAAAATCACTGGTTCCTCTGAGTGGCCATCAGCTGTGCCCTACCTGGGTGAATGGACGTTGGTGTTCATGTGTCCACAGGAGGCTGTTCACTCAATACGCACAGCTGATTTGAAGAAGAGGAGATTGTCCTTCATGGTCTGGTCTAAGTAGGTAAGTCCTTAAAAAAGAGACTTTTCCTGAATTTAGAGATTTTCTTAAGCAAGAGACGTATTTGACATTAAAGAGATTGTCTGTGTCTGGCTTTGCGTTAGAGGGAACCAATTCATGAGCATTGAAGAGCAGCCTCTGTGAGCTCCCAGCAGCCAAAAGTATGAGTCCTCAAGAAAATGAATCGTCCCAACAGACCGAATGAGCTTGAAAGTGGATCCTTCCCCAGATTTTTTCATCAAAAAATACAACCTGCCTGGCATCTAGAGTGTAAAATCCTAAGTCAATACTCAGCTTAACTAGTATTGACTTCTGACCTAAACAATTGTGTAAAAATAGAGCAACTCCTTTTAAGCTTTTGAATTTGTGGCAAGATAATGTGAAGCATAAGGAGACTAAAAATCTACCAGCTCTCATATATAGACTCTTGCAGAATTGTCTTTCTCCATTGAAACAGCTTTAGCCCAGTCACCATATCGCCAGGTCCTCTCAGCAGCTAGAGGTACCTCCTCCCTCTGGCATCTTCCTGGTCCCCCAATGTTTCCTTTCACAATGGAATGTCTTCTCTGAGGCTCTAGCTTAGTGCCAACTCAACCCGAATAAAACGTGTGCCCAGACCACCCGAGAGGTATTCCAAGTGCAAGAAATAGAGTGCAAAAGACATAAATTTGGTTGGCGACTTGCATAAGTTACATTCACTTGAAAACATTTACATTTGTGCCTGGAATGAGGCAGGCTGGAAATAACTGAATGAAAAAACTTCTGGCTAAAAGTTATACTCACCTCTCTACTGACCCGTTTTATTTTTTGGCATTGTCATGTGATTCTTTCCACGTTGGACTTGTCTGTGAGTTCCTTTGTGGTGAGGGACTGTGTCATGCCCATCTCAAAACTAATTGCACAAGCTTAATGAGTGTCTCTTACGCATATCGGAAACTTTTGCAAATAATAGTATTTACAGCTCACTGATATCAATGGAGGAAATTCTGTAAGTTTGAAAAGCAACAGAGGGAACTCTGTTCAGAAAGATGTGAGAGGCTAAAGAATATACTGGGGAATAAATGCGTTTTCGGGATCAGAAAGCAATTTTGATGAAGCAGGAGGTGTTGGTGAACTCTTTCAGGGTGGGAGAGGGAAAATTGAACAAAAATAACAATGAGACACCTCTGAATTTGCCATAGAAAAAACAAGACAGCAGGTGATAACATTGATAGTTTAGAGCTGCTCTCAAAGTAGATTTTTTTTCCCCCGTAGTTTGTGAAGGGCACTGTTTCTCCTTTGAGAGAGACTAGGTTATATACACAGACATAGCCAGGGGGATTTGTCCACTGTAAAATAGCCAAACTAATATTAAGAGAAGAAAATCCACTCACAGCCCAAAGATAAATGGAACAAGACAAAGAGGCCAAAGTGCTGTAGGCAAGTCTTAGCTCCCCTACCGGGAACCCAATTAGCACCTTCTACCTTGGGCTGCCAGTTGTTGCTCTGAGCACAATCTGGCTGGCAATCAGGGAACTGAGTAATTGGAAGATCATGAAATACCCAGGCTTATTTTTATTTTCAGTATATATGTGGCATGCGTATATGTAAGATCAGAAACAATTTTAGTATTTCTCAGTTAGGGAAACTGAGGATCAGTTTCAGGCTTTAGTAAATTACTGAAGTCTTGTAGAACTGGTAACCAATAAAGTAAGGACAGGAGCCATCATGCCAAACCCCACACTCCTTCAGAACATCAAATTGCCTCCCCAAAGAGGAACAGAAAATAGAAAAACATTTATGTATTTTGAAATCAACACCCAAAGTCCTGAGCTCTGTGAGATGTAGATGAAAGCGTTATGCTCTTAAAAAAAGTCGTTTAATCTCTCTGAAAAAATCCAATAACCCATTCATTCTGACAGTTCCTCATTGCCTGACTTGAACAATTTATTGAACACCTAAAATGAATAAAAAGTGCAGGACTGAGATATTGTAGAAAATGCAGGAAAATCACAACTCTGTATGCTTGCATATTTATTTATTTAACAGACAGTTACTTAAATTCTTTTTTGTGCCAGGTAGATATTAGAAGTTACTTCTTGTTACCAGAATGGTTTCTTCCATCAACCAGTTATGCAAAGATGTTTATTGAAATCTGGCTCATAAATTCCCAACTGCTTTGATATCAATCCTCTCTTAGTGATGTTCCTTCAACCATATCTGAAGATGTTATCTATTTTACAGATCTCTCTCTAAAAGCCCTTACTTTCTCATTCAATATTCAAGTTCAATCTATCTTGAAGGAACAGATAACCTCTTGTTTGTTTTCAGTAGTTGCTAGGTAACAAACCATTGACTACCACTTTGTAATCCAGACAGTATCAACTCAGGATATTTGGTTTGTTTAATGTATTCTGGGAAATGAAAAAAAAAACCATATAATTATATGAATATACATCTTAAAAATTTTTGTTAGAAAATTAACAATGAATATCTGGGTAGTATAAAAAGGTTATGGTTACTCACCATCTCCTTACAAAGTATTATCTTGTCCTATCATTTAAAATAATGTAGTGTGCAAACTCACTTGGAGATGTAGACAGGAAGTACCAAACAACCTAGTGTACTGAGAGTGAACAAAGGGTAAAAGATGCTACTCATTGCACCCTGGCTGATGAAACTCTCTGGGGGGTGAACTTCCTGTAAAATCTACTTCTCTAGCATTAGGACAGAAAGTCATACATAGAGAGATGTTCTGTTATTTTTTCCTCTTTATCTTGGTGTATCAATGTGTTCCATCTGATGCCACCATAGTCATCACTGCCTATCTGTCAGCTAATTTTGGAAAATATGACTTAATTTTAAAGAAAACATACTAATTGCAGTATATTTTGCTAATACATATTTGTTTAAGGAAGAAGTAACATATACTCATACGTAATCTACCACTTTAAGACAACCCTTTTATATATAATAGAAGTTTTTGTGCTTGTAGTAGATGGGTGTGTGTGTGTGTGTATGTATGCAGCCTTTTTATTTCTAAAAAAGGGTCAACATTAATAACTATATTGGCTTCTTAGTATAAATAAAAACATGTTTTATAGTTAAATTTTATTAAATGTACATTTTTATGCAGCCATCTTTGCAATTTTTCTTATCACTCATATCGTTTTTTTATTTTACTTTTTAAAAATTTATTTACTTTATTTGCAGTACTACAGGCTGACCCCAGTGCCCTCATAGTGAAAGAGAGAGCCTGAGCCCTCACATAACCAAAAAAGGCTATGTTCCCAGCATTATTTTTTTTTTGAGGGAGAAATCATGATAAGTTGCAAAGTTAGCCACACAAGCTCAAACTTGCAATCCTCCTGCCTCAGCCATTTACAGAGATGGCAGTTATGCACCACTAAGCCTGGCCAGTGCTTGCTTTTTTTTCTTAATTGGAATCTCTTGATGTTATTTTCTTATTGAAGTGAAATAATCACTAAAAAAATACCTCTCAATATCTCTATCAACTCATTTATTTTCTCACCATGTAGTATTTGCTAGAAACTCCAAGACAAAGACAAATGATACAAATATGTACAGCAATTATAGTATAATTATATTACTAAACAGTCTGTCATGTTCCACTGGATTTAGCTGTGTAGTGCTAAATTCATTGCTTATCCCCAAACTCTCAATGTTTCAACTTTCCCTGACTGGAGAGATTTTTGTTCTTGATAATTTTTACGTGGCCACAAGATAGAGTCTCCAGGTTGCTCTTAGAGTGAATAACTGGTTGCCGTGATCCCCGACTCTGGTGAATACTTGCCTAGGTGTGGCACTTTGAATTTCACCCTCTTATTCTCAGTGTCCCTTGGAGGTATTCCATTCCCAACTGGAGCAGATGTTAAGCTCTGACTGCCTGGTTCTTTTGTTTTTTTAAACTGTGTCTATAAACTGCTTTTATCTGAAAGCTTTTAAAGATTTTTCACTTTATTCTTAGAAATCATAAATTATTTTTCTATGCTCAATGTATATCTTTAATCAGCAAACTTTTTTGGAATTTAACCATTTTCATCTGAGATTCAAATATTTCCTGGACTCTTAGAAATTCTGTCTTATTATTTGATTGATTATAGTTTTATTCATGTTTTTAAGAACTCATTTTATTCAAATGATAGACATAATAGATCTATATGTCAAGTGTCTTCCAATTTTCCTAATGATATAAATCACTCATTTTTGCTCTATACCCCTGAATGTTTCCCCTAGTCTCCCTGCCCATAATTAAGGATGAGATACATTTACTTTTGATGACTATAAGTTTCCTAAGATCATGAAAATAATTCTGAATGTGAAATTTAGATATTCTTATTTCTCCTTCCTCTTCCCTGTTTTTTCTTCACTTTCTCTTTTTACATTGCATCTCTCACCTGTAAGTCATATTTTGGTGACAGGGACCCTAATCACACCGTTTCGCTGCTTTGTCTGGATACTACACTCCGTGAGGTCACTGTTGTTATTTTTCTTCTATTCCAATTTCCTGTCCACTTGCCAGAGTCCCTTAGTAGCAAGTTCCTTAAGTGGCCTGGCAGTATAGCAAAAGAGCTTTTCAATCCTGTGTCAAAGCACTAAGAAAACCCTCTGATTTTATCTTCTCTAAGGAACAGGGATAAGGAGGACTCAGTGCTTGTATTTACTTCCGTCAGGCACATTCATTATGGCTGCTGCCTCCCTTCCCCCAGGGCCCCCACATCCGCATCAGGTAAATGAGAAGAAAGTCCTTCCTTGTCTTTGTAAGGACTGGCAGAGCCTCAACCCTCCTTAAGGTGCCCCAGCTATCTGGCTCAAGGGATGTTAGAAAATTAAATGCACTTGGGAATGGAGGGAAGCAAAACCCTATTCAAACCTCTTCATCTTCGAAGAATTCTCTCCTCACTTTTGAGGTGAATAGTCTCCCTTGTAATGAAAAGACAAGTGGGAGGCACATTTCCTGGCAGGAGGCCCAGTGCCCAGAAGTGGAAGCCTATCTCCTGAAACCCCTAGTGGGCCGGAGGGCCTGTCTGACTGCTACTCACCTGTATCCTCACTCGTATTTGGAGTCTCACTAAGAAGTCCTTGTTTTATTAAATGTAGATTTTATTATTATTTAGGCACGGCAAGGCCAAAAACTCAGAAGATGGTGGTCATTGTAAGAGAACTGGTTATACTTCCCAATCGTAGAGAAGAGAGAATGGGAATACCTGAGGGAGCTTCTAGGGTCAGTCAGGAAGTGGGGTAGGAAGGAGAGGGAGATGTAGGCAAGAGGCTTTATGGTATGGAAAGGGACAGCTAAGGCAGGTCAGGTATGTTCACAGTTAACTGGCATGAATAATTCCCTGGGCTCTGGGGTACAGGTGTCTGTTACCTGGCACTGGGGTGATAGGGTAGCTATACTGCAGCCTGGTTTGTCAAAGTTTCTGCAGGAATTGTTGAGAGTAAGCCCTCTGGATTGGCCGGTTTGCATTTGAAAGACAGGCTCTGCTCTGCAGCAGTTGTTTACTACCTCGACTTGTTGGCTAACCCTGGGAGGTTCTGCAAGGCCCCAGATGCCAAATCATCAAAATACAGAAAATAAAGACGCAGCTAATACAGTCTCCTGCTCTAGCTCTCCTCACCAGCTGCGGACAAAACCTCCTTGACTTGATTTTTCTCAGCATGCAATTTAAAATATCTAAACACCAGCACAGCAAAATGCTTTTCTATGAATTAGAGGAGGACAAAAACAAAAGCAGGTCTTTCAGACCACAAAGCAGACTGGTTAAAAGCAAAACTTGGATCAGACAGACAAGAGTTTACGCTCAAATTTAACTCCTTCTGACTGCGTCCTGAGCTTCACTTTCAGCGTCATCATCTTAAAAATGAGGAAGCTCGTAACAGCAACCTTCCAATGTGGTCAAGAAGGGAGAGAAAATCCTACAGGTAAATGATTGCTTCTATTGTTACCACAAAAAAGAACAAAAACCTTCAAACCAGCGAACCATCCAAAATGAGCATTTTTGAGTCTTCTTATGTCTAACTTTTGTCCCCAAATGGCTTGCATGAATTCTTAGGTCCCAGCTTGGTGTCCTCCCTTTATAGATTTTGGTGACACCATGATTGATCAGTCTTGATTTTATTTTCTTTCAATGCAGAGAAGTTGCCAAAGGCTCCTGTCCTCTCCTGTCATAATCTTACAGGGACAATTTCCAGAGATTTAGATTCTGGGCTTCCCATCCATTTTACTGAGTGATTGTCAAGGCGTAATTTCCAGGCAAGATGTTAAGATCTCATCCCTTGAATCGCAAGAACTAGTTTCTTCCTTTTTTGTTACAAACCCAATGACATGACTACTTTAATCTCTCAGTAAATTTCATATTAGTCTTTCAGATGAAATTTTGAGTATTTTTTTTAATTCTAATGTGTTAATGTTTTTATATACACATATTGTGTTTTGATACCTTTGTGAATTCACGTATGTATTCATTCAAACAATTGTATTAATTTTGTCATACATTAAACCATTATGTCAATCACTGATGTCAGAATGATGAAAAAAACGCTGTGTATTTTCAGAAACATTCAGTGGAAGCTTATAGTTAAACTTCATTGAGTAAATCACAAGGGATTTGTTATGCTTTGGGTCTGAAATGTCCCCCAAAAGCCTCATGGAACCATGAGCTGTTAAGGGGTAGAGCCTGTGGTGGAACACTGGGGCTTGACCCAGAAGAGGCAGATCACAGGGGCTTTACCCTGAAGGGATAGGTCACTGGGGCAGGACCTCACCTGGCTTTTTGTGTGCCAAGCTGTGAGCAGTTATTCGTTCAGTTGGGCCTTGGCCATGTGCTTCTACCTTTACTGGCCACCCTGAATGGCCTGAGATCTTCTGAAGTTGTAAGTTAGAACAGATAATTCCTTAAAAATTAAGTTGTGGATATTGAGTATTTTGTTCTAGCAACAAGAAAGTAACTAGACAGGTTTCATAGTAGTTGAGTAGATTTCATCTGTTATTACCACAATAACAATAAAAAATAGGTAACTATGTGAGATGATAGATATGTTTATTTCTTATTATAGTAACTTAATTTTCTGTTCTTAAGTATATCTTATAATATCATGTTGTATGCCTTCCTTCTTCCCAAGAAAATTTATTTTAAAAAATAAGCAAGATATGGTGGTGTACACCATTCCTTCCAGGTATTCCAGAGACTAATGCAGGAAGCTTGTGAGTTTGAGGGCAGCCTGAGCAATTTATCAAGACCCTGTTTCAAAAAAATAAAAAAGGCTGAGAATGTAGTTATTATGTACAGGTGCAAAACCTTAGATTAGATGTCCAGGATCATGTATACATAAAAAAGTGAGAGAAAAATTAAAAAGTGAAATTTGTAGCTGTTTCTTGTGCTATAAAGAAGAAAGGCAGTCATTGAAATCTTCTTATAAGAAGTGAAAAATTTACCTGAGATTTACAATGAAAAGAAATCCTGTGTGCGAAGGAGCATGGTGAGATGAGAGGGGAGATATACGAACCACAGTGGTGCTAACGTTTGAGTGGACATAGTCTATTAACAGAGAAGTTTCCAGAAGGTGACCATTGGCCTTTTTATTTCTTTAAGGAGGAAGCTTTAACACAAACATAGAACTCTTATGTTGACAGAATATCAATAAAGTCAGATTATTTAATGTTTAAAAAGAGAAAAAGAAATGCAATGTATAATTTATAGAGGAGGAATTTTGATAGGGTGTTATGATTTGGATCTAGAATGTCCTCAAAAGCCTACATCTTTGGATGCTGTAGATTATCATCTATGGATTTTGTGTCTGGTTAGGAGGCAGGTCCTGGTCAGGAAGGATGGATTACTGAGAGGTGACAGGGCACTCAACTCTGGTGTCTCCCGACTTCTGAGGCACTTTTAACACTGGTTGCATTCATTCAGCCCTTTGGCTCCGGGTCTCAGTCACAGGGATGAGAAGCTATTGTGTCAGGGGGTGAGGGTGTGGCCAGGAAGGATGTACTTCTGCCCCAGCATCTCCTCAGATTTGACCCTTCCTCACTGATGCCCTGCGAAGCTGTGCTCTGCTAGATCATTCCGCCATGAGGTCACTGTCAACGCACCACAAATGGACTAGGACCTCTGAACTAGGAGCTAAAATAAACCTTCTTCCTCAAGTTGTAGGTATCAGGCATTGTGTCTCAGCAGTGAGGATAACTAAGACAAAGTGACTCCCTTACTTTCTCAGCAGTAGGAGAAAAAGCACTGAAATGTGTGTGCAAAGTGCCTTCCTCAGGTATATTTTAGTGCATGTTGATCTGATAAATTTCCTCTTGCACTACTTCTTGAGGCTAGTGTAACTTATAACGCTGTCTTTAAACCTGGAACTTTTAGAAGCAGTTCCTGGAAGGCCTCTGTGTGGAACTCTGTGGGCTTTGGGTGTTGCTGCACTTTGAAAAGTATGATGCCGGAGTTATGAAGCAAGCGTTAAGAGCAAGAGGGGAATGTCAATGCTACCATGGACATCTGTAGAGTGAATGGGTACAAGGATGCACAAATAAAAATACTGATGTCTTAGAAGAACTTAGAGAATTAAAAACCAACCAAAGAAGGATGAAGACTTTCAGAAATTCTTACCAGAACTTTTGAGAATGTTCCAAATATCGCTAACAGTGCTTAGTTTATATCTATCATCTATTTATCTATCATCTATCGATCAATTGATCGATCAATTTATATATATTCTATTGTGAATTTTCTCTCATAAAAGCAATTGATTTTCATCTTGGTGTTTTTCAAAAAAGAAAAACTGAAGAAAAGAAAAAGCATTTTCACCACCACCCAAAAGATACTATTCTAAGGTATTTTTCAAATTTATTTTATATATAATATCAGATTCTTATCTAACAATATAAATATTAATATTGAAAGAGTATTTACATTGTTAAGAACTAATATTGTGAAAATAATTTCAAGGCAGTTTTAAATCAGAAGATTGATATGAACCTTCAAACACTGAATAGGCATTGGTTGCTCTACTCGCAAAGTATCCTGGGTAAAGCTGAAATTCAATGTAAATGACAGTAGAGAGGAAATAATTTATAAGATCTGTCGTCCTAATCCTTTTTCCTCATTTTATTAATATGTATGTATGTGACGCATACTGTTTACATTGAACTTGGGTATTTTGTGCACATATACATTGCATCATGCTTACAAACCCTTCCCTTCTCCCTTTTTGACCCTCCTGTCACTCTAATTCTGCTTTTGTGATCTAGTCTGCATTTCCTTTTGTCCAGTAAGACAACAGATGAATCTCACATCTGAATTCATGGAAGCTTTAGTGTGTTCTTTCCAATTAAATTCATTTATCAAAGCCAAAGAAAGAGAAATGCAAAACTCAAGCACACTTATAAGTAGGTATTTTGGATCTCTGCATTTGACAGGGAAGTTTTAATGTGTGTGTGAGTGGAATCTGACTCCTGGCCAGTCTGCTTTGGTCCTGTATTTATTTTTTGCACAATCACGTCTTTTGGTATTGCTATTAATGTGGGAAACCATCATTTTGCCCTGATCAACTAAGTGGTCTAAAAACAAACTGATACCTGTTGAGTGGCAAGAGTCAGAAAGGCTAGCTGTCTCTTAACTCTAGATTTTGGTGTAGTGGCCTTAATTCTGATCTCTCCTGACCTCTGAGGTACCTGTCTTTTGTCACTGGTTTCAGTCACAGGGGTGAGAAATTATTTTTATTACTTCCTGTGTCATTGGCCATTTGTTTTTCTATCTTTGATATAATTCTTTATATCCTCTGTCTTGTCTATATGAATTTTGAGATCCAAGTGTTCCAGCTGCCTCTCCACTGTTTATATATCAAAGTCTATAAAAAATTTCAAAAAATAAAATATAATAGTGGACATATGGGTGCCTGCTTTTGCATTTGATACAATGTGAAACAGAAGTTATCAGTTTTCTCTGTTTATAAATGAAAAAAGCCTTTTTATCTATCTCAAAGAGGACCTGTTCGATCGTCGGTCCATATTTATAGCCCTTTTTTTGTACAGAAATTCTCTTCTCTCTCTCTCTAGACTTTCTGGAAATTACTTCCTCATAATAATTTGCCATCATTTATGTATACCTCAGGGATGTCTTATTCAGACAGATCTATCATTTAAAGAGAAGAAATGTATTCAGAGATTGAAAGAATCAATCTAGTTTATATGGCTGGGACAGCTGGGAGACCTGAATGCTAAGTGAGTTTTTTTTTTTTTTTTTTTTTTTTTTTTTTTTTTTTTTTTTTTTTTTTTTTTTTTTTTTTTTTTTTTTTTTAGTGTGTGTTAAGAAATGGAGATTGAGTGGGAATCATAGCATCTCCTTTGTCCAGAGAATAACCTAGATATTTTTAAATATTCTGAGTCCTTGGCTTTTTCTTCAACTGTCCTGGAAGTAATAGAATAGTCTTAAATGAATGGACCAAATGAATTAAACCAAAATATGAGGAAAACTTTGGAAGGTTAGTTGCAAACTATGACCTCATTTTAGAGTTCAGCCCCTATCTTAATCTCTAATCATAAATTCTGCCTATAATACTTAGAAAACTATTTCTATGCCAAGGTGAAAAATCTCACACAAAAATCTACTCAAGAATCAGCATCAGGGAAAATGATTTTATGATTTTTATCTATCCTGAAAATTTTCTACCTTGATCGTGAGATTGATGTGACAGCTTTTTTTTGCTGTATGAATCTGCATCATTTTGTGAGGAAATTATTGAAATAAATCTACCTATTTTGAAGGAGACTCATAAATTATATTACTAAGACTCTCAAATTTGAAGGATCTTCTATACATATTGGCTTAGTGACTGTAAAAAAAATCTGTAAACCTAGGATAAGCCAAGAATTACTAGATAAAAAAGAAATTTAATTCGTGTACCTTAAATGCCTTGGCTTTAAAATTTTTTTTTCAGATCTTTATTGAAACTATAACTCAAGAGAAGGAAAACTTTGCAGTGAGTTAATTAATGGATGTTGTTTAGAGTAAATGGTATTCAGCTTGTGAGAACTAAAGGATTAATAAAAGTGAGACTTGCTTGAATATTTATCTTCTCCCTTCTTTTTCAGAGTAAAGAATGAATATTCTTTTCCATATAAGACTTGCAATCATATAGTTTTTTTAAAACTTTTCTTTCACTTAAATTCTTCCAACTCTTACCACACCATGTCCAAACAATTGCAGCAGTAGACAACAATCCTTCAACTATTGGGTTTGATATCCAGCCCTCAATACCTTGCAAGCCTCTAGTAGCCATGGAGAGAGCCATTTTTCGTTTTATAGTTAATACAAAAACATGACCCACCACAGCTACTATATTACTACATAACACAGATTCACAACAACATTTAGAAACAGAGATGGAAGCACAGGATTAATGATACAGGCTATAGCCCAATCTTTTTTCATGAAGCTATGCAAAAGTTATAAGATTCATTTAGTTTTATCAGTTTGTCCTTTATCATTGTCAAACCCAGTGTAGTCAAGGAGTAATGAGTAGTAAGTGATTACAAACAAATTTTTATTTCTTTAAAGTGCAGTTTCAGGGGTGTATGTTTTTTGTACCTGAGTATTGTGATGGTCTTTTTGCACTTACCTCAACAACATATGACTCCTGTGTTTGTTCTGGCTATCGTGTCTTCCCAAATTAGAACTGAGCTGTTAGAAGAGTGACACTAATTCACTGGGGTGTCTTTGAGACACTAGGTATCAACTGTTGTATGAACATTTCTCCGCTCTTTCGAAGTTTGCAAACTGGAATGTGTTATTCATGGAGTAGGGGTGCTGGGTCTCAGAAAATAAATGAAGCTACTCAAACTTTAGCTGAATGGATCAGTAAAAATTTGTTCAGATAATACATTTCCACTTAGTGGCCAGTAACACTGAAGTGTAGTTAATGACGAAAACATCTTTTTACGCCTAGGTAAATGTGCCAGAGCAAGATGAAACCATCATTAGCCACAAGCACCATCTTCTTGGTTATTTAAAGCTAGCTGCCATTAATCATGGGAATTACTGTTTTTGTTGAGTCTAAGCTGAAGCGGGCACTGCATGGAATTGCATTCCAAGTGTTTCTAATGAAGTGTCGGTTGCCCTTATAGGCTTCAACTTCTTCCTTTGGCCGATACTCTTTGCTTATATCAAAAGATCTTGCTACTCTATTGATGTCACTGAATCAGGAAGTAAAGTTCCCATGATCCATCATTCGGCTCCGTCTAGGGGAGTCTGATGAATCGTGAGAACATGCTGAGATTCTCCTTAACTGAATAGCCAAAGGTAGGTCACTAGCAACCATAACTCAGAGACAGATGTATCACACACTTGAAAAACCAGACATTTCTTGGAAACCCCACAAATTACAGAAATTTCCCCTCTATGACTCCGCTTACTGCTCAAGGGCAACCTGACATCCTGGTGGATTTTAACCAACCTGCTATGCTGAAGGACTGATTGCCAGACATTCTCAAACCTTGCTTTTGTCTTTGTTTAATGAAATGATATATGTTAATTTATGCTGTGTCCCACTCACATATGAGTTATTTATAGTTGTCTTCTAAGTCTGGGGTGGAAAGACTAATTCTGTAAAGATCCAGGTATTTTAATATCTTAACTTTACAGTTCATATGATTTCTGGTGCAACTACTCAGTTCTACTATTGTTAGAAAAAGTGTTCAGAAAATACAAAAATTAATAATCATGCATATATTAAAGTAAAATTTTATTTCTTAATTTTAAATTTGGTTTTTATATTCAATATGATGAAAAATTTTTTGACTTATTGTTAATCACTTAAAAAAGAAACTTCTTAGCTAATGGACTGCTTAGCAAGAGAAAAAAGCCTTCTTTGACCAACACATCCTTCGCCTGCATGTTTTTTTCTGAGTTGTTATTTTGTACGGCACAACACATAGAAAAATACAAACAATGGGAACTTAACAGAAAAAAAATCTCTAAAATAACCTGATTATATGAGAGAGAGATTGCCTGCTGAGAAATGTTAACCCTGAGAACATTTTTGGAAAGAACCAAGAAATGGCAAGGAAATGAACTGGAAGATAGGTTAGATGGTTTTTTTTTTTTTTAATCTCTGCTTTCATTATTGATGGATTTCCAGCCTCACAATGGAAACCACTACTGCCCTCTTATTTTATAAGTAGAGTACAAAGAAATAAGTGAGAAATATTTTATTCATTCTACTCTACTGGTCACATGCACCACAATATTTATATCTTCTTGATGGACTTTTCACTTTCTATGCTAATATTGACTTGGATTTTTGTCTCAAAAAGGCAGAAGAGCATAAACTTTTTCAATGAAAGAGTGAGAGGAAACAGTGCCAATGAGTTGAGGGTGGCTTATTAAGCCTATAGGAAGAGAAGAAATGAGTAACTTTCCTGAACCAGGTGTTGTGATGGAGATGCAGGATACCTAGGATAGTATTTGGCACGGGGTAGCCCTAAATACACAGTCACCTTAGCACTCAATGCACCAAATACATTGTGGAAAGCATAATCATAGTGTCTTCTTTGCTCTTAAGACAGTAACCACGTGCCTTAATTATTTTGTGTGTTTCTCATGTAAGACATTAAGTATTGTAAGATTAAAAAATTCTCTTGGTGAGGGGAGTGAAAGAGGGTAAAAAAGGAAGGCAAGAGTTCATAATTTTGATGCTCTATGTGTGCACAAAATATGT
The DNA here is from genome assembly GCA_004027205.1 of Ctenodactylus gundi. NCBI lineage: Eukaryota > Metazoa > Chordata > Mammalia > Rodentia > Ctenodactylidae > Ctenodactylus > Ctenodactylus gundi. The sequence continues at coordinate 1,012,097 of PVKB01000170.1, forward strand.
GTGTTCAATGTAAACATGTATTGCATATGTATTTATTAAAATGTGGAAATAACTTTTCTTATATTACATAATTGTGGTAAATATTGGCACTGGGTACATAGTAGGCTCTCCATAAATATGTACCAAGTTTTATATGAATGAACCTCCTAGATTTAAGGCTAATTTGGAATTCTTTTGCTTCTACCTGGCACAGAATAGAACCTATCCATATGACCTTCTTAATGGTAAGGTAGTTCCATGAGGTGCAACTTCATAGTGGATGAATCCAGGAAAAGAAATTCATTACTGGCTCAGGGCAAGGAAGCTCTTGACCCAGGGTAGATGGTGCTGTTATGGGATTAGCCACGCCATGCTTGGAGTTATGATTAGCAAAATAATTGGTGACACTTAACCCAAGGCTTTTGTCAAGGGGGAGGGAACAGAGAACTGTTTGTTGTTCATATAATTAGATTTTGCACCTCGAGTGAGAAAGCAAATTGAACTCAAATGCCAGTAGACTTGAAGTGGCAGTTCAAAGTTGATGTGGGTCTTTAATTACAGGCCTTATCAGATGTAGGACTTCAGACTCGCCAGACCATGCTGACTTACATGCAGAACTGGTCAAGCCTCTGAGGCAACAGATTACTGGTCGGCTCTACAATGGCGATGGCCACGAGCAGATGTGAATCATTCATCCTGCCACTTCATGAGGCTGTGTAATCAAATCCCACTTGAGATGCTTTTAAATAATTCCACTGTTCTGCCCTAGAAAGTGTAGCTGATCAGTAATCGGGGCTGCAGTTCTTTCCCGCAGTTACTCTCTCTCCAGCTTGGCAGCAGATGGACCTTTGTGGTCGGAGATTTGCTACTGCGTCAGCTGAAAGGCACACGCTTCGTGTTGCCTGTGCCCTCTCATTTCCTGCCTCTCAAGATATTACCTCTTCCAGGATCCATTTTGGTGTTCCTAATAATTACGCTGCTCTTGAGACAGTGACTATGAGAAAGATTTCGGTGTGCCTGGCCTCTCATTTTCCAAAATATGATCTTCTATCGCCTTGCCTGAGTGTTCTGTTAAAAAAAAAAAAAAAAAAAAACACATCTTCCCTGTGCTATCCAACACCATGACCCAAACCAGGAGGAGTGAGGGATTAGGAAAGAGCACAGTGTTGTGCTTGGGGAAGGAGGGGCAGGAGAGGGCTGCTTCATGTTCCTTTAAAATGCAACTTTAATCATAGATGTAGTTTCTGATAGCTACTAAGATCCATTTTCTATCAGAACAATATAATTTCAAAAGGAATGATTCAAGTTCTCCCAAATAAAAACTTAAGAGCAAAGTTTTTGTTCACAAAACGTTATTCTTTGTGTCACTATTTATGAATTTTTACATTTTTATATATTTGTTTTCTAAAATTCAGATAGAATCTCTCTGCTTCTTGTATATACTGATACTTCTTAGGTTCATCTCAATTTACCTTGTGAATATATGTCTCAAATATTTTTGGAAACATAACTTACAAAAGTTAAGTCTCTCAGACTATCAGAATTATATCTAAAGATTCAAAATATATGTAAAAAGACTTTCTTTTTGGCTTCATGTTATTTTCTGTGGCCTGGTCTGTCAAGCTCTTGAACAGTGGACTTACGTTTAATAGCAAATTGAAAACTCACACTTTGGTACGTGATCCTAAATTGTACCGTGCATTTCTATTTGCTGGACTGAATACAGAGAGAGGTTTGGCACAGGAAGGCTGAATCATCAGTAAGGATCCTTTGTCCAAGGCCCTGGGAGCTGGCTGAGGAGAAGCCTTGAGGACATTGGTAGAAGCGGGGATAGAGAGGAGACCATCACATGCTCCTCTTGCCAGAGCTTTTTTTGTTACAGAGGATGTGAAGATTGCTTGGGCCTGGCGATTTCTCCCGGAAGTGTCTGAAGAGAAGAACATCCTTTTATAAATAGAATTGCTGTAATATACATATTGTTGTTGCCATAGGTATAGGGGTCCAGTTGGAGGTGTTTATACTGTATACATGGTAGAGGTTGGGAAGATTTATAAAAGGACATTTTTTCTCTCACTTAATTTGATATTTTTTGATTGAATGTCTTGTTTCTCACATCTACTTTCATTTTCCTTCTGTTTTGATATTACAAATTGGGGAAGCATTCTTCTGGGCTTGCTTAATAGAATTATAGTTTGCTCCCATTGTCCTGGTAGAATTGCAAATAATATTCTTTTTCCCTTTCAAAAGTGCTTCAACTGGGATGGCAAATTGTATGTGCTTTCCAATCATAAGATAACATGAGAGATTTACAGGTATCCTCCTCCAGGAAGAGATCAATAATAGAATACATGTATGTAGTGGCATGGCTTAGGGACTACTATGCTTTTATCAGGGGAACAAGAGATCACAGAAGGGGAACAGAGGAGCACTGGTCCAGAGCTGGGTAGAAGAAGGGCAGTGGGCTGGCTCCAGGAGGACTGGAACAAGTTAAGGTCCTGGAATACTGTTATGACTCTCCAATAATGACTCGCTCAGAAAAAGCTTTTGTAACATTCTGTGTGCCCCATGAACATTTATTTTCCTGTTCTTACGACAGATTTATAAAAAGCATACCAAATCTGCCTGGTATGTAACTAAATTTGTTTGGAAGCTTGATTAATGCAGAGGTTTTTCTAACTCTCAGTAGGAGATCAGATTTCTAAGATACAAGAGAGATGGAAGGTGCCTAGGGATTGAAGCCAATGGAAATGGTATCACGAGTATCTGTGACCCTCTGCTTCTCTGTCTCGAGCAAATCTTAGAGTGTGTTTTCTTAATTTGCCTGATTGTGATACGTTGATTAAAACTAAATTGGGTTATTAGTTAGTTAAAATGGCATCTCAAAGGAGTTGGCTTCCTTCCAGGAAGAAGGAGAGGGAGGACACGTTCAGAGAGCTCTACCTGAGGGAAGTTTTGCTTAGCCACTCACTTTGTTATTAGTAGCCAGGAGTCCCAAATTGCAAGATTATTTTTCTCTCATAAAATCACCAGAGCCCTGTGGTAAAGACAGGTAAGTATTTAGCATTTTCCCTAAGAGGATTGCTTGTCATTTCTGCCTAAACTCACGTTCCTTATTCATATAATGATCACAAATGGAGAGTTCATTTCAGGCTTTCCCTTCAAGTATGGCCGCGATGGGGATGGCTGGCTGAAGTACCCATCAGCAGTAATTATAAGCTGGTGAAGACATTCACTAAACAAAGTGAGTCTCCTCAGAGTAACAGTCTTCTTGCAGGATTTTTTTTTATATATATAGGAGGAGGCATCCAATCATGTAACTAGCATTTATTTTTTTAAAAAATCCCATATGTGCCAGGATCTATGCTAAAAACACTGTAGTGCAAGGTCCAGTAAGTCAAGTTTCTTACTTAGAAGGTTATTATAGCTTAGGAGACAAATGGAACCAGAAACAAAATATACTGCAGTGTCTTAAGTCTTTTAAGAAGAGTAGAAAAAGTGTGACAGAACTCAGAAGACAAAGTATTAACTCTGTCTAAGATTGTGAAATGGTTTGCCCAAGAAAGTGGAGTTTAACAGAGGTAGGAAGGAGGACAGAAACTTCAGGGCAAAGAGAGCAGCGGGGGTCCAGGCAGAGTGCTGAGAAGGTCTGATGAGTAGGCGTTATTCAAGTGGTGAGGTGGCTCGTGAAGGAGAAGAGCAATAGCACCTGTAGCCACATGAATGAATTTGGCCTTCACTCTGATGGTAACAAAGGCTACCATCTCCTACTATAAAGGTAGTCAGTTCATTGAACAGGAAGGGCCCATGACTGCGCAGCCAGTGTAGCTTCATAACACCATTGTCCTCCAAGTCTTTCTTTCTCTATTCAAATTGGGAAGTTTTCATAGATTTTGTCACTTTCATTATGAATGGTCAGAATCTCCCTAGGAAATCCAATATGCTAGGAGCCAGTATTCTGTTTTCTTAGTTAGTGTAGAATGTCTTCACCACAGCTTAACCCTGACCCGTGTGTTGGGGCAGTGTGTACATCTTCAGGCCAGGAGCAGGGTGCCACCTTCCTAATGACGCTTCTTCATTCGGCTCACACTGGAATGGGTGTGGCCTGTTGAGCTCATATTTTCTCCTCCCATGGCTTGGCTTGCACTCTCCTCTCCTTTTCACTGTGCCGGCTGCTTCAAAGTTGGGAAGGGAAACTGATCTGCCTTTCCCCTTGCTAGTACTGTTCTTCATGACCATTAAAACCCTTTGTAGCAGCAGACATCTAAATGATCTTTCGTGGAGTGCTATGGTGAAATATTCAGAGGCCTCTGGAGCTTGGCAATTGACAATTCCCTGATACAAGTTAGCATTCTGCAGCTGACATCTGTAGATTCGCCCTTGGTGTCTGTGCAGTTATATTACACACACGTGAAGGTGGATTCACCCTGAAGCGAATGCTGCTCCAGCTGCCAGGCTCCTCACGTGCACAGGCACCGCCGAAGGCCCCAGGAAAGCCTCTAGCAGTATATTTGCATGGTCATGTGGGCTTGTAAAATCTGTAAGGGTAGGCTTATTTTAACCCAATCGGTTAAGATTAAAGTCTCTCTACATTCTTATTTTCTCCTCTGAAATGCATCCCCTGATTCATGTTGAGTTCAAAGCATTAACAGGAATTTTGGAGAGTAGGTTAAGAAGTTGATTTGGAGATTCATGTCGTTAGTATTTGGTAAAATGTATTTGTGTGGTTCGTAGGTGACAAGGTTCTGCTAGGCATCCAGGTATGAAATGGCTTTCACAAAGGCTCCCATCACTCACCGTGGTGACAAAGGACAGAGGCAGGCAGAGCTTCTATTGATGCCAAGTGTCCCCATTTCCCCAGCAAGTGGGGGGGTTGACAAGAAGCATGGTTTGAACCATGAGACTCAGAGCTAATCTGTACAAAATTCTTCCAGTATCACATGGGAATGGAATTGCTCACAGCTTCCTAAATTTGATAATAATCCTAAAATTTTACATGTCATTGCATCAGTAAAATTTGAAGCAAAAACTTTCTAAACTGTCAAAAAATTTAAGACTAATTTAGCTATATCTGTGGAAAGACTAAATTATCTTTCAGGGTTCTCTGCTGTCATTGTTACAGGAAGCAGTTTTCAAAAATATTTGACCAAAACTTTTAGGGGAAATATTATTATATAGGTGAGTCATAATTAATAAAAAAGATAAGATTTTTTTCTGGGCTTTTGGTGCTTTTGGCATTTGTTAGCTTTTATTTTATTTTTTTGATATTTGCAATTCAGTGTAGGGCCTTCTTGCTGATCTCTGTCCCCAGCCCATTTTTTAATTTTTGATTTTGAGATAGAGTCTCACTAAGTCACTAAATTTTCCTGACTGGGCTCAAACTGTGACCCTCTTGCTTAAACCTCCCAGGCATCTGAGATTACAGGCCTGGCTACTGGCCTCAGCTTTTAAGCTTTAAATCATTTATAATTTAGGGGGCTAAGGTGTGATGGTGTAGAATCTTATTATCAGTGACTTTTCGTGATTTGGCTGAAAGACAGGTTCAGTAAAGGACTCTTCTCTGTAGCTTAGCCTAGGAAGGCAGAGGACCAGCTGAACCTGAATAGTGATAACAGGACCTGAGGAAAATGGTGAAAAATGCCAGCAAAGGTGCAAGCTTGTAGACAAGGAGAGGGTGCCGGGCCAGGCCTGGCAGGTGTGCTCAGCCAGCACAACAGTGCATTCATGGGACAACTGCAGCAAGGACGGAAACCTAGAAGGTGCTGGACAACCTTGGGGAGCATGTGCCAATAGTGCCTGTCAGGAGGCAGGGGAGAGTGCTGGCCAGGTGGAGCAGGGGAAGACAGGGGTCCTCCTGAGAGATCTCAGACAGCAGAGGTCACATCCTCTACCCCAACAGCACAGGTGGGAGAAGAGCCAGATTACCCAGGTGTGCTTTGACGGGGGAGGAGAGTAGGCACTTTGGACACAGGGCAATCTTGCCCTCACTCATCTCAACCTCATAGGAATGGCAGGAAATAGGTCAGACCTGGACATCTTTACAGGCTGGGTCACAGAATCCAACGTCTTGCAGTTGGAGATTTCCCACGCACATAACATGGGGTGGGGAGTAATTTATTTTTGGGCTCACTTCAATGGCTTTCTGTGGTTACATTGAACTTAAATTTTTTGTGCTCTCGATTTGTAGTTTTTTATTTTCTTCTCTTTTTTCTTACCTTTTTCTTTTTCCTTCTGTTATTTATTAGTTTCTGTATTTCTTTATCTCTCAAGTAGCTCTTTTGCCCTTTTTGAAAGACATACTCTATTTCACTCATAACTCTCCTCGTTTCTTCTTGTTTTTGTTTTGATTGCTTACATTTATTTGCTGTCTTCTGATCTGGGCTGCAGATCTCAGTTTTAGCCTAGAAGAAGCTGCCTGGCAAAGTGACAGGGTATATCAACTCATACAAAGCCTTCCTAAGTGAGATAGCTGAGGTGGATCCCTTATATACCAGAAGGCTTAGGAGTGACGCTGTAGGAATCACGGGAAAACTTGCAGAAGACTTTGTTGTGTGTGTGTGTGTGTGTGTGTGTGTGTGTGTGTGTGTGTGTGTGAATACGCCTGGTGCTGTGACTGTGGAAGAGTAGGATATGGCAATGCCAAACATTACTTTTGCCTCAAAGAGAATAAGAGATAGTTTATTCTGAAGCCAAGTATGAGTGACCAAGTCCTGAGAACATGAATTTACATTTCCTCAAATGGCATATTACAGTGAGTTACAGTTACATGCGCTATTTATAATTGCAGAAGCGAAGTAAGTCATAAATGAAAACACTTTTTAAAAGCATTGGTGGAAGCATCAGGTAGGCAGGTCACCCTGAAGCAGGGTGACTTCTGCTGTTGGCTTCAAATGCTAATGAAGCCCAGTCTTAGCCTTGGGGTTGGTGGAAAGCTCAGGGGTGGGGCTGCTTTTACATTTTAAGAGAGTTATTTAGTAATTACAGGAATGCTGCGTATCAAGGATTTATCACAGGATGTGAAGTCAGATATAGAGGAGGATGACAATGGATGTGGCCACAAAAAGGGCCTGGAGAGCTCCCAATAATCTAGCCCTGTGAAACCTCCCCACCTCTTCACAAGTCTCCAGAAATCTGTGACCTGGTCACAGTGAGCTCCTGTGTGTGAGGCTATTTTCAGGGTACTTCAGTTCTCAGATAATATGCCCAACATTTTATGTTGTTAAAGAAAAGGGCATTTGGTCATTTTGTCCCAGCTTTTCTTTTCCTGTCTTTGTACTGGGCCATGACAAAATCCGCCATGAGAGAATTGGGCTTTTTTTTTTTTTTTGAGATCAGCATTTTGGGGTCAATCACAACACGAATGAAAGTTTTATTTCAATGACTTAACATTTGGATCACTTTTCAGGTAATTTTTCCATCAGCATATTTATCTAAGCAACAGTCTCAGGGACTCCTGTATGAACTGTTAGTATCTCAATTAGGGAATATGTGAAACTTTATTCCTCTACACATCTTCTGTTTTTATAATCATTAGGATGCATATGGCCTGAATAAATTCAATGAATTATTTTTGTTGCTTTACTTACGGTTTTCTGAATTCAAAAGTTTTATGGTGTTGCATTTTAGCTATATGCACAGAAGGAATAATTTATTTTGTGCAGGGAGTGAGAATAAAAATGATTACAATGCATTTTCAATATTTATGGTTAGTTTTTTAAATGTAAAATGAGTATCTCACCATTTTTACATCTTTTCAATAATTTGTTTGGCATGTGATACAGTGTCTTGGCTAAGATGCGATAACAGATGCCTACCAGTGTTGGAGCTACTGATTTTCACAGTGATGGCGTATGTACACACACAGATATCAATGAACTTGAGGAGGAGGTTCTCAGACACTTGTCCAAGTGGATGTTAACCCCTAGGCATAGAGGCTTAGAGAAAAGGCATCTCTCGACTCTACTAAACTAAAATTAATTGATTTCTGATAGGCTTGATTTAATTTGGTAAATATCTTTGAGGACTGTCTTAGTTTGTTTTCTGTTGCTATACCTGAATACCATTCATAAAGTAATTTATAAAAAAGAGGTTTATTGAGCTCATAATTTTGTAAATCTTAGAGTGAGGAACCAGTCTCTTGTCAGCAGCTGGTGAAGGCCTCTTTGTGAGTTATGGTTTGGTAGAGGCCTCACATGGCAAGGCAGGACTAGCAAGTTGAGAGAGCTCACTTGTCTATCAAAGCTACTCCTTTGGTGACTCATTAAAACACTAACCTAGTAATCCAAGAGTGGGTCCATTTATTCCTGAGAGCAGAAACTGCATAACCCCATCACCTCTTAAAGATCTAAGCTAGTCCCACTTCCAATATGAATTTTTGGTAGGCATGTTTAAACCATAGCAAGTACCTGCCTCCCAAAAATATTTTTATTGTAACACTCAATAGCTCAGAGTAGGTCAGTGTAAAACACGAGCAATAGTGGGAAAAAATGAGTGAATAAAACCCTGTTTAACTCGTAGCAAAAGAAGTTGCACATCTGGGTTCTATTCTAAAGGCAGGGAGGCTGTGGGGAGAAAGGAACCCTCCTGCACTGCTGGTGGGAACGTAAATTTGTACAATCACTATGGAAAGCAGTATGGAGATTTCTCAAAAGACTGGAAATAAATATTCCCTTCAATCCAGTGACACCCCTCCTGGGAATATTTCCAAAAGAGGTTAAAACAACACATAGCAGAGGTACATGCATACCCATGTTCATAGCAGCACAGCTAGTAGCTAAAATATGGAAGTCACCAAAATACCCATCAGCAGACCAATGGATACACAAACTGTGGTATTTATACACAATGGAATTCTATGCATCTATAAAATTCAACAGCATGGAGGCTTTTGCAGGCAAATGAAAGAAACTTAAGAACATCATGCTTAGTGAAGTGAGTCAGTAGCAGAAAGTGAAACATCGAATGGTCTCTCTGATATGAGAAACCCAGATCACAATTATCTCATGGGACTTGAAAGTGAAAAACAATGTGAACCAGGGAAGTAGGGTGGGGAGGAATGGAGGGGTGGGTAGGGAGAGGGAAAAAGGAAAGTGGGAAAGTCCTTGTCACCTTACATCTTGTCAAGATACAAATGTGCACAAAATGCTCAACTTCATTGTAAACCTTAAATTTTGCACTTATCAATAAAATGGGAAAAAAGAGAAATGGTTATAAATCATAAAAAATAGGGCAATAGAAGAAGCATTTGGGGAATATCATGAGCCCTGGGGGTAGTCATGTGAAGTTTTCTAATAGATGACTAAAATGATATTTGGCAAATACATTATGAATAAGATGCTGCATTTATTTATAAATGGACTGAAATACTAGGGTTAACTTTATGAAATTTCCCATTTTCTATATTTGATATCCTGAGTAGGTCACTGTACTTGGCTTGAGTTGGTTTTCTCTTCTGTGTAATAAAGATGGATAGGTGTTGGAAGTATTAAAGGATCCATAAATTCTGTGTCTTGACAAATGCAAGGTGTAATTATATGGAAAGAGCTCCTAGTGAATTTGTGAGAGGACAGCTAGTGACTCGGCCAAGGACGGGGGTGCAAGGAGGTGGGGGAAAGGCTCTTTGAGAACATCAACCCAGCATGGGCCTAGAGAAGTGTGGAATAAGAGACTGAGGGTTTGATCATTGTTGGGGGACCATTTGAGTGTCAGTTTGAGGAAGTGTGTCAACTTCGTGAGAGTAGGTGTGTGTGAATGATCTGTGGGCCAGCAAATGAAAGAACACTCACTGTGGGTGTACAAAGGAACAAGGAACACTGTTACAGCTTCTTCTCCTACGAGAGCTCCACCCTTTGCCGTGTCTTCCAGACAGTGACGGCCTCCTGTCTTCGCGTCACTGATCTCCATAGCAGATTTGCTCCAGTGTTCAGGTCTTTGCCATCATCTCTGTACAACCCACAGCACAGACTCGCACCAGCTATCCTGTAGTCATGTCTTGGGGTTTTTCTTTCTCACATCCGAGCCTTGCAGCTCTGTCACGTGCATGCAGCCATTTTGGATTCTCTCTTCAGACTTGTAAGCTGTCTAAGTAAACTACTTTTTATTTTATACATAATCTCTATTCATTCTGCCTCTGCAAGAACTCTTACCACTACAGGAGCCCACCAGATTGGATCATTGCTGGTTTCTGGGGGCCCTTACATACATAAGGAGTTTCAGTGAAATTGTAAAAGGGCTGAGTGAGTGAGAAATGAGAATTCTCTCTGAAAAATCCTCGTCTCCACTTCACAATGAGCTCAGACCCTCATATATTCATCAGGAGCCGGGATGCCCCTCTTCAACTCTTCATCCTGTCTGTCTTGCTCTTTGATGCTTCCAGCACTTGTATAAGAAATCATAGGGGAGATGGTGGAAGAAGCAACAAAATTAACCCCTCCTAATACTGTAAGTCCTTTTTTTCTTCTTTTTAGATTTTGAGACAGGATCTCCCCATGTCCCTAAGTTTCCCAGGCTGGCATCAAATATGTGGCACTTCCTGCTCCAGCCTCCCAGGGTCTGAGATTACAGATGTGTGCACCATACTTGGCTCTCTTCATTTTGCACTCACGGTTGTATCTGTAATTACATGAATGTTCCATTTGCCTCCTCATGTAAATAACTATGCCTGTGGATTTATAGCCTGAGAGCCAAAAGTAGCATACACTGCAATTACTGTTTTATTCTGATTCTTCATTAAGTTCTTGCTTGTTGTCTACTGGCAAGAGTTTTTATTCTGTCGTCATTTTTATCTGTTTCCTGAGCTCTCAGAGCCTTCGTTCTCACCCATTGTACTCTTTAGTGAAAATGTGAGTGCCTTGCTGTTTGGGTGCTTGTGTGGTAGGCGTGATAGTGGGGAGGCTGTTTATATTTCCACGGTACGATCATTCCCTTCTTTGTTTTCTTCTGTTAAATCACTGTCCTTGGTGAAGCCAAAAGCAAGAGGTTATTCTCTTCTTCACCAGACAAATTGTACACCGAGGGAGGAAAATAACTTCTAGTTTTCAAAATTTCTGTAAATAAAGGCTAAAAAAATTTCTTCCTTACTTATAGTGTGATTTTAATAGCATTTGTCAAGAATAAAGTTTAAATAGTTGGTATTTTTGTATGCTGTTCATGCCTTATGAGGTATTTGGGAGTTTGTGCTTGGAGAAACACAAGAAGTAAAATTTACCTTCAGATAAAGAGAATTTGAATTTTTATTAGATTTGGCTTTTTTATTTTATTATGAATAAATTCCAAAGAGGAAATTATCCTGGTAAAGGTAAAATTTCCTGTGGCAGGAGTTTCCTTGTGATCATAAGTCCTAATAATATTTATTAAGACTCTCTCTATATTGGTAATTTTTACTATAGTTAAGGACCTTATTGGGACGATTGTAAAAAAATCCCTTTAGCAACACTAGTCATGCAGGTAAAGTGCCTAACTTGCGAATGCAGAGAGTCTATCTAATTCCATACTTTATCACTAATTGATGAGTTCTTAGGAGAGATGTTGAAATGCTAAAGAGATGAGATAAGCCTACACAAAGGTCATTTATGGTAGTACATTGTCTCTGCTCATTAAGTTTTTACCCCATAGTCCATGAATTTGTGACCTAGATAAAAGTGGAAGCGTTCTGCAAAGAGGACTAAACTACTAGCAGAGACGACCTGATGGTTTAAATTCCAGATCCATCATGAGCCGCTTGCATATATGACCTTGGGCAAATCATCCCCCCTCCTCCGGACTCATTCCAAAGTTGCAAAATGAAGGCTGGCTAGGTCGTCCCTCAGGGCCCTTCCAAGTCTGTGATTCGCTGAGTCTCCTGTACTTTCTGGCTTCAAGAGATGAAGGGCTGAAATTCTATCTTAACACCAAACAAAAGAACACATGATTTTATGTACGCCTGTCTCCTGAAAGAGTTCACAGTATGAGATTTGGGCCCTGTCACCTTGGCACATCTTTGTTTGAGCTGGCTCCCTGGTGCTTTTGTCAGCCCTGGGCTTGTCTTCACAGAAAGTGCCTACAGGCTGAGTACTCTCATCTCTCCACTGTTTGAAAACCCTCCTGCATTTGTAATCAGTTTTTTAAAGCACTGGTTCTCGTTAAATGACCATCACCTCAGGTGGCTATGAACCCTTGCATTTCCCCATTTATGCAATGATCCCTCTGGCAGCCCCTTTTGGAAGACTTCAATTCATTCACTTCTGCTAACCATGCCATTGAGTAAATCTTAAGCATTCTTCCCTTCCAAAGAGCAGTGATATGCAAGGGTTCATCAGGGTTCTCCCAAGCAATAGAACCAATGGGATCAATATTGAAAACTAAGAGGAGACTTGTGGGAATTGGTACATGGTTAGAAAGACAAAGGATCTTGTGGTATTCTGTCTGCAAGCTGGAGAATCGAGAAAACTGGTAGTGCAGCATTATGGCTTGGATCTGAAGTATCCTCCCAACACTTCATGTGTTTGGAAGGTGATTAAATTGTGGGTTAATCAGGTCAAGAGGATTCATCTATGGATATCACATGTTGTTAAGAGGAGGGGCCTGGTCGAGAGGGATAGATTACTAGGGTTGTGGCCTGGAGAGATGTATTATTGGCACAGCTTTTCTCCAGTCTGTCTCTGCTTCCTGGCGACAGTGGTGGCAGCTGTGTTCTGCCAGGTCCTCCACCAGGCCCCTTTGCCATGGCCAGCTGACCACAAGTGGGTTGAGACCTCTGACTGTAAGATAAAATAAACTTGTCTTCCCTTAAGCTGTGTATGATGTGTCCCAGCTATGAGAGGGTAACTAATAGTGTAGTCTGAAAAAAGGCTGCATGAGTTCTGGAGTCACTCAAGACATAGGAGCTCTGAAACCAGAAGGCAGGAGAAAACAGAAGTCTAAGGTCAAAGGGAGAAAGAAAATTCATCTTTCCTGGCCTTTGTGTTCAGTCTGGGCTCTACTCAGCAGGCTAATTCAAATACTGATTTCTTCTTGAAATAACCTCAGAGGCACACTCAGAAATAATGCTTTACCAACTGTCTGTGTGATCCTTAACTCAGTTAAGCTGACACATAAACCATCACAAGGATGCTAATTCCTGTACCAAGTGGGTCCGTTTTCTGACCGCTAATCTCAATATTCTCTTATTTTCAGGTTTCTGGATTCCTTCCTCCCTTCCCTCCCTGGCGCCCCTAGGCTCTCTCCTCTTCTCTTGGTGGCCTTCAGGAGAGACTACTAAACACACCGCTCAGGGCACAGCTGAATTGCTTTCCTCCTGTAGCTGGATGTGCCTGTCCTATTCATTCTGTGTCTCTGGAAAACTTAATAATGCATTCTTATTCCTAATTGGTAGCTCTCCCCCCAGTTCATGGCACTGGTGGAGAAAAGACTCCTGTATTATTTTATGGCCAGCTCATGTTTGGTCATGAGGTAATGTGAAAGCCTATCAGGAAGCACCTGCATAGAGCCCCAGCAGGTGACAGAAAGCAGAGTAGCTTTAGTTTTCATTCCCTCAAAACAGCTAACATTGCTGACAACCTTTATTCTTTAGACCTTCATTTGTTTAGTTTTAACTTTGCAAAGGTAAGATGATAGAACCAGTGTGGATACAATTTATGCTGTGTTTATTTTTTTGATCCTTCTATTCTTCATTAACTCTTAGTTCCTTTCAGGTTTGAGCCAGTTATTAAAACAATCACTTTTTCTTTCTTGACCAGAATTTTGAAAGATAACTAGTGTTAACTTCTAACTTGCAGTCCTTATTGTAGTGACAGCTAATAATTAGCAAGGTTTTAGGGCCATTTAATATCTAGAGCTCACAGTTCCTTGATGGTATAATGCATGTATTTGTATATGTCTTTGTGTGCACTGTGGGATATCTAGAGGAGTTTAAGTATATTTCATACTTTGTGTGAAAAACCAGGTTTTCTGAAAGGGGCATGACTTTTTATAAGATTCTTAAAAGGATCCACCTCTCAAAGTCAAAATCCACTGCTATACGGGATTCTAAATCTGGAAATAATGTGCTAGGCTATAAGATTCACACTAGTATTTTCCCAAATGAAAAATTTTTCCATAAACCGAGAGCATCTGTTTCCAGTTTCACCAAGAATGGTGATGATTTATGTCTACCATCCCTTGGTACCTGCCTTGCCATAATGGCAATTGACAGTTCTTTGCATCAATTCTAGGCAACAGTAAGGCCTATTGCTGTATTGCTGTCATTTTGTGTTTCCTGTTAGGCTGATGTGTTTAGTGGCAATTGCAGTATCTAAGAAAGGCAGCTCTGGTGGCCTGATAAAGACCCCTTAGGAACCGGTGAAAAGTCTACATAGGAAATGAATGCTTAGCAGGGGTATTATCTTCAAGGGTAGCACATGCTCAAATTTTTTCTGCGTCTAAATTAGATTCTCAGAAACAATTGGCAGTGCTCCCCTCTTCATATCCTATCAACCAAAAAATATTTGCTGCAGGTCAAAATTAAGATACCACCAAATGCCAACTGGGGCAAAGTAATGTTATTTTAAAAATTATTTTTATTACAGCTAAGATGTTATTATGATCAGTGGCTGGACTTTCCCTGGACTCTTGGTGAGTCTTCAGAGAACAGCCCCGAGTAGCCTCTACACAAAGTTTATATAGAGGATTTTACATCATCCTATATATTATATACAGAGACCAATCATATCCTGACACCTAGTCATCAGCCTTCATTCTTGGTTGGCTGTTCTGTTATTACAAAGCAACCAATTACAATCTGACATTTAGTTGTTACCTTTGGCAGGCTACATTTGACTTTTTTTCAGGCTGTTCCTGACATGAATTACTTGACTCTCACAAAACACATGACGGGTGACTCTGGACAGGTTGCCATGGAGTCAAGGGGGTGGGGTGGGGAGAGGTTTAGCCCCTGCCTTTATCATAGACATCCTGTTAAGCACACAAGCAAGGCTCCAAGGTGAGGTGGGTGGGGCCCCATAAGGTATACTCACAGCAAGCTGTCTGACTTATAAAGTAAATTCTAACTTACATAGCAAACATAGAACCTGAATGGCCTAATCACCACAAAATGGAGTCACTTTCACACACTGGCAGTCTGAGTTACATCATTTTACATCTTGGTTACAAAAAGTTAACCTTAATGTGAGGCTACAGAAAATTATAAAATTATACCTAATGTTGGATTTTTAATTACACTGTCACAATCTTAATAATGTTTTCAGACTAAATGTGTCATTTTTGTTTATCTCAGACTCTGCCTATCCGGTGGGCAAGAGCAGTGCACTTACCAATGTTCAGACATCAGTAAAAAAGAGAGAGCGATATTTCTAAATGCATATTTAGACGGTCTATTCTCTAACGTCATATAAAGTCTTTGAAGATCTCTTAAAAGATGGCTAAGTAGCTGAGGGAGTCCATAGGGAAGTGGCACACCATTAATTACCTTCAAATAAGTGAGTCCAGGACCCCACAGAAGCCAACTAAAAGTCTCTCTTGCAGGTGTGAATTCAATATGTACTGAGGAAATATGAATGAAAAGCAAGCTTACGCTTTCCTAGGCTCTGCCAGCCCTGCTTAGTGGAGGCCCCTGGTATCTAGAATTCTCTATTCCTGATTAGTAATATTGCCTAACTAGGAATTTCCCAACTGGACAGACTCTGGAGTTACCATAGGTTTTGTTACATTTTGCATGCTGCTATGGCATCTACTAAACTTAGACAACTTAATTGGGATGTTTCAGTCTGTTCCTCATTTATCAAAAATCTCCTCTAAGCCAAAGCCAGATTTTGACAGATTTAGAACCCTGAGAAAGCAGACTCATTGCTTTCAGTTAAAAAAAAAAGTACCAGAGAAAGAGTCACTGCAAGGCTGATGTGTGTTGAAATTTCCAGAGCTTACAAAGAACTGGAAGGCATGTGAATCCAATCAGCCCGTGCAGAGAGACTTCACTGAACCTGGTACTTTCCGGAGAGATGCCAGCAGTGCCAGCTCTTTGTAACAGGGATAAAGAATTCCTACAATGCTCTTCTAAATCCATTTTTAAAATTTAAAATAATACTCAAAAAATGTCAAGCTACAGTCTGTCTGCTGAATAAACAGTTAACCCTCTTTGATGGAAGACAAAAAAACCTTCATACTCTGTCACATTACTCTATTTCCAGCATACAATACAGTTATTAAACATGCCGAGAAGCAGAAAAAGTGACCCACATCCAGGGGAAAGACACATGGATAGAAACAGACCCAGAAGTTGTAGGTGAGATGGAATAATCATTTCAAAGATGTTGAAAACTGTATTATAAAAAAAGTTCAAAAGAAAACATGGATAAGCTGATAAGAGAAAAGGTTGTAAAAATTTTTGTAAAGCACAATACCTGACATGAATGAACAGTCACTGTTTTTCATAATAGCAGTTACTAGTGAAGAAGAGATCAATGAATTGAAGGAGCAACAGAAATGCTCCCTCTTCTCTCCCCCTCCCCCTTTCGCTCTTTCTCTCTGTGCTGAAACTCAGGGACACAGGGGAAAATGTTAGGCAACCTAATGTACATGCTGTTAATGACTCATAAAAGGAGCAAAAACCAATGAGGACCTACCGTGTTAAAAAGGCAAAAGTGTTTTTTAGTGTGTTCCTTAGACTGAACTACGGAACCACTGGAATCTCTGATGCTGTCAGGTTTAAGCCACCTCCAGTGGTGCTGAGATCTGGAGGTCCTGGTTTCTTCAGTCTTGGCAGCGGCCAACTCCATGATCCCCTGAATCCAGGCCTCGTCTGCCCTCTCATGGCTACTCACGGTACTGCTCATAACTAGGGCCAGACGTTGTTGGTCAATCTCGGCAGTAGGATTCTTAGATGGAAATAAGAATTAACTTGCCTTTTGTTTAGAGAAGAGAAGGAAAATGGAGTAAGAGACTTACTGTTAGGGGCTGGTGGTGTGACATTAACATATAAGGAAACGGAGGCTATGTCTTTGTCAATAAAGAGGCGCTACAGATTGGAGATCGCATGAGGTGGTACAGAAGGGAAATAGAACAGAGAAGAATCACATTTCCTCCTCAATATTAAATAAACAGAGATGGATGCTCATGAGGTATTCCTGAACAATGTTGCTCCTCTTGAGGATAGGGAGGATGAGAGTTGGAAGTAAAAATTGGACCACATACGCCTGATTTCCCAGTGAAATAAATGTTGAGATATGAACTGACAACATTGAGGAGCCCCATATAAAAATTTTAATGAAGGCTATCTATATAAGTTGCTTTAGATCTACTTAAAAAGAACCAGTGATCACAAACACTAGTCTCAGGAGCAAATTGCACCAGCTATAAGTTGACTTTGATCTTTTCTAGGACTGCTAAATCAGTGGTAGTAGGGAAGTCTGGGTCTGGGGCATCCCTTGCACATCAGCGTTTTTGTCTAAAGTTTGTAAAGCTACAAGGACATAAATGTCTTTTCTTGTTTACTTAATTCTCTAATTCCTCATTTACCTTCACTTAGATCAAGAGTTGTGATGTTGAGAAAAATCAGTGTCCACAGAGCAAGTGATACACTTATAAGAAACCTGTTCGCCAAAACTAGTTACAAAATAAAGATATGTCAGCGTGGCTCTACTTATATTAGACTAACCTGAGGAATTGTTAATATTTTTTTCACTGTTAATGTATTTCAGTTGTCATACTCTTAAAAATATATAGATGTGTATGTATGTGCACACGCACATGTGGGTTTTAAAATATTAATACAGTATTCTCAACCTCTAGCACTTTTACTTTTAACAGTTTCATATTTTTCTAGGAAAAACACATTTTTCATATACATATTGGATCAGAACAGATATGCTGCTTTATGTGTATTTTTTACATCGACTAATATACCCAGGAGATCCACATTGGTCTATATGGGGGAAGACATGTTTTTCATTATTTTACTTAAATCTATGTAACATTCTCTACATTGGTGTTACCTTAGCCACTGGCCATATTAAAGATTCAACATATAACCAGTTTAGATTAAAATATACTATAGTGTTTGCTATGGTTTGAATCTTGAGTGTCTCCCCAAAAGCTTCATGTATTTGGAACTGTGTGTTGTTTGGAAGCAGAGCTAGGCTGGAAGGGCCAGATGCTTGGGGTTAGAACTGGGGGGATTGTACCAACTTGTTGATATTGGGGCGAGGGGCACACAGGGCATCAGTGACTTGTTGACCTGTGGGCCAGAAAGTGAGGGAGGGGTGGGTGCTCCCAACTGGCAGCTTGAATGAAGGAAGGAAAAAGAAACATTGGTACAGCTTCTTCCCGGGAAGCTCTAGCCTACTTTGTTCCCACCTCACTTGGCTTCTGTCTGCAACTGGGTGAGCAGCCACATGAGTGGACTGTGTGTGCGCGACTTTCTGAAACTGTGAGCTTAATAAATCTTTCCTTTCTTTAATTGTGGATGTTGGATATTTTGTCACAGCAACAAATAAGTAACCGAGGCAGATTTATTCCACTTTACAAATATTTTATCTGTTTTCTATTTGGACATTTGTGTGGTGGCAATGCAGTTTCTTTTTCATTGTTGCTATCCTGAACACTTTGATATGAACATTCTTGAACAAATTATATCACATTGTTCAAAAGTTTCTTTTGGGTAAAGATTTACACTCTTTTTAGAATCACAAATCAATGTAGCACATCTTATAATGTTTAGAGTGTGCCTGCACATATGTACACAGACACATGATCCACTCTCTTTTATTATCTTTTCATTATGTTTTGGGACAAGTTGTATACCACATTCTCCACAAATCTGACAGCAATTCTTAACCTCTTGAGATTCTATGCAAATTTGATAATAGGGTGGCTCATTTCTACAAAAGTCCTTGGTAAGGTGTTCATTAGTTGATTCTACAGTATAATTAGTGGGCAGTAGATGTTTAATCACACGGTGCGTGGTCAAGAATGTGACATATCTTTTCATGTATGTATGTTTCATGTTTGTTTTAAACTTTATAAGGTGCTTGTTTTTTTACAAGATTTACTGTTAAACTACCGTGTATTTTTAAGACTAATTTTTCTGTTGTTGTTGTGATATATATGTGATTAATTGATGTTTACATGTGTTTTTTATATACAGGAACCATGGGAAAATTTTAGTATTTTTTTCTTAAAATATAAAATCTTAGCTACTGGTGCAGGCCCATAACCTCAGCACTCTGGGCAGCTGCAGCAGAACTATCGCAAGTTCAAGCCTAGCTTTAGCAACTTGGTGACTTAACCAGACCCTGTCTCAAAAATCAAAACTCAAAATGGGCTGGGGATGTAGTTCAGTGTGAGGCCTTAGGCTCAATGCTACTACCCACACCCCCCCACCACCCCGCGCACTTTAATGCATTGATAACACAATGATGATATTTTTCCCCATTTCATTTATATGTATATATGCAATACATAATGTTTACATTGATCTTGAGTATTTTGTGCATATACATATCACGGTAAAATTTACAGATCCTTCCCATAACCCTTTTTGACCCCACAATCCCCTCCCCCTCCCACTGGTTCCCATTATTCCCCTCAATTACTTCTATGAAATGATTGTGATCTGGATTTCTCATATTAGAGACACCATTTGCTATTTAACCTTCTGCCTCTGACTCACTTCACTGAGCATTGATGGTCTCAGGTTGCATC